>QLNU02015003.1:70249615-70266937 GCA_006491805.2 Dysdera silvatica | reverse complement strand
TAGAATTTGCCGAAGCTAAAAATCTTAGCATCATGAATTCATTTTTTAAGAAGAAACAGCAAAGAAAATGGACATGGAAACACCCCAATGGAGGAACCAGCGAAATTGACTATATCCTGGCAAACAAGAAATCAATTATTGAAGATTGCAGCGTACTGAACAGATTTAATACTGGAAGTGATCATCGAATGGTGAGATGTAAAATGCGCTTAAATACTAAATTAGAATGACAGAATCTCATTAGGAAACAAGTATGTAAGAGGGTGGATTTAAAGAAATTAAAAGAAAATACCGTAGCATTCAAGTTGGGGTAAAAATCGCTGCTGGGACTATTGAAGAAGTTGACATCTCAGAGCAAATGAAAACATTGTTAAGACAATAATTGAAACCGCTGAGGGGAAATTGGTGGTGTAATATGTAAAAGCAGAATAGCAAATTATCTGAGAAGACTAAACAACTCATGAAATGGAGAAGACCTATGAAGGTGGACAATCAAAATACCAGTTGCAGGATCGAGTATGTAGAACTTTGCAAAACTTTGCGCAAAAACATGAAAGAAGATATAAGAAAATTCAATTGTGAGTTAGTAAGGAAGGCCATTGAAAGCAACAAGAGCCTTAGGGTTGTTAAAGGAAGTTTGTCTATTGGGAAGAAACACATCATTGCATTAAAAGGAGAGGATGGCACTGTAACAAGAAATAGGGAAGAAATACTTAGAAGAGTTGAAGAATTCTACAGAAAGCTGTATGAGGGAAACAGTGGATTAAACGAAGACTGTGAGATAGCCGAAGGAACAGCTCCTAAAATCTTAAAAGAAGAAGTTTCATTTGCAATAAAAAATATGAAGAAAGGAAGAGCCCCTGGCGATGATGGTATTACATTAGATATCCTAAAAGAAGCTGGAGAATATGTAGAAGACATACTTGCAAAATTCTTTACCAAATGTCTTAACAGCGGTAACATACCAAACCAATGGGATTCTGCAACAGTAATTCTTTTGCATAAAAAAGGTGATAAAGAACATTTGAAAAATTACCGACCAATTAGCTTGTCACCTGTTATTTATAAAATCTTCACAAAAGTTCTAACATATCGCGTGCAGAAAAAATTAGATACAGCTCACCCAAGAGAATTATCTGGATTTCGAAGAGAATTCAGTACAGTGGACCAGATTCGAGTATTAAGAGAATTAATTGAAAGAACACATGAATATGAACTTCCATTGTGTGTGGCATTTATTGACTATGAGAAGGCCTTTGACTCTATTAAAACATCAGCAGTCATCAACTCTTTAAGATCAGCAGACATCGAGGATGTGTACATTGACATGGTGAAATGTGTATATAAAAATGCAAGTGCAAAATTTCGGTTACATAAAGATATCGAAACTATTAAAATTGGTAAAGGTGTGAGGCAGGGTGATACCATTTCTCCAAAACTTTTTACTTCAGCTTTACAGATGATTTTTCAGCAGATAAATTGGAATGACAAGGGAATAAAAATAAATGGTGAATATTTAAATCATTTGCGGTTCGCTGATGACATTGTTATTTTTTCAAGAAACCCGTCAGAACTCCAAGACGTTTTAGGAGCTTTCAACTAGAAGTAAAGTGACTGAAGATGAACCTACAAAAAACTAAAATCATGTTCAATAATAATTTTGTAGAAACAAAAATACAAGTTGACAACATTGAGCTAGAAATTGCTGATTCATATATTTACCTTGGCCAGCTGATTTCAATGGATGGCAACATTATGAAAGAACTCAACAGACGTATTAAACTTGGCTGGAGTGCATTTGGAAGAAACAGTTTTATCCTGAAGGGGAAATTGCCTTTGTGTCTAAAAAGAAAGGTCTTCAACCAGTGTGTATTGCCAGTCCTCTCTTATGGATCAGAGACATGGAGTCTAACAGTTGGAGCAATACGAAAGTTACAGACAACGCAAAGGAGCATGGAGAGGTGCATGCTTGGAATAACTAGGAGAGATCGAAAAAGAAACACTTGGGTGAGAGAGCAAACTAGAGTAGAGGACATCATTGTTAAAGTAAAAAGGCTGAAATGGCGATGGGCTGGGCATATTGCAAGAAGAACTGATCAACGATGGACAACAGAAATTCTGAACTGGATTCCAAGAGACCACCGAAGACCTAGAAAACGTCCTCAAACTAGATGGGTGGATGAAATAAGAAAACAGGTTGGGGTGACGTGGAAGCGAATTGCTCAGGATAGACTTGTGTGGAAAGCATTTGGAGAGACCTTCATCCAGCAGTGGATAGATAATGGTTGAATATGATGATGATGATGATGATATTGAATGTGGTGTCCACCATTTTCTGAAAGCAAGTTATATCGCATTATTGAGTTCTCACAGTAGCTCTTAGCATATCAGGAGGAATATTGCGGACGTGTCGGTATATCGCATCTTTCAATTCCGCCAAATTGTTTGTCATCACCATAAACAGTGACGTTGAGGTTACACGATAGCCAGAAATTTTTAATTCTTTCTAAAACGATTAAAAACGCTTTAAACCGATGTCTTCATACCTTATTTCGTTTAACGATGCTGCATACAGCGTCATTCTACGCTGGTGGTTACTTTTTGAGCATTTTTCTTACTGAAAAGAAAATTCCATGACCTCCTGTAAATTATTACTAAGCTTGATAGCATTTGGTCTAGTAGTTTTCCTTTTATGGCCATTTAATTGATTGATTGATTGTTTGGCTTTTTTATGGCGCAAGAGCATCTGGGCTATACTGCGCCACTTTTCTGGCCATTTAAAAGCGGAAGTTATTAAGACCTTCCATTATAAAGACCCTGTATATTTCAAAAATCTTATTAACGAGGTAAGGCTTTTTTCTTAGAACAAGCTATTTATATGGGCGAATATATCATTTTGCCGCCGCTAGGTTTTTTTTTGCCTCTCTAATGCTACTTCTTTTGCCGCCTCTTCTTACCCATTTGTTCTTAAAAAGTGGTAGGAACATAAAAATTGTTACATTCAATATACGCCAAAAACTTTTGTGTCGATAATAAATATGCCGAAAAACAAACTCATAAATTGAAACATAAACATTAAACAATATTAACTTATATTGAAGTATTATCTCTTCTTGGTATATAATAAATCAAATTCAATTTTATTGAAATAAATTTTAATTTTAACAAAAAAATAAAAGCCTATCGAACACTGGTATTTAAATGGAAAACATGACGTCTAGCTTCCTTCTCGCCAAAACATCTGATCAGTGCCTGATTTACACAGAGGCACGCGGGGCAGCTGCCCCGGGCTCCCGATTCAGAGGGGCCCCTGAAATTCTAAATTTAGTCCAATACATTCGTAAAAAGTACTTGAACCACACAAGGTCTGAAAACATTTTTTGTAAACCTTACTATAGCGCCTGTATTCTAGGCGCTGTAACCCTACTCAGTTATAGGTGGCGCTGGAATAGGGAAAAAAAAGGTTTTGAATTCACTGGCGAGTAAAGTAGGCGTAGCCTAGTTATTATTTCGAGAAGAGCGAGAATATTAACTGCACCGCAACCGCCAACGATTTATTTACATTCTTACCTTCACATGTTTATATACTTTTATGTTATTTCGCATGCTTTTCCTTGTGATTGATAAAAATTAAATTTTTTTATCGATAATCTAATAGTAGAAGATTATAAAGTTAAGAAAAATGTCACTTTGTAAGGGAAATTATCCCTCTGGAGCAAATAAGCGTAAATTGAAAAGAGCTCACGAGCTGTAAACAAACAAGGTGGCCGGAAGCATGGCGAAATTTATTGTGGGTACAGGAAGAATGGAGGCCCCGTCACGAATGTCTGCCCCGGACCCTACATCTGACTATATCATCGTATGGTACTGATTTTGTTATATCAGACTCAATAGTAAAAGGTTCATTTAACAGCGTTTTTAGCACAATATAACTAAAAAAAAGTATAAAATCGACGATCGTTTCGGACGATCAAGTTGCCACAAAAATTAACACATTTGTTAATTTTGTGGCAACTTAACTAGCCTGAAATTGGCAACACGCACTTGGTGTTATTGGACATTTTACAGTCCTAGAAGAAGGACGATTGTCGACGATATATAATCGTAAAATATATATATAAAAGATCCAGGCCAAGGGCAGAGAACCCGCGGTCTTCGAGAACCTTAGGTGCGTCCTCGTGAATCAATTAAGTTTTTACAAAACATCCTTTTATTTTTATTAAAATGATTCTCTTTGTCTTTATTATTTGTATTAATCTGAAAACGAACCTGAATAAAGTATAAAAGTGTAGGAGAAGATTTAATGAAATAATCTTCTTTGATTGACTGACGCAATTAGGACACATGCGGCTTTCGTACATTACAGCTAACTCAATGCTGACTTTTAACGTTAACAGCTAAATTAATGAGGCCTTCCGACATAAAAAGGTTTCCCACTCCTGGTTTAGGCTAATAATTGCTCATCAGGAGGATTTAGTTATGAAAATTTCCACAAGAACGAACAGCGTCGTTATCTGCCGTACAAACTTAGTTACCGGTACCTTCTGGCCATGTAGTATCACAAATTGCATTGCAACCAGGCTGACAGAAGCTGAACTCCAATGTCGACGTCCATTACGTCGTCTTCCACTAACTTTTCGACAGTGACAGAAACGCCTACACTGGTTTCGTGTATGAAAAACATAGCATACATGGAGTTGGAACCATATTGTTTTCGCGATTTTCATATGGCTCGGATGATCGAAGGAATTGTGTGTGGAAGAGGTCAGGCCAACGCTTTTTACTCCACGTCATTGTGGAAGGGCGACTTCAATAACATCTAGCGTCACCATTTGGGGAGCCATTTCCTATGATATCCTGTAATCTTTCGTGGTTCTTCTTAGCACTTTGACGGCTGGATGACATTCTGCGATCTATTTTACCGCCATTGCTGTCGTCTATATCCAGAGAGGGACAACTTTTAGCAAAGTAGTGATCAGCTGCACATAGCGAAGGTGTCCAAAGAATGGCTGGATAGTGTCACATCCCTTTCTTGGCTTGGTAATCTTCAGACCTTTCCCCATTCGAACACGCATAGGACACATTACCACAGCTAATCGCAGTTAACTTGTAATGTGCGGAAGCTTATGGAACAATTACAGAATTCTGCAAAGTCGAGAAATTTCACAGGATATCATTCGACGTTCGCATAAATCCATGCCAAAATATCCTCAGGCATTATTACCAGAAGCGCTTGTACATCGTACTAATATACAGGTATCATACTAATCTGTATCGGTTATGGGCCTTGATTGATTGCTATCTGATTGTAATCAGTACGACATACCTGTCTCTACCGTGCACATGTACATATCGTTATATCACAATGGAACAAGCCTTTCCAAGTGTGCATTGTTTTTGCCACAAAGTATGAACAATATACCAAACACGTAATTATAATACATTTTCTAAGATACTTCATAATTAGCTATCTGCACTTATTTATGCAATGCTCATCTAGCGTTTACGAGTTTCCCTGACATCCATGAACAAATTCGTATCACTATAGAGGGGAAAATTTAAATCACATTCCTACAGCGCATCTCTTTTTGTTAAAATAAACGACATAATAGTGGAGTACCGCGACATTTTGTCGCCCTACTTTTAAATTAGCACTTTTTTTTAACTTAAACGATAGAGTTGATTCGCTCGTTCGTTCAATGGTGAAAACAGCCCGTAATTACGCGGATGTTGCAATTATTAGTGAGATTGCTGAGAAATTCTCCCTTTCAAATATTGTGATTACATAGTATTAAAATTTACTGAATGCAATACTAAAACTAACTGAATGTGATACTAAAACCAACTGGGTGTAAGACTAGAACCAACTGAATGTAATTCTGAAACCAACTAGATATAATATTAAAACTAAGATAATATATAATACTAAAGCGAAACTGGGTATAATAAACCATATTAATGTACAGCAGTAAAATATAAGATGTTTTGCATTGGCACATATGTTAACAGCATCTCACTATTTTAACGGAAAATTCTTTATTTACATTACTTATTTTCCAAAGTGGTACAGCTCATCCAAGTGCTTTTATATTTGCCACAATGAATAGCAGTTGTAACTGCATTAAAATGCAAGATTTTCTGCTTACTCTTTGGCTCGACTAATCAAAATAAATGTGAAATATGCCTTCGCCCCTTTGCTAGGAAAACGTATTTATGTTTAGAACAATATTATTATTATTTGTTATGTCATTAGGAATATATTTCCATTACGGGTAAACAATTTTGTGATAACTAGATAACAAGGAAAGTTTTACTGCTTTTGTAATTTTAAAGATAACTTATAGAATGTTGAACTCTGATATATCTTGTTCTCATGTTTCTGCATAAAATCATATTTTAATAACTATAATTTTTGTCTCAAAATAAATCAAATAATATTAAATTAAATACAATTTAAAGTACCTCGTTAAATATATTTATGGAAATTAATTAAATCACTTATATATTTTTCATTTTATATATTTATATTCAATCAGCTTTTGTGCGGCAGATTTAAGATATAAACGGATTGGTGAGATGACGAAAAATCTTTTGGGAATATTTATAGCGCGTCTCACATATTTTGAAGTAAGTTTTTTTTCAGTAAATTCTAAAGGAGGATTGATCAAACTAAATACATTAAGAAAACAGGAATAAAATAACTATTTTCTTTTAAAATAATAAGAACAGGAATAAATGCAGTGTCTTTTATCATTTTTAAACGAAATTGAATTATTAAAAGGAATTTTGTAAGAGTTTATTTCAATAAAATTTATTAAATTTATTAAAATATTGGTTTTGCACATTTTAAGTACTGCCTAAAATCAAAATGCATGCAAATTTCTAAAACAATCCCATAGGCTTTAAATTCTTTTTTAATGAAAATGCTTATGAAGTTCACACTCGCTAAACATATAAATGAACGTCGTGAAATCTATATAATCCGACTTTCGGTTAAGTTGATATTTCAGATAATTGGGATTTTCTTAAGATTATGTTTAATCTTAAGATTATGTTTAATCTTAAGATTATGTTTAATCTTAAGATTATGTTTAATCTTAAGATTATGTTTAATCTTAAGATTATGTTTTCTTAAAATTATGTTTAATCTAATATATCGTATATGAAAAAACCTCACTAACTCGACATGTCAAAACGTATATCAGAGTAAATCGACATAAATTCTTGTCCCTTCTAATTTTCGAACGTAGGTTAAAAAAATTGCCAAGAAACTTTTCAGCCAAAATAGATTTTTTAATAACTCTCGATAATTGCACCAGCCTTCCTTATGTACTTAATCTCTGCGCAGCCGAATTGTGTTTTTGCCTCCCAATGTATTATCTGATTTATAGCCTTTATATTAAGGCGTTATTCAAAATGTCAAGCGGCTTTTTTTAAGACCTAAAAGATAGTTTATTGAAAGCATAGATGTGTATGGTAAAACTAACACCAAAATTGCAGTATTGGATTCTATAGAAATGATAGATTCTGCTTGGTGGAAAAATTATTAAAGTCAGTTTCTGTATGCGGGATTTTACTTTAACAATGAAAGAGAGGAAGCGATTGGAAATAGATTAGAAAGTAAATATTCAAAATTTAAACAGTACCTTATAGTTGAGAATGGTCGTGTTATTGGGGAACTAATGAGTGAAGCAGAACCGTGAAGCATTATAAAGCACCCTGAATGTTATAAAGATACTGAAAATGACAGCTTAGAAAATGATGAAAAAGATAGCCGATGAAAAAGTTAACTTAGAAAATGAACTTAACATTGCAACCCACAAAGATGCTTCACGAACTATGGGTATAATTCGTCTATTCGTCGTTTTTAAGGTATACTATTGCAGAAGCATTTTTTAAACATTTGTATAATGTTAAAAATAGTTAATAAATTCAACTGATCGACAAAAACGGGCGGCCAATTAGGATTTTTTTAAATGTACTTAAAATGATCTCTATTGTAAACAATTGCAAACGCGTTTATGTATTGTCTTAAGTGCTGATCCGCCATGTACTTTAATAGAAACAAAAATTCTATAAAAATGTTCGTATTAAAATAAGAAATAATTAGCATGTTATAATTTTATTTAATAATAAAAAATAAATTATAATTTTAATAATATGTATCTATAATTTTAAAACTAAAAAATAAACTATAATCCTTTTCTTAAAAATTTTAATTTTTAGAAGTTATTTACTTAAATTTCTCACTATTTCGATAATTCGACAATCGCTTAATTCGACAAGAATCCCTTACCCATTGTAGTGTGTATTAATGGAACTCCTACTGTATTTCATATATTTGCGCTACACAAAATTCCCAAAACGCTTACTCTTATCCGAAGGTGGTTTGATTTTAAAACAACGCAAATTTGTAGCGCGTCATTACGAAATCACTAATTTTTTAAATGTTAGCGTAATTCGATTTTATTAAAATGGTTGAAGTTTTAATTTAATTTAATTTAATCCCATCACAAAAGTTACTTAAGCCTTTTCCTCTTTATTAATAAGCCCTTAATTTTTTTGTTATAATCTTTTTACTGCAGATATAGTAAACAAATTAGAAAATTAGGTTTATTTTTATAAATTTAATTGGAGCAAGAAAAGCAATAATAGCGAAAATCGTAACCTGAGCTGCAGAAAGCAATTATTAGAAAATTTGATGCATCGTTAAAGCACTCTAGAATTACTTCCGTCGTTAAAAATTTTAATAACTAAAACAATTATCCATTGTAATAACTTGTGAGTGTGTGTGTGAGCGCGCCAGGGATGGATTTGAAGCAGTATTTTATTCATGAAGCAGCGAATTTATTGAATTTTGGGCGATCGAATCTATTCTCGATTTAAAATGCACCGCGTGGAAGTTCGTTTTGAAATTTGAGGCAGAAAGATCTTCGATATCGCTCTGTGCTTCTGCTTCACGAAGACGGCTGAAACGAAGCACTTGGCGTTTAAATTCATCTGTTTCTAGAGAGGGAAAGCAAGAGACAGGGAGAGAGAGCACTGGAAAGGGAAACGACAGGAAAATCATTCAGCCGTGAACGCATCCAGTAATTGATTTCCAAGCATTCCGGGATGTTCCGGTAGTAATTGATATTGTTCCGCAGGCTCAGAATAGCAGCTGTCTGGGACAGTTGAGATGAAAGCTGGAAACAATCGCCAGTACGTGGTACACTATATATAATCTCGGCAGTCTGTAACATGCGTTGCCGCAACTAATGTTCCGAGCGTAGTTTTCGCGGATCCCACATTTTCACACAAAAAAAATCCCATGTAAAACGGCACATTTACCGCATTTACAATAAAAGAAAGTCAATAATATCCTCTATTGATATTTATGTCTACACAGATGAATGTTTTCGGCCAAAGAGGTATTACTTTTAATAATAATACAACGACGTACAGAAAATTTGCCAATGTCTGAAATAGAGAGAGAGAGAGAGGGAGAAATAGAAAAACCCAACAAATTATTACATGTTAAACCTGTAATACAAAATTTACATCCAGATACTTTTAAAATATTCATTAATTATATTGTTTTATATTTAAATACGATTTTGATAATTACAATCACAGGACGGATCAAAAATCCTGTTGTCATAAAAAAGCACAGCAAATCCGATGTCAATTCAAAAAGTATATATTTAAACATCGGTACATGGGGTATTTAATTATAATAACATCGAAATTGCTTAATCTTTCCCCAACTGTAAGGTAAAGTTTTTTTAAAATCTTTCTAATAAATATCTATTTTCTGCAATTCATCTTATGTGTTAATCCAACGCAGTTTCCGATTTCTGCCATCAGATCAAATCTCGAGGTATTTCGTTGGTCTTTGTTTACCATTTGATATCCAGATTATAATTCCAACCATATATTTTCTTCACTATGCCTAGCCCACTGTATTTTTTGTATCAACGTATATCATCAACTCTATTTTATCCTTAGTTGTTTATTCTTTAATTATCCCTAATTGTTCAATCACAAATTTTTTTCGTAACTTTTTAAGTTGCTTTAATTTCTGCAATGTCCCGTTTTCCTTTATCATTCCATGAAATAGACATAGTCCCAAATAGCACAAAACGTCCTCAGGACATCCTTTTTTTGGTCCCTTATGTCCATACTTTGTCCACACGCAATGCGAACAGATTTCGGAAGTCCTCAGGACGTCCGTAGGGGGTCCATTTCGGACGCCCCTAGGGTGTAGCACAATACGGGCATATTTCGCACGTTCGTAAGACGTCCGCTTTGGAACTTCCGTAGGATATTTATTTCGGGCTTCCGTAGGACGTCCGTTTTGGAACGTCCGTAGGTTGTTCATTTCCAGCGTCCCTAGGATGTAATAAAATACGGACATATTCCGCACGTTTGTAAGACATCCGCTTTGGTACATCGTGGGATATTCATTTCGGGATTCCGTAGGACGTCTTTTTGGAACGTCCGTAGGATGTTCATTTCCGACGTTCCTAGGATGTTTATTTCGGACGCCTCTAGGATGTAGCAAAATACGGACATATTTCGGACGTTCGTAGGATATTCGTTTTGGAATGTCCCTATGATGTTCTTTTCGGACACCTCTAGCATTTGCGTACGCAGGGGGATGTTAATGGGGGTTTAACCCCCCCCCCATTGCAATGAAATTTTGCATAGGAATATGTGAATTGTAGCATTGTAACCCCCCCCCTATTGAGTAGCCCCCTTACGAACTTTCTGCGTATGTCTATGGTCCGTAGGATGTAGCACAATATAGACATATTTTCGACGTTCGTATGATGTTTATGCCCACCACGTGACCAAAATCATGCGCTATAACGCGTTTCTATAACGTTCTTCTGTCCTCACTCTACATAGTATTGGTTCTTCTAGCAGCCGTATCGTCATGGCCGTTCTCTTATATATAATCTCTATGAATGCTTACATTTATTTAACATCCAATCGCCACCTTGTTAATGGGGATAGCAAAATCAATTTCTAAGCTTGGGAATATTTTCTGTATGGAATCTCATGAAAATTGTTTGACTATTTGTTGTTGTAATGCTCAACACAGGCAAGTTTTAAGTTTTACGAATTAACTTGAATTCAAAGGTTTATTGATGAATTACGATGACAATTGCTTAAGTGAAATATTACGATTTGTTGATGCGAAAGTTTCAATAAATAAGTAATTATTGCATCAAGGTGTCCACAGATTGGAAAAATCAGGGAATTTGGTATTCCCGGAATTATTAGGGTATTTGTCAAAGAGTTGAAATTAATCAGGGAATTTAAATATAAATTTAATTTACAAAAACTTTTTTATCAGAAAAATTTGCTAGTTTGTGAGTATGTGAAATTTTGAACATTTGTGAGTACGTGTTGTTAGTACGTGAAACTATTTATTTGGCTGTGTTTTTATGTCCCCTGATATTTTTGGAATCAGGGAAAAAGTTAATAGTTAGAAGAAATTTCAAAATAACTTCTTTGTGGACAGACACCCCATTGCATATACAGGGTCTTTATAATTAAAGTTCCACTTTGAAATGGCCATAAAATTAAAACTACTGGACCAAATGTTATCAAACTTGGAAATATCTTACAGTAGATCATGGGATTTTATTTTTCGTAAAATAAATAAATAAATAGAATAAATAAACTAAAAAAAGTATAAAAATAAAAGTTAAAAAATCACCACCAGCAGGAATGGCACTGTATGCAATATTGTTAAACGAAATAAGACATGAAGACATCGTTTTAAAACGTTTTTAATCGTTTCTAAAACGTGTTACAAAGCATGTTGAATGTGGCGTCCACCATTTTCTGAAAGCAAGTTAAATCGCATTACTGCGTTCTCAACAGCAGCTCTTAGCATATCAGGAGGAATGTTGCGGACATGTCGGTGTATCGCATCTTTCAATTCCGCCAAATTGTTTATGTTATCACCATAAACAATTTGCATAACCCCCCAAAAACGGTTTCGTTTTAGAAACGATTAAAAACGTTTTAAACCAATGTCTTCATTTTTTTTATTTCGTTTAACAATATTGATTACAGTGCCATTCCCGCTGGTGATCATTTTTGAACTTTTATTTTTTTCATTTTATTATATTTTTTTTATTTTATTTTTATTTATTTATTTATTTTTTATTCGGAAAATAAAATCCCATGACCACTTGTAAGCTATTACCAAGTTTGGTAACATTTGGTCCAGTAGTTTTCATTTTATGGCCATTTCAAAGTGGAACTTTAATTATAAAGACCCTGCATATCTTAAAATTATAGGGAGAGAAATAAAAATAAAATTTAACGTATTACATTTTCCATTAACATGTTACAAACCCTGAAGTGTGGATTTTGATGAAAAATATGATTCTTTTGAGATTATATGCAAGTAATTTATAGTAAATATGATTCCGCCTCTTAAGGGGGAGGGTGAAAATGTGAAGGAAGTTGTCAGACTGAAAGAAAGCAAATTATAGGTTTACTAAAAAATGTTTGGCAAACAAACTTCAGGTAAATAATTTAAAAGTTCATTGTTATAAATATTATCAATGAAATTAAGTGGTGAAACACAGCGAAAAGAACTTTCACTTACTAATTACTCTAACCACACATATATATATATATATCATCATCATCATCATCATATTCAACCATTATCTATCCACTGCTGGATGAAGGTCTCTCCAAATGCTTTCCACACAAGTCTATCCTGAGCAATTCGCTTCCACGTCACCCCAACCTGTTTTCTTATTTCATCCACCCATCTAGTTTGAGGACGTTTTCTAGGTCTTCGGTGGTCTCTTGGAATCCAGTTCAGAATTTCTGTTGTCCATCGTTGATCAGTTCTTCTTGCAATATGCCCAGCCCATCGCCATTTCAGCCCTTTTACTTTAACAATGATGTCCTCTACTCTAGTTTGCTCTCTCACCCAAGTGTTCCTTTTTCGATCTCTCCTAGTTATTCCAAGCATGCACCTCTCCATGCTCCTTTGCGTTGTCTGTAACTTTCGTATTGCTCCAACTGTTAGACTCCATGTCTCTGATCCATAAGAGAGGACTGGCAATACACACTGGTTGAAGACCTTTCTTTTTAGACACAAAGGCAATTTCCCCTTCAGGATAAAACTGTTTCTTCCAAATGCACTCCAGCCAAGTTTAATACGTCTGTTGAGTTCTTTCATAATGTTGCCATCCATTGAAATCAGCTGGCCAAGGTAAATATATGAATCAGCAATTTCTAGCTCAATGTTGTCAACTTGTATTTTTGTTTCCTCTACGAAATTATTGAACATGATCTTAGTTTTTTGTAGGTTCATCTTGAGTCCAACTTCTTTACTTCTAGTTGAGAGCTCCTGTACCATGTCTTGGAGTTCTGATGGGTTCGTTGAAAAAATAACAATGTCATCAGCAAACCGCAAATGATTTAAATATTCACCATTTATTTTTATTCCCCTGTTATTCCAATTTATCTGCTGAAAAATCATCTGTAAAGCTGAAGTAAAAAGTTTTGGAGAAATGGTATCTCCCTGCCTCACACCTTTACCAATTTTGATAGTTTTGGTATCTTTATGTAACCGAAATTTTGCACTTGCATTTTTATACACACGTTTCACCATGTCAATGTACACATCCTCGATGTCTGTTGATCTTAAAGAGTTGATGACTGCTGATGTTTTAATAGAGTCAAAGGCCTTCTCATAGTCAATAAATGCCACACACAATGGAAGTTCATATTCATGTGTTCTTTCAATTAATTCTCTTAATACTTGAATATGGTCCACTGTACTGAATCCACTTCGAAATCCAGCTTGTTCTCTTGGTTGAGCTGCATCTAATTTTTTCTGCAGGCGATGTGTTAGCACTTTTGTGAAGATTTTATAAATAGCAGGTAACAAGCTAATTGGTCGGTAATTTTTTAAATCCTCTTTATCACCTTTTTTATGCAAAAGAATTACTGTTGCAGAATCCCATTGGTTTGGTATGTTACCACTGTTGAGGCATTTGGTAAAGAATTTTGCGAGTATGTCTTCTACATGTTCTCCAGCTTCTTTTAAGATATCTAATGTAATGCCATCATCGCCAGGGGATCTTCCTTTCTTCATACTTTTTATTGCAAATGCTACTTCTTCTTTTAAGATTTTAGGAGCTGTTCCTTCGACTATCTCAGAGTCTTCGTTTAATCCACTGTTTCCCTCATACAGCTTTCTGTAGAATTCTTCAACTCTTCTAAGTATTTCTTCCCTATTTCTTGTTACAGTGCCATCCTCTCCTTTTAATGCAATGATGTGTTTCTTCCCAATAGACAAACTCCCTTTAACAACCCTAAGGCTCTTGTTGCTTTCAATGGCCTTCCTTACTAACTCACAATTGAATTTTCTTATATCTTCTTTCATGTTTTTGCGCAAAGTTTTGCAAAGTTCTACATACTCGATCTTGCGACTGGTATTTTGATTGTCCACCTTCATAAGTCTTCGCCTTTTCATGAGTTGTTTCGTCTTCTCAGATAATTTGCTATTCTGCTTTTTACATATTACACCACCAATTTCCCCAGCAGTTTCAATTATTGTCTTAACAATGTTTTCATTTGCTTCTGAGATGTCAACTTCTTCAATAAGTCCTTCCAGTGCAGAAAAGCGATTTTTTAATTCCAACTTGAATGCCTCGGTATTTTCTTTTAATTTCTTTAAATCCACCCTCTTACATACTTGTTTCCTAATGAGCTTCTGCCTTTCTAGTTTAGTATTTAAGTGCATTTTACATCTCACCATTCGATGATCACTTCCAGTATTAAATCTGTTCAGTACGCTGCAATCTTCAATAATTGATTTCTTGTTTGCCAGTATATAGTCAATTTCGCTGGTTCCTCCATTGGGGTGTTTCCATGTCCATTTTCTTTGTAGTTTCTTCTTAAAAAATGAATTCATGATGCTAAGATTTTCAGCTTCGGCAAATTCTATGAGTTGATCGCCACGTTCATTCCTTTCCCCGTATCCGTATTTACCAACCGATGTCTCTCCTTGTTCCTGTTGTCCAATTCTTGCATTAAAATCTCCCATGATGAGCTTGATGTGTTGTTTCCCCTTGGTATGTAGCTGTTTGATTTCTTCATAGAATTCCTCAACCTCCTCGTCGGTATGGCTTGATGTTGGTGCATATGCCTGTACTATCTGAAGTTGGTATCGCTGGGTTAGTTGAACAACGAGCCTCGCTGCTCGATCTGACGTGCTTTCGACTTCAAGAAGGTAGTCTTTAATTCTTTTGTTGATTAAGAAGCCAACACCACTTGTTCTTCCAGTTTCCGTTCCTCTATAATAAAACAAATGTCCACTTTTAAGTTCCACCAACTCTTCACCTTTTCTTCTAACTTCACTGAGTCCTACAATGTCCCATTTGATCTTGTCAAGTTCTTCTTCCAATTCTTGAAGTTTTGCTTCAGAAGCAAGGGATCGTCCATTATACGTTGCCAAGGTCAATAACAAACGGCAGCCTGGGCCATTCCAGTGATTCTTAGCACCCCCTGCTTTCATGCCACGCTGACCGCTGCCTTGATCAGGAGCACTCCAGCACCTGGAGACTAGGGGCCATGGTTTTTGGTGTATTAGCATATTGGAGGAATTAGCCCTCCCCTTCCGCCTTTCCATCCGTGCAGCAAATATTAATTTGCCTCTTGGATAGAAAGCCCAGCCTGCACCACTTGAAGGCGGGGTAGGACACTAGGTTACTGGCCCGGCCGGTTCCACACATCGTCACATACGTTCAGCGTGTGGGTCTCCTTCCAGTTAGATACCAGCAACCCTTTTGCAGGCCACCAATAATTATACCCACCCATATATATATACATCATACGCAAATACATTTACAGGTGCCATCCGTATCTTTATGTGATTCTGAACATCATGTGTGTTTGGTTTTTCTTTGTTCATTTATTTAATAAATTATCCTGTGTAGTATGGACTCTTCAGACTCTGTGTTTACCTATGACTCCCCAGCCAAATATTGTATTCTTGCACTGTCAAGCAATGATGTAATACGTATTGTATGTTGACTATGGTTATCAACCAACTTTGGTTACCTACTTTTTTGTGCGATGATCACTGCGTTCAAATGTATTTTGTTATCTCATGCAACTCTTGTCTTCTTGAAATAAAACTAAAAAAAACCTTTTAAGATATACCCATGGACACCCATACGAGTACTTTGTGGGGATCTGAGAAATATTAACGAGGACTTCTAGGGGAGCTGAGAAAAATTATTACCCCCTCCTCCTCAAAGCTGTCGATTTTAGTGAATGTACAAGATACCAAAACGCTACAAAAATAATTGATACTACCTGACAATTAGTAATGAGCTAAAAAGTACCTTATTTTAAAATGTGACTGTAAAACTTTTGAAAGTAAATGCATAGCAGGTTCGGGCAAATGAATATTTTTTTTAACGACTAGAGGTAGGGATCGGCCCCCCCTTCTCACCATATTAGCTCCCATGGTAAAACCTTTTAGCAGTGGCGGTTTTTTAAAGAGTGTATAATTAAAGTTTCACGAATTGAAGCAGAAGTAAATTGAATTGAAGAAGCTGTCGGAGTCGTAACTTCTAAGTATAGAAACTCTCCAATTAAAAATTAATGCGTTCTCGAAAAGTTTTATTGGAAATTTACGTTACAAGAAGAGTTGGTTATATTGAGAGTCTACTGTTCGTTGGGGCCAAATCTGAATAAAAGCAATTGCGAATTCAACTTTAATCTATACCCAAAAAAATGTTCTATTGAACTTTTGATGATCATGGAAATAATGAATGTAATCCTGTCTTTGTTAAATTAAACTTTGCTGAACAATATCACATAAAAGTTAAAACAGTTGATATTAAACTGCTTATTAAAATTCAAACACATTTAGTTTTGTACGCAATTGGCACCGAACTGCGTATTAGCATTATGCTTTTCATCTTTGAGTAGTACTAGACAATGACCAGCACCGTAATCAGTGGCGTACGCAGGGGGTTCATGGAGGTTGTAACCTCCCATTGCAATGGAATTTTGTATATATATGAGTATATGGAGTTTTGGCTCTACAACTCCCATTATAATCCTGTAATCCCCTTGTGAACATTCTACGTACGCCACTAATTGTAACCAATGTTCATCAGTTATATTTATTAGATATTAAGTCTAGTGTATATTAAACTCATACTCAGTAGAAAATTAAAAAAATACAAATAACAGACATTAGTTTGAAAAGTTTAACATCAGGTTTGTTGGTACTTCAATATGGTATTCCCATTTGTTTTTTGAAGCACTGACCCATGATGA
>QLNU02015003.1:70228953-70249515 GCA_006491805.2 Dysdera silvatica | reverse complement strand
CCGTTAGCAGACTGGTTGTTTCATTGCAGTAGAGGGTAGGGCGTTTCCTCGCCCGAAAAACGAGCTCTGGAAGACGTTTTACCCTCTACTGCAATGAAACAACCCGTCTGTTAACGGGATAGGACGTCAAGTCTACGCGAACGGACAGTACACGTCACTATGAGACAATAGGAGTAACTGAAAGAGTTTTGGAGAGGCCACACCATTGGCTTAAGAGAAAGGCGGGAATCATTCAGATTTGCCAGTCGCCAGTTTGGTCGCAAACGATTTTTGCAATAGTGTGTTTCGAAGGTCATGTATAGCTGCCGCGAAGGATCTAAACTTCTTTGAGAAATAAGTGCTGGAGGTAATTGTGCAACGACAAGAAAGCAACCATGACTAAACTAACGATAGCCCTACCTTCCATTTAAAGCCATGTATCTATTTCTACACATCATGTTATATCAAGGGTTACTGTTCGCTGAGGATTGGTAGGAGTGAAACTTCGTTTGCGAGTTAACCTGCCCACTCGACCACTTTTTCTAATTCCCTCTTGCCCAATTAATAATAATAAATAATTAATCTGTCTATAGGCACACTGTGCATGACCATCCGGTTGTTCTACCTGCGAACGATTTCACGTATTGCAACTTGTCGGACTTGTTGCAACTAGTCGTCTGGTTTGTGTAATATTTAAACACTCATCGTCTGATACGAAAGAAATATTGCGAAGTTAAACACACACTTAGTTCCTGGAGAAAAAAGCGAAGTTTTCTATATTTATTTCAATATTTGTTCATTTTATAGGAGTTACCTATGCCCACTTTAATAACATATTTCTAATATTACTTATTACCAAGACAATTTTTTTATTAAACATTTAATAATTGTTTTCAGTCCTCTTTTCATAAAATTTTGATATATCAGTTTTTTTTTTATTTCAGTTTAATATTAATCCACTTTAGTAATATTAATTTCGTAATTCATTTGTATTTTATTGCTGCATCCTTTCTGCTACAGTAATATCGAGTTGTACCTGGCATTTCACATTTGAATATTCCATGCGTCAAATATGTTTAGTTGTATAAAATATACGCTATACTAGATTCATGAACCTTTGTCATAAATAGTGAGAGAGTTCAGTAAATATCCCATAATATAGGAATTACATAATATGAGGGTGTTTAAAAAGAAATTAATTGTATACTTATTAAACGGAGTTTGTGCTGCGCCAGCGGATTAATAGGGTCCTCAACCGGTTAAATTTTATAATTTAAACTGGGGACCCATCACGGGGAAATGCAAATTGTATTGTCTGTTCTAAACTGTGTGAAATTTATTATACTTAAATTGAAATTTGAGACTGGATACAATATATAATAACCCTTGTCACAAATAAATATTATTATCATTATCAGATCGTAGTACGTAGATGCACATTAGGTAAATGTTGTGCATTGACTCTGAGGAAACAAATAATGCGCAGCTTCAATACCTTCATTAGGTACTAATTTGCATTTTACCCCATTGGCGATTGGAGTGAACGCAAGGAAGTAATTGAGATGCGTCGAAAAGTCTTTAAGCTTTTAAAAGGTTAATTTAAAATAGAAATTAAATTTGTAAGCTAGTTTTAGGAGATTAAGAGCACAAGCAAACCAACATTTTCTGTTCTTTAAAGAAACTGGCCACGTTGTTATTTTCTTAAAGACCGAAAAAGAGTAGAAAAGCAAAAGGTAGATTAAAAGAGGCAATCATGGCGTTTGTTCAATTGCTAAAATTTACGATATAATACCAGAAAGATTCAGACTGAGTCATATTACAGCTTGGTCTAATGGATACAAGTAAAGTGTAAAAAGTGTTAAAGTGTAAAAAGTGTTAAAGTGTAAAAAGTGTTAAAGCGTAAAAAGTGCAAGATGGTATGGTAGGACGACATTCATGGATAATGTTTTTTACAATTTCAAAATATTAAACTGAATTGTTTTTCGTCGGTTATTTTAAGAAAAGGGCCTAATACTACTTTTAACTGAAATGGTACGAAAATTTTCCTGCGGTATAAAAAAAGGGTATATTGAAAAAATATGTGTCATTACGGAATGACAGAAAAAGACATGGAATAATGTCCTTCCGTAACGGGGTTTCCAATGTTTTTTCAAATTCGGTGTTGTTAATTAAATAATATACACATTATTTTGCATAAACATGTAAGATTATAATGATATAGTTTATTAACTTTAATATGATATCCAAAACATCATAGTGTATTTAAATTTTAAAATTTGTCACTCATGTCCCAAAATACCATGGCTTTATGCGCGCATTAAAAACTATGATGTTTAATGATTCGCTTCAGCAGAAGCGAATAAAGACTCTAAGTGAAGTTCGTTTGTGGTGTAATGCAACACATCTTTACGTAAAATAGCTTGTATTGAGATCTTAAAAGTCCATTATGCATTCTATGCTTTATTTAGATATTATATCAACCATCATGTGCTGCTCCATCTAAAATTTATTATATTAGCTGGTCACCAAGAGGTACGTTGGTTGTTTTGCATAGACATAACATATAAGCTTTTGTAAAATTGTAAGACTAACTTTTAAAGTAAAGTGATTGGGGAATGGGTAGGATAAAAGCGTTTTTTGAATTCTTTCATATCGCAATCTTCCTCTATTAATAACTATAATGAACACGTTTATAACACATGAGCCTCCATTACAAAAATAACTATGTAATAAATAATGGGCGTTATTAAGAACATGCTTTTAATTTCTTGAACAAGAGAAAATCAGAGGTAAGAGCGATGCACAGTGGAGCCATTGAACCGAAAAGTCGGAAAAAATTAATAACTTTTGAAAGCCTCAAGATATTTGAACAAAACGAATTTTCTTCATTATCAAGTCAAGCGTACTGATTTTGCGATAAAAAAATTATGAGCGCCCTTAAAAACTGGGCGCTGGCGCCAGGGTGCTCGACAACTTTCAATTAGAATATACATCATGTTTGATATCATTTTAAAGAGGCTTTTTTTCTGAAAACAATGATGTCGCAATTTTGAAAACAATCCGATTTTATCGAAAGTTACAAGCGATCAAATTATTGAACTTTTGGCTCTTAACGAAATTTTATCAAGACCGGATAACTTATTTTATAACCACTCTGTATAATCTTTTCTTCACAAAATCGCTTGCACATGGTCTAGCTAAGCTACTTGCCAAATTTGGAGACATTTGCAATGTTAGATCAAGCTACAGGTTGACTCTAAATAGGAAGACTTAAATTATGGACACCCTGTATAAAATGGAATATTTCCAAATGGGGCAAACATGGGCAAGGTTTTTTTATGTTTCAGCCAGATCAACTTATAAGGAAACATATATGTTAAAATTACGGACATGTTATGGTCTAATGTAAACTAAATTTTTACAAAAATAAAAAAAAAATCATTGAACCATCAAAAGAAAATTTTTTTAATACGTAAATATTAAAGTAGCTTTATAAAATGTTGTTAATCACAGTATAACAAACAAAATTAAAAAATGATATACTAACCCGTGGGTAAGGACGCCATGTTAAAAGTAGTTGAATATCAATAAGTACGAAAATGTACTTCGACGGAACACACCACTACCATTTTCGCTTCTTTGCAGGCATAATGCGAAATCGCGCTAGAACAGACAAGTTTACACCACTTTTGTATAGGTGTCGTTTGTTCCCCATCTCCCTACATTATATTTTACGCGTACACTATTCGACTCTCAATTCCAGACGGTTTTTACCGCATACTATTAACCTTTTTTGAGGATTTTGCCAGCAATTAGTGTATTTGGCCCCAGTGTGCGACGGTTTCCAAATATGGTTATATACGATGTAGCGCCTAATCACCAACAACTAATAACATAACACTGTCAATACGATTAAATTTTAATATTCCACTTCTTATGCGGCTTACACTAGAATCATACAAAATGTGGAGTGTTAAAATTTAATCATATGGAATAATCCATTAACGCCCTTCTCTATTTCGTAAGCTCTCCCTTTTGATTAACATATACGCACGAGATTGTACATACATACACCTGTGCTCAGTGACCCAACGTTCAAAGTACCGAAACTGTTTTCCAAAGGTAGCTGATTCGACTCCGATCTGGACACGTGGCATATTTTCTTTTCTCCATACATAAACACTGGTTAGCAGGAAGCATAATAAAATTGGGTTACAAAATTTAATCTTATTGACTAAGCTGTATTCATACTCATCTCTAACTCTTAAATTTCTCTTCGGTTAACATACATACACGAGAAAAGAGCCATGTATGACTGTATTGAGTGTATTGGCGTTTATGGCACTGGGGCAACACCTCAATGGTGGCTGATTCGAATTCAGCCTGCATACGTGCCATATTTTTTCTCTACTTGTAAAAACAGGTTTTAGTAGGAACCGTATAAAAAGTGTAGTATTAAACAGGGTGTCTATGGATCTGGAAAATATGGAAAAGTCAGAGAAATTTGAAATACAAAGGCCAAAGTCAGGGAAATTTGAAATTCATTGTTATAATAAATAACTTATTAAAATAATTTTTCTGAACTGTGCTTTTCATTCCACATTGCTTACTGAAAATTTTGAAAAACTTATACTTTTGACTAAACTTCTTCCAAAAGTTACCATTTTGCACCAAAACTAATATAATTTATATAAAATTATTAAGCCCGTATATTTCTCAGGAGAAAATGTTTGCCAAATATATAACTAAAACTTGGAAAAATGGTGGTTTAGCTAAATTACTTAACCTTTAAAGGATTTTGATCATACTAATCCCCTTTCTCTTATATATAGTTATACACACTTTAAATAGAATAGAAGGTGAATATAAGCTTTGCGATTATAGAGTTAGACTCTCTTATAACCAATTCAAGAAAGGCCGAATAAAAACGTTGTGAATAATTAATTAATGTGCGTTTTTAGTGTAAAGAACTGCAACCATTTTTGATGCCGTTTTTATTTGTAAATTCACTATAATTGACTTGTATATGGTTTTGAGGTTTGTGTTAGTTATTTTTATGGTTTTGACACTTCTTTTGATTACGCAAATTTTAATGCATTGTGTGTTGTTTACTGTAAATAGCAACTGGAAATGGATTAAGATTTGGTCTGGAAAACCTGGAAAAGTCAGGGAAGTTTGAAACAGAATTTGGGTAGACACCTTGATTAAAACTTAATCATACTGAAAAATCTCCCTGTAGACCCTTCTTATGGGAGTTATCTCTTTAATTAGCGTTATCAACGTTAATTATTTTTAGCATGACAAATAATTAAAAAAAGGAAAATAATTTCTTTGGGTTTTTGATACATGATTTGTAAATATGATTATGTATATATGCTATGGCACTAAATGGTTGGGATTTTTATTTTTTTAACCTAAACATTTCAAACTTTCCGCGCAAAAAGTAGTTAAAGTGAAAGGAGACGTTTTAATATTTTAATAGTCATTTCAATACTATCAACATTTGTAAAAAAATGCAAGCAATTAAATGTATAAAGTTCAGTTTCCAGTTCAGTTTATTCACTGAGCACCATTCAAGCAAAAACGAAAATACAATACACATAATAACGCAGTGAGGACGATGCGAAGGTGGTCATGAGAGTAACGGCACACATGTGCTCAACTAAGTTCTCATCACCAAGGATGACAAAACGGTACATACAGATAGATGCATGTCACAATATATTGATGACATAGTAATAACAAGCAGATAAATACACATAAATATATGAATAACATAATATATTGATGACGTAATGATAATAAGGGTACACGTAAATGGACGTAAAATCAATAGAACATGGCAAAATGTCGAAGTAAGGGAAACGGCATAAGCACTGGAGTACAATAAACCAGCCAAAAGACGTTTTTTAGTTTTGACCTGAACAGAGTTAAACTATCAATCAATCAATCAATCAAACAAAATTTTATTTCCATGCCCCACAGAGCCCGGGGGAATCAGAGTAAAATCAAAAGATTAAACTCCCCAATTCATGAAACTACTGACTTGATTTCAAATCAGTTGGAAAAGAATTCCAAAACTTGGGACCCGGAACTGTAATGTCATGGTACAAGAAATTAGTATGAGCAAAAGGTATGTCTTAAGTTGCTGGCGTTACGGACGTTGCAGGTGGGAAGACAGGAGGTGGAAGGGCTTCTTAAAAATGTTATTCATTAATAATATTCAGTAGGAAATGAATGAAGAGGTTGGAAATTAGATATCAATGAAATGAATTTCATTGTGTATACAATTTACTTTAAAATGCGATTGAAACAACACTACTTTATACTAAGTGACCTTATTTCACCTGAGAATGAATATATGTTTAATTTCCAAATTTTCTTAATGCACAAACACTATTTTAGTGTTTGTGCAAACAAAAATGCAACTTTCTATTAATAAAATGTGGTTGTACTTTATTCATTCATTCATCCATTTATTTCTTCATTTTTAATAGAATATTAAATACATAAAGCAAAATAATTTGTTATCCTCGCATTTGCCGTACTTGTCAGTGCAAGTGATATTCCATTCCTTTTAAATGATTTATCGTATTTCGAATAAATACTACCCTATATATTTAACCGTGAGCATTTTCTATTTATTGTTTTTGTAAAGAAATCATCCGAATTCGAAGTATGCAGTGACTGCTATTATGTAGATCAAACATCGTTTTGAACCTCTTTGGAGCAGAAAATGGTCTTTTCGCTGTTTTAGAAAATACATATCTCAGAAGTAATATATTTTGCTCGAAGTTACTCATACCACATTGTAAACCAAACCATTGCTCGCCTTCCTTAATCGGAAGGCAGCCTTTGAAGTATAATTGAAATCATTTTTCACACCAGCTGTCCTGGAGCGGACTAAAAGACCGACTTGTAGTTAATCCAACAAAACAAAATCCATTTATCTTTAACCCCTTTCGTTCCTGGCACAAAGTCTTTTAAGTTCTTTTTTTTTCGCCCCTTTTAAACCAAGAGAACTGGAAATTTTGGACTATACTCTCTTTGTATTGTTCTTTAGTCATTTAATGACAGCCAACATTGTGACGAAAAAGAATGAAATTCCTTATTCGATATGTATTCGAAATTTGGCTTGAGAAGGAAAAATGGAGCATTGTGCTTCAAATGACAGCTGCTTTATTTCAACTCTGGCGAATTTGCCTTTAATTATGAATAAAAACATAACGCTGAATAATAATATGTCAAGCACATTTGGTAGTCCTTGCGAAGAGCAATTGACTTTTCCTGAATTTCCTCAACGTAAAATTAAGATGAAAATATACTGTGTTTTTCAAACACTTGGTGTTTTGAAAATAAATAGTGAAAGTAAATAATTCCATCTGTAAGGCCGATGGTCGATCAATATCTTCTCTTCTTCGTTGTGAAACTTTACATTGCAGGGAGGGGATTGATAACTGTCCGTATCTCAAAAGGTAGAGCACTTGACATGCTATCAAAGGGATGTGGGATCTTACCTCTTCGGACGCACGAAATTATTCTTTTCTCGGCGGGTGGTTTACCAAGCGACTTAGTATTTTGGTATATATTTTTTTTTCAAATAAGAAGCAGATAAGCTGTATAATGGCGACACGCTGCACTAATCAAGCAGAAGCAAAAATTACACAAATTTTATTGGAGCAGTTAATTTATATAAAAATGTTAAAAACGTTGCTGGTAACTCTTTCGATAGCGTGAAGAAGCAGCAGGCTACGAAGTCATTTCAAAATTATAAATAAAATATAATAAATATATTTCTTTTTACGAGACTGCGGTCTGAGTCTAAAAATTTACGAGATTTTATTGTCAAGGACCATTTAAGTATTCCGAAAAGTTAATCAAAAATCTTTGACTTGAAACCATATTTATACATTTCATGTTTATTACACTATTAGTCGAGTATAGATTAATTTCATTTTCTTTGTCCACTCTCCATCTGGGTCATCTTCAATAGTTTATTTTACGGAGTAAGCAATATTTATATGTGGAATCTGTCTTCGAGTTTAAATAACAATTATTTAATTAATATTAAAACACAGAATAAGCATAATTCACGTCATAGAGCAATGTTTAGTTAATATTTTCTATGTACAGTGTTATTCTATTTTTAGAAAAAAAAAATATTTATAGTTACTTTGCTGTTGCGTGACACCAGGCTCGTGAGTGTTGACATATTCTGCAATATATTTAATTTTTGCTATGCCGCCTTTAACTGATTCAATATGTCGATTACGGTTATAATCATTTGTTTTTGGCACTATTTATATTATTCATCTGCGTTTGTAATTAATAAATTCATGAACCTGTTCAATCGTATACGTATTTGAGGTAGCATTTCTATAGATTATGATGTCCTTACTGAATGAAGCTTTATACATTTTATTCTACTCTATTATTTTACTTTTAAAAGTTTCAGCTAAGGCTACTTTTTCCTTCGCTTTCATCTGTTCACAAAAATATGTGCCCCAAACGATCTTTTTATTCCTAACGAATCTTGATATATTTTGCATTGAAAATATTCTTCAATATTGTATTGTCGTATACAATATTGTTAATACAGCATTGTTAGCCCTGCGGTGGCGCAGTGTTGTAACGCGTTCTCCTAGTGCGCCGCTAATCCGGGTTCGACTCCCAGCAGTGCAAAGAACGCTTACTCAGAGATCTCATAAAGATCGCACTGCTCACTGTAGTCCGGGGTTTGGTTCCCTAGGCCTTAAGAGGTTCGGATTCCTCGGAAAACAGTAGGTCCCGGCGCAGCATGACCACTGTAGTCTTTGAGCCGTAAAACCACAAAACAAACAAACGAACAAACAAACAAACAATATTGTTAATACCATATTGTTGTTACAATACAATATTGCTATACAATATTGTATTATTGCTCTATAGTGGCAATGCTTTTGGCTACTACTCTAAAAATTCGGGTTTGATTTCCGCGATTACTTTATGCTGCTTGATTTCTTTCCTACGACTCTGATTTTGGACTCTTATACCCTAAATTAGTGGTTCCCAATATTTTTGGGTTCATCGCGTCTCTAGAATATCAGAATTTTCTACACGACTTCCTCAATGTTCTAAACATGTTCTAAACCTATGTCAGCTATGTGTTGTACTTGTGATGAACCTATTTTCACAATGTCATGGTATACTATTTACATTAGGAATCATTATATTATTTAGTATTTCCTATATTATCCTCTATTCATATTTTATTATTTCCACATTAGAAATTATCGCCTTTATCAAAACAAGTCCAGATTCCCTTTAGAGCTTTAGGACTTGGTACAGCATGATCTTAGCGGTCCGTGGGCCATAAAACACAAAAAAACAATGCTTCATATATATTATAATTGTTATTAAACAGATTATGATACTTTTGTTCAAAGCTGATCCTTAAATAGAATCTTCTATTGATTTTACAGTCTTACAGTCCTACGGAACGTAGAACTACAATTACATTCTTGTCTCTGTTATGCGTTAAAAGCTAACTATTTTGCAAGGTTCGTGATACCAAGGATATCAAAAATCTTGCAAAATGTGGGAAACGATATTAATTTTGAATCTTATTTCCTTTTTTTTTACTAAATTATGCAATAATGAAAATTGTGAACTGCAGTATAAATGGGTCCAAATTCTGACGTTAAACCAAAAAATTTATTACTAAATAAATAAAAAAAAGATAAATAAATAAAAAATATATAAATCTCCAGCGTTATTGAATATGAGAATGTTGAAAATGTATTCAATAATATTTAGGTTTTTAAGACTTCATTTAGAAAGAGTTAATCATTGGTCTATGATAGAGAATAAGATTAAGAAATGAATTTATTCAACCTTTATACATTTATTGTTGATACATCTAATTCAAATGTTATTTTGATGTTATAATGAAATTTTATAGATTCTGATATTATTGATATATTAGGTTGGAAATGGAGGAGAGAAGAAAGTGAAAACTTGTTAC
Source organism: Dysdera silvatica (assembly GCA_006491805.2). Lineage (NCBI taxonomy): Eukaryota > Metazoa > Arthropoda > Arachnida > Araneae > Dysderidae > Dysdera > Dysdera silvatica. The sequence goes on along the minus strand of QLNU02015003.1, from coordinate 70,239,533 downwards.
GAGGCTCTCCCCAGATAGCGGAAATATAATTTCTACAAATAATATTTTCCAATCCTCGACCAAATTCTCCATAAATTACAGTTCCACCAACTGTTGCGTTAATTTTCAAATCTGATATCGGACACAAATTAAATATTTTATTAAAGATTTAAAAGTTTAGGATAATTCATTAATACGCCAACAAATGGATTAATTCTGTTGCAACATTAAAGAAACTAATATGCGGTTTTAGCGTCGCGATATGTCTAAATACATCAATGTTAAACGGAAGACTGATCTATTATTTTAGAATTCCCAACACAGAAATATGTACTGTTGCCAAATATATAAAGAGAAATTATATAAACGTTTGTTGTCAGATACGGAAAGTGACATTATGTAAAACATTTGGAGAACATCAAATAAAAGAGAACAATTAAGAAACAATTTTTATCAACGTTTTTTAGGCGTAGTAATAGTAACGCCGATGTTATGGCATGGTTAGATGGTGAAACGTTCGTAAAGAAAAGAAATGTTTTTTCGTCTGGTGGGGCACGATCCCACGATACAATTCGGACAGGTTCTCTTATCAACTGAGCTAGAGGCGACAAGCACTCAATCCCTTAGGAGCGTATCTAAAGCGTATTTTCTGAAACCGGTTATTTCACGGAATAAGCCCAATACGTGGTCCGCTTTTTAAACCAAATTGCGAAGAGATCGGTATTAAATTCATCGAAAAGCCCGTTGCAGCAGATATATTTATACAAGTCGAACACTAAGCAGATTAAATTAAGAAACAATTTTTATAAACTTTTTTCAGGCTTGGTAAGAGTACCTAACGCACGTTGATAAACTTTTTTCAACAATATTATGTGTGATATATGACAATATTATATAAAATGTAAATTGTTTTGTTTAATATTACCTATCTCATGAATATTTATTGGGGTGATGCTGCTCTACTTAAATTTCAAAATTTGTTTCCTCCTTTTATCTCCTTTAAATTCACGGTCGAAAATTAGTCAAGCTAGTCATGACGTATACGCAAGGTGTACATTAAAACTAATATACGCAATAATCTTAAAGTTAATTTGCACAATATTTGTATCTAATATATCTAAAATAACTTTAAATCTAATATATATATAAAATAGCTTTATATTTAATATACATAAAATAGCTTTATATTTAATATACATAAAATAGCTTTATATCTAATATCTGCTAATTAGCTTTAAATCTAATACACGCAATAGTTTTAATAATGTTGTAGATACTTTAATGGCTTCACAGGTGTAAAAAAATCGGAATAAAATTCTTGAAAATCTGTTTTACTTGAACTGTAAAAATAAAAATGGAATCTGAACTACCAGCACTTTTCATTTATTTGTATTTTAATAATTTTGCCATCTTTCCCATTTCTGTGCGTTCATTCGAACAGCTGGTTCTATTCTCTTTCGATTATCCAACCGAGTACAGTTTGAAAATAGCGCCATCAGCTGAAAAACATAAAACATTACCTTAATAGATTTTCTCAAAACACTAAAAAGTAATAGATGAGGTATTTTAAGCTTTTAATTTAAGAATATTTATGGACTACTGGTTTCTCGTAATAGCTCCTCTAATTTATTGACGAGTGTATTAATGATTTCTAACAATGTGTGCTTACCTCATTAATCAACTGATAAGAAATAATCATTATTTGGTTATTTAACAGGAAGCAGGCCCTAAACATAACCCATTCATTCCTACGTGTATGCGCTTTACACAGGAATGTCAGTTAATAATCGTTGGAACGTAGAAGACTGAAATTTTGTAATTAACAGAAACATTTAATTTAGTTCTGCGGCTAATTAATTAGACTGGAAAGAGCGAAGGATTTAACTGTAATCAGGTTGTAATTGCTTTCCGATAAGTTCTCTGGCTCTTTCTGTGAAATCTTTCCTAGAATGAAACTTCACTTTAGCGTTCATTAGTACACGCGTTGCTCGTTATGATTGTCATAGTTCCCATTTTCCCTTCTTGTTTTTTTTTTATATTTTTAACCGATTACTTTTTGCGCTCGGCTATTGAAACTACGTACGATTTGTTTGCATTTTATGCAAGTAATTAAAAGTTTTTGATGGCCAGATTGGGAGATCGTTATTTATAGGAAAACGTAGCGAAGGGCGAAAGATCAAACCTAATGCTCTTTTCAAAGCGAATGCAGACTAGAAAATGTCCAATTATCGCTTTTTTTTTGCATCTCTATACGTTCTATTGTAAGATAGAAATAAAAAATAAACTTCTTTTGGTAAGAATAACCAGCTATCTAATTAAGAAAACGTTAAACGTGAAGTCTTTAAATGTATAGTTACGAATTTAATGTAAATTATGGATTCCAAATGTATTTAAATTGATTGCAATAGAGAAACCGTTTCTAAATATTATGATTTAAGTTCTACGATGTTTATTACACTATCATGCCTCGAAGCGAGGCTATTAAATGGCTATAAACATAGACATATATTAAATAAATTAAATTGCTATAGACATATATTAAATGGCTATAAACATAGACGGAATCTGGAGGGGGCAAGGGGACACATGCCCCAGTTTTTTTTATAACAGAGGAAAAATCGTATTTTTCCACCCAATTTTTGGTGGTTTTCCCCTCCCAGATTTACTCTATAATTAACACTTAAGTTACGCCTATGGTAATAGATGCATGCTTGGTATATTATTATATGGTCATTAAACATTATGGTCTGATCGAATGCTTGACAGGGGTTTGCATGAATATTAAAATTAAAGTTCAGTATATTCATGTGTAGAGAGTGTATTATATTTCAAGTTTTACTCTAATTTAAGACTCGTTTACTTTGGCCAGCGTAATGGAGGTGGAGATTGAGCTTAGAAACAAATTATTAAGCATCCATACGTAATCATAGCTTTGAATTATGAAGTAGAAATTGACTAAAACCCAAAATTACTAAATTGATACATTTTATCTAAGTAGAAGTTAATATTATAAGCGATCCTACTTAAGGTTTATTAGTTAGACTACTTAATTAGTTATAAATATAATCTGAGTAAAGCTGCGCCAAAGCATCGTGTTTTGTATTATGGTGCTGCGTTTTAATAAAAGTGGTGCAGATTAGGACGTATTACTTGAAGTATACCGAATTAGGTTTTCATGATCTGTATATGATTATTATACAGATCAGTTATATTAAAACGTATCTACTAGTCTCCGATTGTTACTACGTTTCATATTTTGTAACCCATAAACAGAATATTATGGTTGATTTTTGTATATAACAGTTGACAGTATGTTTCTATACAATCGTGGGGTGATGTCAGTTGTTTGTATGGTGCCCCTATGGAGAAATGATTGGCAACATATCGCCTTTAGCTGGCGGTAAATACTTCCAGACACCAATATGGTGAAAATAACTGCCAATGATGGCATTAAGACAAAAAGATTCGTTTTTCGTAGCCGAAAAATTTTAAAGCACACTAATTTTCAAATTACTACTAGTAATAGGATATAAGGTATGAGTTATTTCGCCCTTATAAGCAACTTTTAAATACTTCTACATATTTACTACCCAGAGGAAGATTAAGCCTATTGGAGGCCCCTGGTTGTAAAAATTTCAAGGACCTTAGACAGTGGCGTAACAGAAAATGTCAGGACCTCCCGCAAAAGTTTTTTCAGGCCTCCTTTTACGAAAATTAATGTATATATATGTGTGTGTGTGTAATAGTGTTGTACCTTCTATAAGAAATTAAGCACACATATCTAGTATTAGTCACCGTTTCATGAAGTAGGGTTCTGACGCAAAGCGTATACTATAGCTTCAAAACTCGTCTAGATTTTATAATTTTCGGATGTTGAGTTCAATTTTAAAGGCAATGAAAACAGCTAAAGTAAATACGCGTAATGAGTTTGCCACAGTTGGAAACCGTTCATTTTATTTTATATTTTACCTAAAGATTAAAAAAAATCCTTATTAACTAAAAAATATAATATCTTTTACTTATAAATTTTATGGAAAATAAACGACGTCGAAAGGGGCCTCCTTTTTCCTGGGGCCCCCGCCTGGCGGGGGTTGTCAGTACGCCACTGTTCTTAGACCCAAGCCCCAAAACAAAAAATATGTGTAAGGATCTGAGGACTTTTTCGGGAAGATTTCAGTAGTAAATTTTTAGTGAGTTCCTTAAACCGGCAATATGTAACTAATAATAAACTCAACGTTTCAAGAAAAATCCGAATTTATTTCAAAACATTTATCAGTAAACTAAGTTACCAGAGTGCTTAAAAATATTTTTTACAGGGTGACCAGAGAAAAACCGGACAAATATTTTTTATCATATCTTTATTTATATATTTTTTTAAAAAAATCAATAAAATACAATAATGTGTTACCTTAGTAACCACATTCTCAGCAGGTTTCGAAGTGGCAACCCTCAGCGTCGATGCACAGTCCCAGGAGCTTCTCGAAACTTTCGGCGGCGGTCAGCAACACCTTCGGCGTGATTCCATTCCACTCCCGGCGCAGACATTGCATCAGTGACTCCAAACTTTTGCGGCGCTGAGCACGTTCTCACCTCCAAAAGTGCCCACACGCTATAATCCATTGGGTTTAAATCCTCTGAATACAGCGGCCATCCTTGCGAAGTGATGAGACAGGAAAATGGAGCCTACACCACTCCTGAGTTGTTTTAGCTTTATGAGCCGGCGCCGGATCTCGTTGGAAGATCCATGCCGCATTACCGAAGTGCTGCTGGGTCCACCGAAGTACGACAGTCTCTAAAATGTCGCGTCGGTACACGTTGACTTTAACCACCTTTTCATGAAAACAAGGGTGTCTTGCCGCTGGCGCAAATTCCATCTCTGACCATGAAGGACTGCGGTTTTTGGCGGGTTTTGGCGATGATATGAGGTAGCCTCTGTGGACCAGTTCCTATCGTTTTGGCGATTGTGAGCCTGCTTGACTGCAAAATGCTTTCATCTGTGCAGTGACGTAGCTAGATATTTTGTCGTCCCAGGCAAGTGACTGTCAGTGCCGTAATTACTGTGCCTGTCATTGTTTTTTAAAGGCTAATTGCCGCCCCCGAATTGTGGCGCCCGGGGCGACAACCCCCTTGCCCCACCCTAGCTACCCTACTGCATCTGTGAAGAGCGTATGTTCCCGGCGCGTACCTGCAGCCCGGTGTTGAAGTTGTCATCATCTTTGAAGCCGGACTCGCTTGTTTTCGAACGTTAGGAATTGAACTTTTAGACGCTTGTAGGACTTGAGTTTCAGCTCATTTTTAGCCATTTGTTGCACCGATTCATGTTTCATTCCGATCTCTCCAGCGACTTTTCTCATTGAGACCCGCGGATTTCTCTTCACTCGCTTCCGGATGATCTGACGATTGGCGGAAGTGTTGACAGTTTGCTTTCTTCGTCTTCCGGGGCGGTCGCCTTTGTAGCCGAGCTCATAGAAACGCTTAATGACATCAGACACGGTTTGGCGGGAAACCTCGAACAATTTCACATTGACGAAGACCTTAACGAAACAACTCCAAAACAGCAGCACATTTGTTTGACATTGATAAAAACAAGGAAGTTATTGGAGAACAGCACAAAATTTGAATTTGTTATTTAGCTTTTGAAAGTACGAGACAGGATAAAAAAATTGAAAGTGTTCTTTTCATTATTATACCGGCTAGAAAGCTCTGAAGTTTGTTCGAGTTTTTTCTGGTCATCCTAAATTGGCGTCTCGATTTCTTTTTAGCAAATTCATCAATTATATTTGCAGTATCTATTTCGTCTAAAGTTTTTTATTCTAGGTATAATATGGCCATGATGTTCAATCTGTCTTCTCCTATCGTACTCCTTAGATAGTTTTAATACATTTTAAAACCAAAAAAGATCTTTCACCTGTTGCATTTGATATTGGCATTGTTAAAAATATTTTCGAAATAATATCTACATTAGGAAAAGTTCCACTGTTTTTATACACTTCGAACTATTATTCAATAGCACTTCTGGCTATTTATTTATCGACACTTCTGATAATTTATTTATCAGCTTCTTACACTCTTATTATTTCTCATGTTTTAATAACATATATTAATATTCTTTTGTAAATGTTCTTGCGAACTTCTTTTATCATTTATAACTTTTTAATATCACTTAATAGCACGCCTCCAAAAATCTTTTTTCCTTCTTTAATCTACATAATTATTATTATTCATAACTTTTACAAAAATAGAGTAAACAACACTTATAATTCGATTGGACTCTTTACGTCCTGGTATGTTTATCCAAGCGATATATACTCACTAATAAATACTTCAATAATAATGATGCACCAATAATCCCATTGATTGACTATATGCACCCAATAATAATCAAATAGTTTCTTTTTTTTTTTTTAAGTTTTATTTATTATGTGATACGAATTGTTTCTTTAAAATAATAATAATAATACAAAGGGGATTTTAGAAAAATTAATACAGTCGGAGCAGGACATGAATGTCCTCTCTCCTACGAAAGTTTATCCAGAAGATCCGATTTTCGCGCGGAAATATTGTTTAAACAACGGTTTTCTCTTCTCGTACAATTCACTTTTAGTATTCGCGTGCTCAAGTGTGTGTGTATACATAGGCGTAGAGTAATATGGGCCCCGTGGGGCCCGAGCCCTTGGAATTTATCCAATAATTCAAAATAAATTGCAATTTTACATATATCGTAATGTATAAATGTTCATAGTATGTGCTTTGGCCCCCGATAATTTTTTTGAAAATTCTACGTTGATGTATGTATATATATATATATATATATATATACGGGATATGTATTAAGGCGCGTGCCTAGAGGTCAAATCAAAGCCATTCTTCTCCCCAGCCCTTTATAAAAAATGGCGTTATTGAACGTTTCCGCCATTATAATTTAATTTCATTTAATTCTCATTTCGCTCATTTAATTACACATGGTGAAAATACATTTTTGACAGTAACATTTAATCGTTATGGCACTCATTGTTGAACTAATATGATTTTTAGTTAACTTTAATTTAATAAAAAACTTTCTGTACTTATATATAAAATACGTGAATAATATTAAGTATTGCATCTTTCGCTTTTTGTGTTGTGGTAGTTTTTAACTGGGAATCTCTCGAGCTCGGGGCCCTTTAGAGATTGGGGGCTCCGCCAGCCGCTTAATACGCCACTGTAATACAAATAAAGCTTTTTCTCCTTTATATATTTGTGTGTCTTATATGTAGAAAATAGTAAACATATAATAGTACTGATTATTAATATATTTTATGTAAAGGGAAGAGCACGCAATATAAATTTAATTTTCAATGTACATATTTATTAAAATAAATTCTAAAATATATTTTTTTGCTTCAGGAAAATTAGTGTTGAACAAATATCTGGTTACTAAGCATTGAGGATAACATTTATTTAAAAAAAACTTTTTCTTCCACGAAATGAATTAATTGAGCTGTCTTATCTTTAATCCTCTACTTACATCTCTTTGTCATATGTATTTTATATTTGTATCTTCTTTGTTTTCCTGAATAATCACGTGTAAATATCTCATGTAAATTTATGTTGCAATTACCTGCAAAAGAACGGAAACAGCTTAATAAATTTTATACATTTCTTTTTGTTTTCAATCGATGCGGACGATTATACGTAAGCGGTGAAAAAATTTAAATAAGTGACGTGTCGGATTCATGATGCATAGTTTTGAACTCCAGTCTGCTTCTAAAAACTTCGTACAAATAATTTTCGTCCGTGTAGATTTACTTCTAATGGATAAATTTTTTACCCTAATTGACATGGTTACATGGATATAATAATTAAAATTCAGTGCTGTAAAACATGGACTTAACCAGTTTCATATATAATTACGAGATGTATTTATGAAATGGGTTTTCGTTTCATAATGGTTTTCAGTTATTACCAATTCACGAACAGATGAGTTGCTGATCCTCATTACTCATCTATCATTTTTTTTTCTATAAACATATGCTTTATGCTATTATCACTCATTACATATGCGTATTGTTAAAAATCAATCTATATATTTAGTACAAGCTATTTTGGGCATAATCACTAAGTTCTATTTATGCCAAGTGTTTTGAGCTTGGCTAAAAGTATAGCTTTGTTTTTACATGTCTAGAATAATTATTTATATATTTTAAATAACTCTTAAAATATGAAATTTAGATATTTGAATCAAAATATTATTTTTACTTCTTTTCCAACCATTCAAAATATCTTTCTTTAATGTTTATAAAATATAAAACGGCAACGATAACGTATTCGGCATTAATTCACAAATTCTATGCATTACGTCATGCATATATAACATCGTTTCCAAAAACAGGTTGTTGCATCATAATTCAACGAACTTACAATGGTTTAAAGATCCTTGTAAACATTATTTATACCACTTTCGTTCCTAAAGCTGCAGCAGTTCATTTTCAGGCCAGAACTCTTCGCCGGAAGTGCCAAAGCTCTTGAGAGCCGCCACCCCACTACTAAGATAAATTAAGGCAAAAAGTCATTAGGCAAAGAATCTAAAAAACAAAATTCCCAATAGACTACGTTACTCCATTTGAGATCTCATTGCAAAATTTTTGGTGATTGGATCTTCGACTTTCGCTCTTAAGCAACTTCGTAATCCTCAAATTTCTGATTTGTACTTAGATCTTTCTTTAGAAAAGCTTGGATAAAAAGCCGAAGTCAAAGCTTTACGGCGCTGTCTTGGCAAATGTTGTGATTCGCTTCAGGTTGAAAACGGCAGTGATCGTAAAATATCTTTATATGTAGCTTTGTTTGTTTGTTTGTTTGTTTGTTTTTTGGTTTTACGGCTCAAAGACTACAGTGGTCATGCTGCGCCGGGACCTACTGTTTTCCGAGGAATCCGAACCTCTTAAGGCCTGGGGAACCAAACCCCGGACTACAGTGAGCAGTGCGATCTTTTATGAGATCTCTGAGTAAGCGTTCTTTTTGCACTGCTGGGAGTCGAACCCGGATTAGCCGCGCAATAGGAGAACGCGTTACCACACTGCGCCACCGCAGGGCATATTTTTTGTAAATTGCTCGTAAAGAAAAGAATGATTTCACGGTGCCTGCTGGGAACCGAACCAACAACCTCTTGGCAACCGGCCAAGATCTCTTTAAACTGAGCTACACATGACCTGTCATCCTCCCCTCTGCTAGCACACATAATATGGGTAATAATATCTCATATATAAAAAACAATTTACGATCTAGTATTACCATATCAACGGCTATGAAGAGAAAGATTTCCTGTCTTTAAGAAATATTAGCAAAGTTAATTTTGTTTAATGTTGGTAATTTCATTTGTTCGTTTTGGTGAAAGGCAATCCTTAGCAGAGATTTCTAACTTTCTTTTTTTTTCTAAATTCCTTTCTGCATTCTTTGGATAGTCTATATACCAATTTTGGTGTCAATCCATAAACGGTTTATGCTGCAGGATGCTCTAAAATAGACCAAGTTTAATTATGGCCGCCCTGTATGAAAGACTCCAAATAATCACACATTTTAAATAGGAAAGCTTTAAAAAAGGATTTAGCAAATATATAACTTACTGGGAAAATATCTGGCTCCTCACAGCATAATTGCAAAAATCTTTCAGGGCGAGCACTTGAATGTTCAGGTCCCTAAAACATGCAGAGCATAGCAAATGACAAATTGTACACACTACGCACTGAATTAAATAATAAAACAGTAAAACAATGTTTTTAGTGTGAATAATGAACTTCAATAGTTAAAAATAACTAAAAACTATGCATTTTGAGCCAGGCAATGTGCTAGCTTTCTTCAGGAGCTTTCTTCAGCCCACCCATTGTCCCTTCATGGATGTTGTGATTGGACTGAATTACCCACACCTTTTCTAGCCAGTTAAGTTGAGAGGGGAGAATTGAAATGAGATCAAAGGTGAAAGCAGATTTCCCAAGGTTCTTTTCCGATCATGTTCTAAGGAAAAGGTTGATAACATGAAAAATAAGGAGTTTTTAATGACCTGGGCACTTAATTTTTATTTTCAAAATAAAAAGTTCTTAAGAACTTTTAAGGACTGTATAAACCCTGAATATGATGGCTGATAGAAAACGTTGCAGTTTCATCACATAGAGCTCAAAAATTCCAATACATGCTACTAGGGGCACCACCACCACCAAATTAGACCTTGGGCGATCGGTGAAATCGAAAGTCGCAAACAGTGTATCCCCAACTCCAAAAATAGACCTGTTTTTTTAAAAGGTATAAGGAACTGTCACCAGGAGATGATGCTATCTCTTTTTCGTTCCTCCGGTTTGAGAATTCTTCCTTTGTTCTTCAGCATTCCACCATGTCGATTGATGACTTAATTCAAAATGGATGACGAAGAACCATGACAATTAGCTAACCTATGGTCATTTTACTTCTGATGTAATGAGACATTCTGATTGTCCGTGCTGATACAATATAACGAAAGCACGGCCAAGTTTATAAATGGGCAGGTTGGACAAGTGATCAGGACCCCAAAAATTTTAGTGGTGCAAAATTTAAAAAGCATAATTTCTTTCCTTTTTAACTACAATCTCTCT
>QLNU02015003.1:70204166-70228853 GCA_006491805.2 Dysdera silvatica | reverse complement strand
ATCCTTTACAAACTGAGGACAAAACTTAAACATCTAGTGCCTTTCCTGAATCAGCACCAATAGCAGTATATACGCCAATAAGTGAAGAGTGGCCTCTAGTTTCCATGTGCCATATCCACTTATGCATATACCTCCTTCCAACGTTGTCATTGCCTTTTCTTCCTGTATGGCCTGATTCATAGATTCTTTGGCACTTTTAGCAACAGAGCTTTTAATGCTGGCTAAAATTGGCCGACTCGTCTTTTCGGAAACTTGGGGAGGCAAATCCATCACCCCCACAAAATTTTCAGGCTTGCTAAGTCCAAACCAATATTACGCATAGCGTATATGCTTTTTCGATTTATTTCTGGAATATTTGCCCTTGGACCTAGCATTTTGGAATTCCGAAATGATATTTGTATAACACACTTTCTGCAGTCGAGAGAAAATTTTGAAGAAAGTCCATGCTGCAAATCTTCTTTGATCGTTATTGAGTTACCACATTGTTTACAACCTAAACAATCTTCAATGGTAGCAATCAATATGTCTATATCAATTATCTGATAACCATTAAAAACTTGCTGAGATTGGTCTTCATCAGGATTTTCCACAGAATCAGTTTAATTTTTTTGGCAGATGAACTTTTGCACTCAATGGATATATTGCCTTTAGAAGCAGATCTGTTTCCAGTGAACTTTCGTTTCTTGGGACGTTGTCCAGATGTAGCTTTCTATCCAGCTATTTCCGTCGTTACCGAAATATTCACTCACCAACAACAAAATTGAACAACTAATAAAAAAAACAACGAATTTGTAGCTATAAGTATCGAAAACCGAAGTTTTTGATAGCAAAATGCAAAATGCAGAGAGAGGAGAAAGCATGACAAAACAGTAATGTTTGTTTACAAAATGTAACAGCGAAAGGAGATGAAAGTTGTCTACTTCCTTTCTGCTGTTGTGTGTGTATTGATATCGGATCCCTATCCAATCATTATAAGCAAAAATCAATCATTATTACATAAAATTAGAAAGATATGTATACACATTGGATTTTGAACACAAGATATCTCAACCGGGTCCCTTTAAATCCTACAATTATTCAAACAGCGTTTGTTGTTTTGTCCATATTTCGGTTTCTAATTAAGCTAGTATCTAGCTGTTGGTTTTAAAATATTCAGATGCTCAGATGTGCATACTTTTAAATAAAAAATGCTCTTTTTGAAGTTTTAAAATGACTAAGTCCTCTTAATCATATCGCGAAGTTTTGTAAAACTACAAATATAGCTCTCGAGCAAACGACTGTAGCAGCAAAACTCAAAGCCGAGATTCTGGAGTAGAAAACGCATTCGTAGAATTTTCGAAAAACGAGCTGAATAGAGTAAACAATGAAAAACCAAATATAGACTGGTTCGAAAAGTTGAAATGAAACGATGTCCTAGTAATAAATTTCAAACTAGATACGGGAGCGCAATATGATGTACTTCCAATTGATCTTGCAAAAAAAGCAAGATTGAAGGTAATCTCATCGAAAGTAAAAGCATTGTTGTCGTTTGCGAATCATTAAATTGATATAGTAGGTTATGACGCCTAGAATGGGCAGTGTTGGAACTACCGCAAACACCAGTTCCCAAATTTTACACCTCCGGTAGATGGCGCTCTCAACAATCTACTTGCCGAGTTTCTTCCTTTAAAGTATGGGATCTCATATTTAAATACAGCAAAGGCGATTGTGACTCAAAGCGAAAAACCCGGAAACTTAATGATACAAAGTGAAAAACCCGGAAACTTAATGATACAAAGTGAAAAACACAAATATTTAACGATGCAAAGTAAAAAAAAAACATGAAAATTCCCAATTGAAAAACCCTACTTTTAACCTTTATTTTAACGGTTACATTGAATTAAAGGACATAGGGGCCGCTAGAAGTTTCATAGTTGATCAATGAGGAGGGGTCCTTTGCTAGTGTTTTGGAGTTCTGTGGTTACTTTTTTAATCAAAACTATGAAATTACACAAAACAAAGATAACATTAAAAAAAAAGTAGGAGAAAACAAGAATCAAAGTAAAACAAATGAATGTAAGCAAAAAATCGCCAAAACGGAAGCGGTTACCGTATTGTAAAAGAGCGCCCAAATGTTTGCAGATTCCAAATTTAGATAATTTTAATCATAGTTGAATATAGCTATGTTTATTTTTTTAATGTGGTGTTTTCCAAAATGAAACAAAGAGCTATTAAAAAGGAAAGGGATAGATAATTATTATATTACGTTTAAATTCTGAAAGGAGTAATAGGGTTGAAAAGTATCTCTAAATCACACCCGGGGAGAGATGGCAAGTAAGTTTGGTCAATGAAGTGCTTACCTAATTACTCCGTGAATATTTTGACAACCTGCACGGAAGATATACAATTACTTTCTAGACATACATTATATTTGACTTTAATTAACAAAAAAATTAATTTGCCTTGCAATTAAAAATTCACACACAGACACAGTAGATGGAATGTGTGAAAAGTAAGCAAATAGACTGCCCGCAGTGCCACCTTGCGGAAGTTTAATTACTTTTTCTATTTTTTACCATTGGCTCAATGAGGAGTTAACACACTATTTCGTCTAGGCGCTAAAAGTAGGTGAAACTCGCACAGAATTTAAATTAAAAGGCAATACCCGTATTATTAAGTTTTTGATTGTCCGCAGCAACGTTTAAATAATTTTAGGTAAAAATACCTGCATAGAACGGGTTTAGTTCAGCGTGTACAAAATTGCGCCCTATCAGAGCGACTTATTACCACAGCCACTAGTGGAGATAGGATAGGTCGTCTCGAAAGCTTTGAATATGACATAGATTTAATACCCAAACAAAACTTGGATATTGTTTCTGCAAGACGAATCCCGTACTCGCTGAAAAATGGGGTAAAAAGAAAAAGCTGGATCGAATACAATCGTTTGGCATTATAGAGCCAGTGACGGTCCGAGCTCCAGCAGTTTTCCCTATGGTAGTATTTAAAAAAGACAGCAAGCTCAGGCTTTGTATCGACCCCTAAAGCGTGAATAAAAGTATTAAAAAACGTCACTATCCTTTAAATATCCTGGAAGAAATAGCTTCTAGAATTAACGAGTCAAAGTGGTTTTCATTATTAGATTGTAAAAGAGGATTTTGGCAAATTGGCGTTACAGAACGCACTAGTAAACTACTTACGATGACAACTCCTTGGGGTAGGTATAAATATTTAAGAATGTCGCTAGGTATATCTTCCGCCCCTGAAATGTTTCAATAAATAATGGAGAACTTGCTTAAAGAAGTGGAAGGAGTTGAATGCGCAATAGACGACATATTGATCCACTCTCACTCAAGAAGTGAAGTAACTAAAATTACCAAGCGGGTTGTTCAAATATTAAAAGAAGAAGTTCTAATACTAAATTCGAGTAAGTGTGTTTACGCATCCAATGAAATCAAATTTCTTGATCACCTAGTTACACAAGGACTAAAAGCCAACCTTTCTGAGATAGAGGTCATAAACAGCATAAAAGGGCCGACCAATGTTACAATGCTGCAAAGATTTTTAGGCATGGTCACATACCTTACGAAATTTATACCCACCTTTTCAGAACGTACAATTTCGCTTAGGAATCTGTGTAAAAAAGACGCCGAATGGGTATGGGAAAGAGAGAGAGCAAAAGGAAGTATTTATAAAGTTAAAGAGTACACTGAAAAGCCTACCTACGCTAAAATACTTTGATGTAAACAAGCCAGTAACACTTTAAGTAGATGCAAGTAAGCACTCTTTGGGAGCAGCTTTACTTCAAGAAGACGGACCGATAGCGTACGCAGCACGGGCATTGGATAAAACGCAGAGCAACTATTCGCATATAGAAAAGGAAGCTCTTGCTATAAAATTTGGAATTATCAAATTCCATCAATACGTGTGGGGAAACAAAGAACTTGCGGTCGAGATTGACCATAAGCCCGTCACTTCCATAGCGAAGAAGCCATTGCACAGTGCCCCCTAGATTAAAGCGATTGATGATGGACATCTTAGCGCATAGACCTAATATTATTTATAAGAAAGGAACTGAAATGTTCATAGCAGGTGCCCTTAGTAGAGACTGTATACTAAAGAAAGAATAGATGCAAGAACTGCAATTAGAAGTACATGTGATAGTGCCGATTTCAGCTAGCAAAGCTCATCTATTACAGAAATATATTAGGGAGAATGAGGAATTAACTGCACTCAAATATATTATCCTAGATGGTTGACCACCAGTTGTCAACGAGGTACCTTCAGGACTAAAAAAAAGTACTGGTCGTATCGTGACTAATTAGCAGCACATGAAGGTATAATGCGTCGTGACGTTGGGATAGTGATATTACCGGAATTGCGTGAAAACACTCTAAAGGAGATACATAGAGGGCACTTAGGAATTTAGAAATCACTCTCCAGAGCTGGTCAGAACGTGTTTTGGCATAAGATGAACGAAGACTTTGAACGTTACGTTACTAACTGTGGGGTTTGTCAAAGACATCAAAGAGATAAGCCTGAAGAACCTTTTTAATCGCATACCTGAACGAGCTTGGCAGATAGTCGGCATGGATATATTTACGTTAATTAAGAAAATTTTCTCATAATCGCCCACAGCTACTCCGGATTTTTCGAAATTAAAGAACGTTCCAACCTCACATCCTCGAAAGTGATCCGTTCACTTAAAAAAGTGTTTGCTACTCACAGAATTCCCGAGCCTACTTTGTTCAGATGAAGGCACTCAGTTAACATCGTCCGAATTCCGAGTATTTGACTTTCCAAGACTGATCCAAGAATTTAACTTTCTTGTCCAAACTTTAAGTCCACAACATAAAAGGTCTAATGGATTAGCAGAACGTTATGTGCAAGAAGCCAAGAATCTACTCCGGAAATATAAAACCGATAAGTCGGATATCTACCTGGCACTGATAAATGCATGCAACACTCCCCTCGGAAATTTAGTTTTTCCAGCACAATGACTATATAGTACGAGTATAAAAGGAATACTGCCAACAACCGTTAACTTATTACTTCCTAAAGTAGTGAATGACGTTCATTCATCCCTCAGAAACCTCAGGTCTAAAGGAAATGTATACAGAGACCGCGGTTCTAGGAAATCGCCTCAGTTCCAAGTAGGTCAGAAAGTATTATACAGGGCTGCACATTGGAGACCTGCCGAAATCATCTCACGATTGATGGAACCACGGTCATTTCTTATCCAGACTCCAGATGGATTGAGACCGAGAAGGAACACCTGGTACCTGAAGCATGACGTGGTAAGTAAAGTATTGCCAAGAGGCGAAGGTGAGGACTCCACAAGTAGTGCAGTAGACGCCAACGGCTCGACGATCTCTCCAACACCAGCAACTATACCTCAGTCAGAGGTACTGTTTAAGACTGTAGTGGGAAATCTCGATACACCAGTAACTATGTAACCAGATAAGGACGTAGCATTAAGAAACCAGTTCGGTTGTAATGATATTAACTTTTCAAAAAAAAAAAAAGAAAAAAAAAGGGGGATGCTATGTTATGTTTATCTTTACTTAACCGTAGCTCACAGCTATTATTTATATAACTTATAGCTCGTGAGCTCGGTCTTGAGTTATTCTCGGTTTTTGCTTGGTTTTATTATTATGAGTTTCGAATAAAGCTTGTGTTCTCTTATATACGTTATTATGAGTAGAATAACGTTACGGTATAAAATTATAATTAATTAACGTGACCCTTGCGCCTGCCGAGATTAACAAGATCTTCAATATTAGGTTCAAGTGATGTCAACTGTAATCTGAGATCACCTCTCTGCACAATATCCAGATGATAACCTTGTTTAAAGGAGGAGTACTCGACTGAATCTACATTCATAGAAATAAAATACAGGGTACCAGGGAGGAAATTACATAAAAAGGTTAAACACTGGTAAAATAGCAATGAAAAAGATCACTCAAGCTTTCGGACGCATCAGCAGCAGTCCTTCATCAGGAGTAATGACGATGTTATGTTTCTGTCTCTTTTTTATACTTGAAATTTCTGGAAAACCCTTCATCAGAGTAGTCCCGCAGAATGGGAAAACCCAATGAGAACCAATGGGAGGCCTCCAATAGAATCATGGAAGAACCCCAATAGGGACCAATGAGAAACCCACACTGCGGGTTACCTAATTTGGGGATGTCTCATACATTTCAGAGTAAGAGTTGTTTATAAGTTTCTGGAAGTGGTTGTGATGTATTAATGGCTTTCCCGTGTAGTTTGTAAGTTTCCCAAGATTCTAAGAAGAGTCTACTATTCTTGTTTGTGATGTGACGGTGTAGTATTTTTGTTGAGTCCCAGTCGGGTTCGTGTCCGTGTTGTAAAGCGTGTTCTGCCAGACGTGAGGCTATGTCTCCTTTCGCGAGTGCTTGTTTGTGTTCTTTTTTTCTTGTTTTGATCATTCTTTTTGTTTGTCCTATGTAATGTTTGTTGCAGTCTTTGCATGGTATTTGGTATATGGCGCCTGTGAGATCTTCTGGTGGAACTGGGTCTTTAACTTTTGTAAGTTGTTTGCGAAGTGTTGTGACAGGGGAATAGAATGTTTTGATATTTGCCTCTTTAAGGATGCGAGAGATTGTTTCGGAAATGCCGTGAATATATGGAATAGATATGCGGGTGTGAGATGTATTGTTTAAAGATGTACTATTGGGTCTACAGTTTCTGAGAATGAATCGTTTAGGGTATCCATTATTTTTAAGTGCCGTGTGTATGTGTTTTGTTTCTGTGTTTGAAAGTGTTTCATTACTTTAGTTGAATCTACATTCAACTAAATAGGATGTTGGAAGTGCTACAATAAGTAATTGTGCTTTTTCCGAAAGTTGACCATAGCGGTTCGAAATTATGCAATTTATCCAAAAGCCATCTTGGTTATTTTTAAATCTAACTTGAGTTGCAGTGTCATTTTGCAGCTCAATTATATTTCTTGGAACGTTATCTCCGTGCCAATTGAACCAATTCCAAATGGATCTATTACCCATTCTGGAACTTTCACATTAAAATATTGCCATACCGAGATACTATGTCATGCCATAATTTCTTAAGATGATTCACATGTATAATAATGTCCTCATCATTTATTTCTGCCTTTCGAGATTCGAAGATAGAAACAAAAAATTTTCATCCAAAACACTTTCGATTTACTCATAAATGATTGAATAATTCCTTGTACTGTTATAAGGTTATTTTTTATTTTTTCCTTGTGGTTGTTTGTTAAGAATATTTAATTTATCAAAAATATCTGATAGGAAAAATATATCATTTTGAAAAGTATAAATTGTTCTCGAAATTTGCCATCCTCAATGAATGAAGTAATACTACCCCAAAGAATTACGAAACATCAAAGACAATTACCTTTTGATAGCCATCGGACTTCTGTGTGTAAAAGCAGAAGTTTGAAATCTTTATCATTTTCTTCACAAAACTATTGGAACAAATGATCTGGAAGAGTATTTGATTTAATTCGATTAACAGTTTTTATCACAATGGATAGCGCGTTATGCAATCTACCTCCTAAGTTTTTAGCAAGCAAATGTTCTCTGTGAATTACACAGTGTATACAGAAAACTATAGGCACAGTATTTTTAAAAAGAACAATACATCTTTTGTATTTTCCTGTCATGGCAGCAATACCATCTGTAGCATGGGCAATAATATTTCCTAATGTAATATTCTTTTCCGTGAAGTAATTACTTACTTCCGCGAAAATTGATTCAACTTTAGTGTTTGTTTTCAAAAATGAGTAAAAAGCATTTCTTCGATGAGGCGATTATCGCCCATACATCTAACATAAGCCATCAACAGTGCTTCATTGTCCCTTAGATGAGTCGACTTTAAGGGACTTTAAGTGCTTCATTGCCCCTTATAAGTCGATTCATCTATTTGAAGACCAAACTTCTTAACTTTTAGGTTAGCAATTCGTTGTTCCTCCATGTTAGTCGCCATTTCGGCGATACGTTTGATACGGATGAATTACTTAATGGAACGTTTTGCATGATTTCATGAGCACTTTGACCCATGACGATGGAAAGCACAATCGAAACAGCAGGAGTAATTGAAGTTTATCCTATTGCGTGGGGTTTTCCTGTGATTGCAATTAACTTTGATATTTCGTAGGACACAACTAAACCTTTATTGACTTTATTTTCTTTTTCAATAAATATTTGGTTTAACTTTGATACCTTCTGCAATTCATCACGTGTCTTTTTGAAATATTCCTATGGTTTATCTTTTTTTAATAGGATGTTTTGTTTCTAAGTGACGTAGTAACTTCGATGGTCTCATGGTATCATTTTTTAAAATACTGTGACAATAAAAACACAATGCAATTGTGTTATCTTGCACTAATGGGATAAAACCATATGAAAGATATTCAACGAAATACTGTCGAAAAATTTTCCATTGTTGAGAGCTTATCGTTACCTCCTAATTTCAAATTATAATTTTATTTTTGAAAAATACTATGCTTGTTCACAGCACGTTTGTATCATTAATTTTCATCCTTAAAGCTGAAAAGTACTAATTTACGATAACGTTTCATCATTGTCAAAATGGTGTTTTAAATGATTCGAAGCTATTAATAAAAACACTTTCAACGTTGTATTTCCGCATAAGTTTAATTACGAACGATGAATATTTCAATCAGGCTTTGCTGGTCTTCAAGTCTCTGTAGACAAATGTTCATTTGCTCTTAGGAAGAGTTGTTCACCGAACAATGACGCTTGCTTGCACTGGTGTGAAATAAGGACGGCGGTGAGGGCGGTTACCGGTGGTAGGTGAACCATACGCGGCTCAAATAAGTCCAACTACATTACTGATTTCGATGAATAATTTTGCTGTCCTTGCACTATAAAACTACAACCAACCAAATCTATGAATATTTATATACGAGATATAATCAATTAAATTTTAAAGGATATTTCAAAATGAATAAAACCATTTAGAATTTAAAAATATATTGCTTGTATTTTTATATGGCCCCTTAAACGTACGGCCCCTCAGATTTCCCT
This sequence comes from Dysdera silvatica, assembly GCA_006491805.2. Taxonomy (NCBI): domain Eukaryota; kingdom Metazoa; phylum Arthropoda; class Arachnida; order Araneae; family Dysderidae; genus Dysdera; species Dysdera silvatica. The sequence continues at coordinate 70,219,824 of QLNU02015003.1, read as the reverse complement.
GTGGCTCCCTAGGGGCCTTCCTAGGGAATTTGCTGAGAACCGCTGAATTAATAGGCCAGCTAAGTTTGGAATGCTATAAGTACATCAATATAAATATCAAGAGATTCTTTTTATAAGAAATGCGTTTAAATAATTAAGCTTTCAAGGTGAACTTTTATATTCAGGTATAGTTCATCCATCGTGATTTTTATCTTCAGAGGAGAAAAAATTAAATGACCTTTAAAAAAAGAGAGCTTCTAATTATTCATAAGAAAACATGGACTAATCAATTAAGCCGATGAAGTATGAACGAAACCTTGCTCAATAAAAAGCTTAATTAAGGAAAACAGAAGTTTATCTTTTGCCAGAATCTGCGTTGAAAGAGCAATCTTTCTATGTACGTTTCGCCCAAGAATTAAAAATGTTCCTTTTTCGTCCCATCTAACACATTTTAATGAAGTTGAGGAAATCGGTATATCATAATTAAATATTTGAATTAAATACATCATTGTGTATCTTCGAAAGTATTATTTTATCTCTTTAAGGATGCAAATTATTTGGGTACATAGTAATAAGGGTCTAGTTACTGGCTAAATACTTAAGTGTTTATCCAAAACATAATGAAACTAGTTTCTTTTCGTGAATTTATTTTAACTTATTTTATTTTAATAATCAAATTCCTTATATTCATTACTAAAACGAACTACTAGTTATATTTAAGACTAAAAAAATGCGCTTATCTATATTTATTTAAAACCTGCGCATTTAATCACTTCATGTTCGTTTTTGTCAATGAAGCAAAAATCTAAGCAAGCGTGGAATTCAAAATTTGCCTCAAAAATTTTATCTTGTAGTAGAATAATAGACACAAAGTTCTCAGAAAATCGCTTTTCTTAAATGTTTTAGTAAATGTGCTTTAGTGTTTGAAGACCTGTAGTCAGGCAAAAATGCAAAACTTAAAATTCAACATACAAAAATTTGTTTTGAAAATAATCATATTTGAAGTGTAAATATTGTGAAATTTCGTCAGTTAAAGAAATTAGTAAAAAGAGATTATAGAAGCCAATCGACATATTCAGTATAGTAAGATATTATATATCGAAGAATATTATATAGTAATTCAGATTAATTAAGGTTTGTTACATTCATTTTAATATTAGAAAAAGCAATTCGTTCGTATACTTTTATAAGATCTCCGGCACAAAATACGTGATTCTTCAAACCGAATAAGAAAAATATACACATAAACGTATTTTTTATGAGTTTAAATGTGCTTATCCTATAGTTTGCAAATGTTAGTCCTATAGTTTGCAAATGTTAGTCCTATAGTTTGCAAATGTTAGTCTTATAGTTTGCAAATGTTAGTCCTATAGTTTGCAAATGTGATCCTATAGCAATTAATAATATAGAGTCAAATGTAACAAGATAGTTAACGACATTTCTTTCCCTAAATAGTGGGTAGAGACTTTTAAATAACTTTAATTCAGTTTGGAATAAAACAGAAACGTACGAAAAATATTTGAAATTACATAATCGCCTTCAAATATGATAAAATAAGACAAAAATATCAAGTCCGTATGCATATTCGGACACTGTTTTTGTCCGCATGCATATCGGTATATATATTTAATAGGGCAGCTGCTGGTAAAGACAAAGTTTGACCGAGCTGGTGTTGTACCTTTTAAAAGCAAAATGAATAGAAATTGTATCAAATTCATCAGGGCCGCGTTAATTGAGGCTAAGGAGTATGCCGCCTCGGGCTTACTAACTTTTGTGTTGGTGGAAGGGGCCACCAAAATGAAGACAAATATTATCAGTTTTCATTTTTCAACACAATAGCCTACTATATTGTAGTGAAACCAATATGTTTTCGGCACTTAAATTATATAGCCTACTATACTCCAGTCCTTTACTTTTCTGTTATTCTAAATACATGATTAGTCACAGAATTATCCAACGAAGAAAAAGGCATATCCACATTGGGGCCTGTTCCAATACAGTATTATGGTGCTACAGCATCTTCTCCCATAAGCAGTGCCACGGCTCTAGTCCAATGTGAAAGGAAACATCAGCATATTTATATACTATATATATTTTTGACCAATCTACTTGTTTCTACTTTTCTTGTTCCCACGAGTTCGAAAGCAAAATTTTAGCGCCATACAATACAGCATGCATTATTTTTAACATTTCTAAGAATTTAAGGCCTGGATGTAGCAGGGTGAGAAATTTGCTTTTAACAATGAGTATACCACACCTGTGATTCCACACCTTATATTGCGCGTATAAACAAGCTTTCTGTGATATTTAGATATTGTTGGAATGGTATAGTTTACGCAGGATTTGTGTCTGTTGTCCAATCTCAAACTACACAGGAGAATCCCGCTGTAGTATGGTTTTAAATTTCCGCAAAGCAAAGCTATTTGGATAAAACGCTGTATAAGTCAATTGTATGACAACGCAAACAATATGAGCAGCAAATATAACGGCCTTCAGGCTCAAATAAAGGAACTCAACAATTTGGCAATGCATGCACAGTGCACAAAGCACTTACTGAATTTGGTTGGAAAATGTAATGTCGAATTACCCATCGGCGTAGAGTTGTATGGGCACGAGGAGATAAAGCCCTCTTCCAATAATCTGAAATAAATTGCGATTTTACATATACTGTAATGTATAAACGTATATAAAATGTGCTTCCTCCGCCAATAATTTTGAAAACTCCACGTTTGTGATCATACATCCAAGCAACGAAATATTTTATTTTCTTAAGCAGCTGTACATATTTGGTTTTCAAATGCAACTCATCGATTGGAGTTGATGCGTAATTAACTACAACCCAAAGAAGCACGAAGAATGTTACTTTTAAAACCTCTTTCCAGCACCCGATGGTCTTGATTACTTCAGGATGGTTATAGATACGATGGTCAGGCAATTAATATTATGCTGTACATGGGCGAGTCGCCTTTGAAATTTAAAATTAATCAGAACATAACCTCTTGAGTTAGATTGGATTTACTTTTGAAAGGCCGCGAATTTTCCAACCTTCAGCTGTAAGAAATCATAGTATGTAGAGAAGCGTTTTTTCTCACATCGTTTTTGCTTTCTCTCCCACACACTAGTTTCACGCTGGAATAATACTAGTGCGGAGATTGAAATCCTGCATCTGGTCTGTTAGGGCATGTGTTCAAGATTCGCGTGATTGGCTTATTTGGGGTGATTGAATAAGAAAGCAGAAAGTAAAAGCAGTTTTTTTTATAATGTAATGAGACAATTCATGATACAAAATTTTAATTACAATTTCATGTTATATAAAAAATGTCGTAAGTTTAACTTTTATTTATTCTTTCCAAATTGAATGGGTCCTCCCTTGTCTTTCTTGACGAGCCGCCTCTGGTAAAGAAACAATTTCCTGTTAAAATTTTGCGTCCCTAAACCTTATACAAGAATTGAAATAACAGTTTTTGTTGTTCATTTTTCGTTCAGATAAAACTACAAGCAATTACCTGGAGCATCAAACAGAAGAGCAGTTCTCTTGCAGATTAGAAAAAATACAACCCTTTGAAACTTCCAGTCTGTTTTTTAAATATTTTAATCGTATATAAAAATAAATATTATTTTTGTGATTTTTTTAAGCGGCAGCAAATAATATTTTCTGAAGATGATTACCGAGAAGTTATAACTTTTTTTTTTTGCCGGCGTTTAGTTTTTTGAAATTTTAGCGAGATGTACTTATGAACGTTCCCGGAGGAGATTTTTGACTCAAATCAATCTTGCAGTATCTACTTTCAAGTTGTCAACTACCAATCTGACTTCCAAATGACAGTTAGAGAGATTCAACCGTGTCTATTTCATAGGCAATTTTGAAAATGATGGATGTCTTGATCCCCTACGCCAAATTTTTTATTTATCCTTCATTTCATAAAACTCGTTCTATCACCAGCTTCAAAACATGTGCCCTCAGCGTTAATTTCAAACCCTTGAAGGCAATTTCCACTGCCTTTTCTAAACCTTAAAAACATTTTTCTTATTTTGAGGTTTTTCATATCTTTCCCTGATTCGAATAATGACTTCTAAAATTAAATGCTATGATTCGAAACAGAATAAAACAAAACAAAAATATTAAGAAAGATTAAAAAAGCAGATTAAACAGGCTTGAATATAAAGTTTATGCTCACTTGGGGATAGAAATTACCCCTAGATATTTTTGTTTATATTTCAAACGAGTTTTGTTAATAAATTTTACAGGAACGAGGCTCAAGAAATTAATTAAAATATTTAATTTACTCTCAGTAAAAAGGAACAGCATATTATAAATAACATTTGACTGACAAATTAGAAGGCAACATTAGGAAATCTAGAACAAGCGAATAATTTCTTTACGGAAGAAATTCGAAATTGTAATTCAGCATTTTTCTCTACTGAAAAACGTCTTGCAAAAATTGAGGAAGCGTTCGTGGCTGCTGGGTAGTTAGTGCCATCGGAAAGTTTTCCTTAGCTGTGATCTCGAGTGAAACGTAACATCTGTCGAGACTTATTTTATTTTCTTTACCAAGGATGAGAAGTAAGAAAACTGAGGAACATTTCTAAGTTGATTTTAAGAAGCCGGAGGAATTTTAAGTCGAGTATCCTGTTCGAAAGACTTCTTAGCGGCAGCATAAACTCCTCGGTTGCAGGCAGATCACGTTTCAGAAGTGTGGACTTAGGATTTACTCCAAGAGCTGCAACGATGACCAGATGTTGCCAAAAATGAGCTTAGAAACAAGGAACATTTCACGCGCTGGAGATAAATTTAGGGCTGGTTGATTGCTAAGACCAGCACGCACAACGGAGAATAACACGTTCACGTCATTTGTTAGACAGATTTAAATTTTTGAACGATTCCGCGTCGAAAACTTGAACTCATGACCGTATTTTACGAAAGAGGTTTTGGTCAAAATTGTATCATAATCCTCGCTAGTATGCACACCGTTGACTCTCTCTCTTTCAACCTATTGTACTCTTCTTATAATACATGTGGAGGAAATTATGCTTTTACTTTAGTTTACTTGCTGTATTCTTGGACACAATGTAAATATGGCCCCGGATGTGCACTGGTGTGCAAAAATAAGGACGAGATGGAAAAAGTAACGTAACAGCGGAACGAAATAGCAGAACTGACCAAATTAGGAGATTGATTGGGGGCTTGATACGGTAGGGAATTTGCATATACGCATTACGCGTATATGCAAATTCCCTACGCAATATAGGCTTGTGAGTAGGGTATAAAGCGCGAAGACGGTGTTCGCACAGCATTACAGTGGAAACTATTGCACAGTGTATATCGGTTTGAACGACGGCAAGTTGCTGTAGCAGTGCGAGATATTCAACAGACAGCCCCGTAGACAACATCTGGATAACTTTACTCAAGGCTGAATCATTGGAAAGTTGGAAGAATATCGAAGTGTGACGAGTGAGGCCGAGGAGTTCGTAATCCTTTTATATTTTTATAATATATAGGTTTATGCTATTTAAACTAATTTTTGATCAATATTGGTTCATTCAGTATTGATCACAAATCTCAATTATTGTAGTCAGAAAAAGCAAACCAATAACAGGGATTTTGTGCAGTCTCTGATGAAGAACAAAATTCTTGGTATTGTTTAATCTTTTACTCCTCTTCACCTTTTACTACTACAATTGCATTTTTTATTCTAAGCTGTTTCTACTATTTTAATTTACTTGGTTTGACTACCTAGTGTTATATTACTTTTCTACTTTAACTTTGTCTAAATTAATATATGCTTAAGTGTAGTGTATGTATATTACATTAGAAGGTACATGTCACAATCATACTACAATTTTGCTATATATATATATATATAAGGAAGAGAGGATTAGGAAAGCAAAGAAAATTATTGATAAAAACCATAATAAGTCATATTAAAATATCTTTAAAAATGCAAATTTACTCATTAACCTTCCGGCCGTAAGGTAAAAATATAATTTAGATAAAAGGAAAGTACGAATTACAGGTTGATAAAGTTTACTTTTTACAAAACGAAAATTAGAATTAAATAGTATATAGAAAAATGTGGACCTAAAAATTTAAACATGCATGCTATTAAACAAAACCTTTATACTCTCTTTTTTCCAATTTCTTTTTAATAAATATAGTAACTAATTAATGAAAATTAGAATTTTCAACGTTTTCGCAAAAATTTTGATGCACAAACGTGTGACACAGAAATTCTCAATTTTCAGAAAAGTAAAATGATTGGTACGATTAAACATAATTTGGGAAATTTCGCATTATTATATTATTTCTAAAATGAGAAGGGAATAAAGAGCATGCATTAAGTTTCAATGTAATTTTTAATTTTTAATATTTTACTTGTTTGGTATATATTATTAAATCATTAACATTAAAAATCATTAACATGCAAAAGTATTTTAATTTTATCAAAACATGCCTCAAAATGCAAAGAAATAAAAAAAAAGTTTTCATAAATTAAAGTATAAAGTGAGAATATTAATTCATAAAGAATAGTTTTATATAGTTTATAAGAAAATTACATCATTTTCATATTTTTCAAAGTAAAGAAATGTGACGCCTTTGAGTTTTAATCTAAAATGGAAAATTTCAATTCTTGAAATGAAAAACACCTCAGAAAGATATTTTCCAATCTGTAAAGGAGATCTGCAATACAAATGAAGTAACATAAATATTTAGAAAAGAATATTCAGCGAAATACGTCCATAACGATAATTCCCACTTGCAACATAGATAAGGGGTTATCATGTCTGATTTTATCTAATAAAGATAAATTATTTATAACAATACCCTTTCTCTGTCCTTTTGTACAGAAGAAAGGTATTGTTATCAGAGGCGCCTAGAGCCAAGGCGGGCCCCCAGGCTTACTTCGAACAGCCCCGATGACCCTTTTTGTGGGCAGTGGAATAGATTATTTTTTTTTCAGGTCCGGGCCCCCTACAGCATAGGTCCTCGCCAGCGCGGGCCCCCGACTTCATCCAGACCCCCGAGCTGCATCCCCTGCTGCCCCTCTCTCTCGTCGGCTCTGATTGTAACGAATAAGTTGCAGCATTATAGACAAATTTCACTTCATGAGGGTTTAGTGATTTCGTATTATTAAAATATATAAATGAAGATTAGCAAACAGAAACAAGAGCAAAAATATCTGAAGCTGACGGTAAGACATGATGATAATCGTTTGTAATGAGATGCGAATAAAAAAGGCAGTGACAGAAAGTAAAATAATTTTGAAGAATTCTACAATATTCAGTGGCAAAAAGCTGATGGTAAAGTAATTCATGGACATAATTGATATATAGATTTTAATTTTTTCTTTTTGTATAATTTGCATTGACTCTAGTCTCACACGTGGCAGTATATATTTAGTCAGATTTACTCATCTTCCACCTTTGTTTCCCAGGTGAAATGAACCCAAATTTATGTGCCATATACAAAAAAATGCATATTTCCCTTAAAATACCATTTGACTTGGATAATTTTTATTTGGGTAATGGTTGGCCACATTGAGTAAAAAACGCAAAATATTAAATCTAAAAGTGTCATGAATAAGTAAATTTCTACCGGGCACACTCGTTAGACGAATACCAATAAAAAGCGACTGATATGATATTGTGATAGATTGGTAGATATTATCGGAAAAGTATTAAAAGGTCATTTGTCCTATGTCCCAACTGCCTTCTCCTTTAATGCGAAAAAATGTCCACTATGTTGTAGTAATACTCAGTTTCAATCAGCTAAAGATCGCGTAGATAAATTTTTAAGTAATTGCGTATATATGAATAGACAGACAACTCTGACATATCTTAAGTGCTAAAAGTAATTAAGGAATATTTTTTTTTCGTTACACTAAACATAGTTAACTGCATGAGCACTGCTAAAAGGGTTTGCGTAGCGAATGGTTGAAAATAAATAAAAAAAAAACGTTAATCCAGGTAGATATTTATTGATGGTTTTAAACAAGATATATCGCAAAATGGGCAGCAACATTTCATTTTCTTCCTCCAAACAGGAACATGAAGACCAAAGCGAACACTGAACGGTCTATGTTCACACGGAGCATCTTCCATCTGGTAAGGCCATAGTCCACGAATCGTAGGTCCCATCAAGTTTAACAAGAACATTGGATAATTACAATTACACATAATACAAGTAATAACCGTCACTTATAATACAATCTTTCTAAAACGACGTGATATTAAATATTTACTTTTTGTTATGTGCTTCGCTTCCTTAAGCAGTAGCCCAATAATGAGGGTCTGGTTTTTATTCCCCAGTAAAAGAGGCGGTTTACTTTTTTGCACCCTATAAGCTAATATATTTTGCCGCTTAATCTTACCAAACGTAACTAGAGTCATGAAAGAGATTCTGGAACTTTTGCCAAGTTCTTAATTTGACGCCCCTGGCGGGGATTTTAAATTCATCTTTTCGCAAGTAATCGCCAATTTGGCGCCTTTTAGGTATCTTTCTCAAGGTAGTGCTCGTGGAAGCTATTCCTTTGCCAAAACTTAGTTAAACCTCTAAATATGACAATTCAAATTTAATAATTCAATTGGCCTCCAAAAAATTCAGCCCCGACTTTGCAAACTTCTTGACGGCCAACTTTTCGTCGAAAATTTGCCGCCTTAGGCTTCAGCCTACTTAGCATATTGGTAAATACGCCACTGCTCAGTAATAGAATTAAGTCTATCAATAAGGTCAAATATTCTACAATTGGACACAAGAGTCAATATACTTCCCTCAAGCTAGAAGGCATTCTCCTTAAAAAGACAGACTTATTCGCTCATTCAATTTAGGGTTATCTGCCCAACGATACATCTCCGACCACAACACGAATTTACTATGAGACATCAATTAGGAAACTAAAAACTAAATTCAGCGGCGACATAGTCTCCGAGCGAGAAATTACTAAAGATTTGAGTCCGTCCGCTCAACGGGACGTCACATACACAAGGGCGGACTGGGCCGTTGAGAGCGGACGGGCGTTTTTGCATTTCGGCGGCCCAAAGCAAGAACAATAATCAATTAATTAATTTACGTATTAATTTAATTAATATTAATAATAAATTAATTGATTTAATTACCCAACGTACCATAACTCTCAACATGAAATCTCAACGATGAGTAAGTAGTTTCTTGATATTTTTATTCAGAACGAAATATAATTTTTTGTATCCGTGAGAACTCGTTGTCGAATTATGGACTTTTATAACATACTTCAAACTGAAGGTATATTATTATGAAATATATGATGCAGTATCTTGACCTTCGAACTTTTTTATGAATTCATATCTTTTGTTTAGAAAATTTGAAAACTGCATATTAGCAATAAAGTTATAAATTTTAACATGCACCAGTTACGTTAAAAAGAAAGTAAAATGACATTTTTTCCAATTGTAAAGAATTTTTAAACGCTTTTGAGTGGACTGCACGACCCTCTTATTTACATGGTACACATTTTGATGAAAATTATGATGAAAATTATTTTGCATTCTTTATTCCAGTTTATCAGTTAATAAAAAGTTATGACTTTGGACCATAACGCTAAATCGATAATTTTGCTAAATTAATCTCATAAGTGTATTTATTTAAATGGAGCTCCTCAATAAGCTTTTTTTGAAAAAAAGAAATCTAAAATAAAAAAACTTAAAATTTAATTTCAAAGGCAGAAATCTTTTTATAACTTTTAAAAATATTTCACCCCATTACGGCCCGTTGAATGAATATACCAATTAATTTTCAGAGAACCGGCCCATTTCAGCTCGTATTTGAAATGGAATTTTAAGCCCGTGAGTGAAACGGACAGTAGCTCGTGCAGGTTTCTAACTCTATACTGTATGCAATAAAGAATAGTAGTAGGAATAGTGTAAATAATATTTCTTACCAATATGCTGAAAAATATCAGCATATCTTTTTCCCACGACGCAACGCTTCGCGTTGTTTTCTTTGTTAACTCTAAACGATACATGCCAATCAAAATTTTGTATTTACTATACGAAACACAAATTGTGAAATATCCAAAGGCAGAAAGTGCCAATCGCGGCTCTAGAATAAGATCTTGACCAATGGTCATTGACTGACTCATTGATCAAGAGATACAGCCACACATAATCATTTCTTTGGCTTTCGAACTTAATTGAAAATGTTCAATGCCCTTCTTTTGTATTTCCCTAACTACACATTGTTTCTCATGAATGGTCGTAAAACATTCGACTTCTGTTTCCAATTGTATACAGAACGTAATCACCTTCTAGCATAAAAACATTAGCGATACCGTCCCCAGCCTGCACAAAGATGACTAAAGCTCCTTGGGACATGAGTGGGGGGGGGTAGCAAAGAACATAATTAAAAAACAAATAACAAAAATAGACCGTTTACTATGAATTTGTCGCGAGGCATGATGGGTCGCCAACTGCTGCGCTGTAGTGTGTGTGGACAGCTGACCAGGTGCCGGGTGACGTACGTCATGCGCCATAGTTTGAGTGTTATCTCAGAAGGTATTTTTCATGGTTTCGAATGCAGGTAGCCGAGAGAGAGGATGTGCATTAAACATAATATTTATTTGAAGAGCGTACACTGGCCATGGCAAGATTCCGGGCGTTTGTTAGGTTGCGCAAGTTACATCTTGAGGATCGTTATTACGGTTAGCAGTGACCGTCTTTTCAATTCGAAAGTTAAGGAGCAAGAGAGTATTTATTGATCGGTCCAAAACTTTACTTCGAATGATTTTTGTGGACCGTGATTGGACAATTGAGTACTGACGCAATAGTTTATATATATTTCTATTGGTCGGCTTGACCCCAAAGAGGGGAGAGCTTGCTGTGAGTTAGTTACGTTACTTTTGAGCTCTTGACAGTTCTTGACTTTCTTGACTTTCTTGACAGTTTTTGCCCATTAAATGAAAATATATGGGAGAGGGTTCGAAGTTGGATAATGCCTGTATCCTTCGTTTTTGGTGGAAATTCCAAGGAGTTGGTTGTACGTGTGACTCATTGCCAAATGTCCATGAGAATGGAATTTTGGCGCGAAACAGAGTTAGAATGAGCCTGTGGAGGAATCGCTACAAATTCAGATGGTGGGGTTGTTTCTCCCTTCCCCTCTGGTCTGCTCAAAATATGAACATTCGAGAAAAATCGAGATGCTTCGAGTTTTTATTTTTATCGTAAACTGTGAACGTATGATTATCAACATGATTTTTTTAACACTTTTTCGCATGATTTTAGAATAAGAAACTTAATTTCTCTTTGTGTATGTATATAGTAGTTCCATAAAAAAGACTCCCAGCTAGGGCTGGTCGTACGCAGAGGCGTAGCTACGGGGAGGTTTTAAGGTTTGTAACCCCCATCGTAATGAAATGTTGTATATTTAACATAGGAATATATGAGTTGTAGCTCTGTAACCCCTCCCATTAAGCCTATAACCCTCGCCTTATAAACTTTCTGCTTATGCCATTGAGCTTATGGTGTCAGCAGCCCTGGGCAAAGCAGATTTTAGTTGCGCTGAGAAACTCTTTGACGAAACAAAACTGATTTCCTGGTACTTTCAATATATTTTTGGCGGCCGCCCAGCTCGCACCCAACTAAGCACGGCTCTGCTCTCAGCCAAGAAACGCTGATAGACCTCCTTGTAATATTATGTTACAATGAAAGTTTCCTGCCCCTAAAATATGGCGGGGGGGCGGTAGAACTTGAGGCCATGCGAGGATCCAGGTGATGGGACCCAGACACGGCCATCACTCAGCACCACAGGCGTAGAGTTATATGGGTCCGCGGGGCCAAAGCCCTCCCAATAATTTTCAATTGTACATATATTGTAATGTATAAACATCCATAATGCGCTTGGGCCCGCCCCCAATAATTTTGAAAATTCTACTCCTACCCTCCTTCTATCGAAACTATAAATGTATACATCAAACCAAACTGGCGCTCTTTAAATCATATCGGATCGGCTCTCTTCATGCCAAATTTACAGTCCCTTTATATTAAACCAGATCGGCCCTCTTTATGTCAAATCTTACAGGCCCTCTATGTTAAACCGAACCAGTCCTCTTTATGGTAAATTGGGGCGGCCCTCCATGTTAAACCAGTTCTCTTTATGGTAAATTCAGGCGGCCCTTCGGGTGATCGCCTAATCGCCCATATGGCCATTCCGCCCCTGCACATACACAGCGGATGATTCTCACATACTCATAGGATACGAATAAAATTAACCAGCTATTCACTGTTATTGCACAAAATGCATAGTAAACATCAAGAAACAAAGCCAATGAACATCTGAATTAAGTTCTCAATTATACAAACATTACAATTAGAAATTATCCTATGTTAACGAAGGTTAGTTAATGGTAATGTAATAAATAACATACTGACGTCCAGGCTGCTCAACTCCGGATTCAACTTGAATATTATCACCCAAGCAGCTAAAATCACTTCCGGCGTTAAATAACACTCAATAAATTCTCACTACCTAATTCTACCTACCTGTGACTGCTTCCACCAATCTTACAATTGTCGGTGAGAGTTAACAGATTATATACTATTGAAATCAAACCAAAACAAGTACTAATTAAATTTCAAATGCTTTAAAAACAAGGCACACACACAAACAAACCTGGGATTTTACTTTTCCGTAATTCTCTTTTTACACTTAGCGCCCACTCAACTTCACAGTTAGTCGTATATACCATTCCTTATTATCAATAATAAAGATGCATAGTCAAAACCTAGACTTTACGGGAGAACCAGCCACAATGGCAATAGTTTCTTCCTTAATTTTAGATAGTTGAGACGACTGCGTCTGCAACGGTAACTGCTCTAATAAAGTTCACGTAATAGGCCTTTACAAAGTAGAGGAAAAAGGGTAAGAAAATGGAAGAAATTATTATTTGCTGAAGATACTTATTCAAGGTTTATTGAATTAGTTGAAAATAACAATGAACCATACATTTCTAAAACCCCTTACTAGAGTATAAAGATGACTATATGTTCAAAAATTGATAGTCTGTGATCATTTCATTTAGTTTCAAATGAACTTTGTTACACATTCACTGGTAAATAAAAGTTATATGTTAAATGTTTTTGGGTTTACTGAGAAATATACAAACTAAAATTAACATAAATAAATATTTTTGCAAAGCCTGTTTAATAAATTTTTCAGTTTACTTAAAATGTACTAAAACACATTTAAGTTTTTGTATATACATTTGCTGCCTATTTACAATTTCCCAATAATTATATATAATTAAAAAATATTATTAGTTTTGTGAAGAAAGGGGGAAAGATACTAATTCCAATTCAGTACAAGCACGTAACAAAGAGTTAACTGCAATTATAAATGTAATATAATTTTAAAAGGAAAAGTTTAAAAAAATATTTAACATATTTTTAATTAACAAATATCTCTGCTACAACTAATTTTTTAATTATATTAATCATCTTTTTAATTTTAGTTTATCCCATGTCACGGAATTTAAAACTTTTGTCATTTCCGCTGCGAAATCATTTTAGCTTTAAATAGGGAACTACCGTTTTTCGCAAAACAACAATAAAGAATTTATTGGAAAATCTACTATCCCGTTTTCGTACGCTGGGAAAGGTAGTCACGTCATTTTCATGTAGCAGCCCTATAGAGATAAGAGAAACCTTGCTCCCAGCGAGCAAGAAATTTTACACAGCGTGTTTTGAAAAGGGGCATTGGGTAATTGCTGCAAATCGGAACCTTGCCTTATCAAGCGAGATGGCCATCTAACTCTCGCGTACCGTGTTTTCAAGCGTTTAAAATATTCTACTAACAACCTTCGTATCACTAATTTTGACTTAACCTGCAAGTTGATGTAGTAGTTCGGACATACACGCTAAGAAAAAGCAGGACATTTCTCAGAAAACAGGGTTACTTTATTTTTTATGGCATGCCGTGACAAAGAGAACAAAAAAAAAAATACACTTTACCTGAAATGATTAGCCGGGTATAGCAAGATTTTTTGCTCTCCTGTCATCATCCTTTTCAGTGAAATTTAATACATCTTGGCATTGCTTAGTCCTAGAGATGTGTTTCTTGAAAATGGGGAATTTTTACTCCGTAGCCGATCATAATTTCGGATGTTAACTATTCGGTGTCCAACAGACTAGCAGATATTTTCCAGTTGTTCGGCGTGGGGGCATCATGATAGACGATTGGCATCACACCACAATAAATTTGCACTCAACAAAGCTTACTTGGAAGTCAAACCCTAACCCAACGGAACATAAATGCTGGGGCTCGGAAAAGGAGTGCTAGGCAAATCAACGATATATGGTACGATATAATGTGAGTAATGTCCATATGAGGAATTCTCGTTAATTGATTGAAAGTGTCATGTAATAACAGCCGCTCTTAAAGAGTTTTAGTTATTATTTTAAAAAAATTAAGTTTTATAAAATATAAATTAATTTGCAAATTCTATTGTAAAGAATCAGCGGTAAAAGGGGGGGGGATTTATGTAGCATCGCAATATATTTTCAAAGAAATTACAATAAAAAATTAACGTTGAAATTATCTTACGATTTGTTTTATTCTATACATACACCTTTTTCAATCTGGGTATTTATCTTTACTTTTTAATCATTTACTCTTTGTTTTAAGTGTTTTTTTGCACATGTGTTTACGTTACATGTTTTTTTACAAATGGCAATTGCTGAGTGTGAGTGTAGTTATTTTTTCAGAATATATTATTGGGTTAATTCCTCCATAAATTTAGTCCTGACTACTTATTAAAAGGTTAATTTGGGGTCACGACTTTGTAGTGAAATTTAAATTAAATTTGTTATGTATTTATTGCATTATTATTCTTTAATTTTAACGCTGATGATGTTTCTGTAAGGGAAAGGAGAGGGGGATTTGGAAATGCCTTTACGATATATCGTGCTAATATTGGTTATGGGTGCGTTAGTGTGCATTTTCGGTGGAATGTCAATACTTCGTGTGATTGGATATTCCAGGAACCACTTGATATAGTTTGAGATATTTCTATGCAGAAATTTATAGACAAAGGAGATTTGGGGGAAAGCGCTCAATTCATCAACGTGCCAGTTTTGGTAGTCATTCTTTCTAATAAATTAAAGTTATATTTGTAAACATATATAAGCAAATGCTTCATGTGCTTCCTCAAAACTTTATTTAATTTAGAAATTGAATTCGATTTGTGGACATCTCTTTGGTGGAAAACCAATTGATGCTGCATACAATAGTAGATCACGAAAAATTAATGTCCGAAATTATGTACGTCATTCACTTTTGATATTATACACCATTCATAAACAAGTTTTAATTTATTTTGTAATAAAAGATACATAAAATTATTCTTTAACTTAAAAATTTTTAATTTGCCATAAAAATAGTTTAAAAGAGTGTAGTTAAAACGTTTGCAACTTTAAAATCCTAAAGATTTCATTAAAAATATGTAGGCTTTTTAGCACAACTAGAATTAACTGAGACTTATTTATCATAAAATATATCTTTTTTTATCACAGCTTTTAATCATAGTTTTTGATCATGGCTTTTAATCATAATTTTAAATCATAGGTTTTTGATCATGATTATTGATCATAGTTTTGAATCATAGTTTTTGATCATGGCTTTTAATCATAGTTTTCAATCATAGCTTTTAATCAT
>QLNU02015003.1:70193105-70204066 GCA_006491805.2 Dysdera silvatica | reverse complement strand
TTTAATTTTGTTTTTAATTAAATGTTTTATTATTTTTTTATAGGCAGGAAGTTAATATTTGCTTTCATAAATAATGAGGTAATTTTATTAAATTGTATGTTGTTTGAAATAAGGATTTAATTTCTGAATTATTATTTTGTAGGTCCTGACTTCTGGGGTCTTTTAAATCCTGAGTGGAATTTGTGTAGCAAAGGACACAGGCAATCCCCTGTCAACATGGAACCAAAAAGTCTTTTGTATGACCCTTTTCTAAGAACGCTACATATCGACAAACACCGAGTAAGAATGAATCTTTCTTTTTCCAATATTTTCACTGATATGAATATATGGGCATATGCGAAATATTTAACATTGTCCATCGGTTTTAGGTTAATTTTTCAATTTTCTCTATTTGATAAACAATTTCCTTTCCAAGGTGATTTATGTCCTCTTCAACCTTATCTTCGCAATTAATTTTATCTCTATTTTAGTTTTTATTCATGCACAATTTAATCTCTTTAGCTTAATTTTAAAAATCATTATATCGTTAGACTGGAAAAGAAAAACAATTACCAGGTCGATAGTCAGCTATACCATAAATAGCTGAAATGGTATATGTATTATGTCCGTTCAAAATTGATAAAGGCAATTTGAAAATTACTAATGAAACAAGTAGTTTAAACTTAGTGGGTATATATTTTATGATATATTTAAAGAAATATACACTGCATGGTTTAGAAAATGGACAAGATCCCACATATGTTAAAATGAAAGAAATCGAGAACCTTGAATTTTGTTTAAAATAGTGTGCCGCAATGGAGAGAATTTTATGTACTGGTTGAAAACAAACAAACGTATCGCGACTATGATCTAATATAAATAAGAAAAATTAAACTTGATTTTCATTAAGCAAGCTGTTTTCGAATTTGGATTTTTTCAAGCAACCTGATATGTATTAGTCATAAGGCAAACCAAAGATTTAGTGCTTGCTACACAACAGCGGTTAATTTATGAAATATATACAGCAGGACGTTCCATATGTTACATTGCAACACAATGTTATTGTTCATATCTTACGTTAGAAGATTAAGAATAAGTTTTATACAACCTTATTACAATTTTGGTGATACATGTTCTGCTATGGAATGTTCCTGACATTACGTAGATATTCTTGACTTTGAGCTTATGAATGTTAATTGATTAGGTTAAAAATGGAGGAGATCAGAAAGCTACAGCTTGTTTCATGTCTCTCCTCCAGATGGCTAGCGTATTATATAAATCATTTTTTACAGATTTGTCGCGTTGATAATTTTAGCTGCATATTTAATAAATTTAATGATGAAGAGAACTTTAAGTTGACTTTAAGATGAAGAGAACTTTAAGTTGACTTTAAGATGAAGAGAACTTTAAGTTGACTTTAAGATGAAGAGAACTTTAAGTTGACTTTAAGATGAAGAGAACTTTAAGTTGACTTTAAGAAGAACTTTAAGATGAAGAGAACTTTAAGTTGACTTTAAGAAGAACTTTAAGATGAAGAGAACTTTAAGTTGACTTTAAGAAGAACTTTAAGATGAAGAGAACTTTAAGTTGACTTTAGGGAGAACTTTAAGATGAAGAGAACTTTAAGTTCGTGCTACGTAATGGCTTCGTTTGATAAAACTGCGACAAAAGACAGGGTGAAGAATGAGTTTATGTAGGTCATTTTAATTCAGATCGAAACAATAATTTGGATTAATAACGCGAATTTTTCCATATTTTATTTATGAATTGTCGATGTGGTTTGAGCAGGATTTTGATAAATTAGTGTTTATAATATACATATATGTACTTTGTAGTCGTGAACGAATGAAGGGGAAAAATTCGAGTTCGATAAAATTAAAAATTTAGGTTGATGATTGCAATTTTTGACACCTTTTTAGTAAGTGAACACTTCAATTAATCAGATATGTTTTGTTATCATTAGTAAAAAAGGAAGAAAACGCAAGGATGAGAAAGAAGGCTTCAACATAAATTTATCATAGCTATGTCAAGAAATAAACATGTTTGCAAGGTGTTCCAAATAAACATTTTTCTTAAGATTTTAGTACAAATGAAAATAGCTTAGAGGCCATGTGAATTATTCTTAGATTTCGCAAGTTTTTTAAAGAATGCTGTTGATTTTGCTTTTCTCAAAGTTCTGAGACCACAGCGCGGAGGCACTATGGTCTCGGAACGAGACGATTAAGTGAACTCATCTGTGATCTATCGATATAAAATCTCTCTAGCACTTACTTAAGGAAAGAAATTTCAAGTTTGAAGCTACAGTATGCATATATAAGCAAATTTGTAATTAACATTCGATGAGTAGCGAAGGCCCTCGATACTCTTGTATTGACACCAACTTTCTGTTGCCGCATTATATCCAGCATTTTTTTATAACGTCGAAAAAGACGGGTTCGACCACCATTTAAAACGACACACGAAGTGAAACGGTTTTGATGGATTCGCTACAACACGTCATAGACGGGAAAGTAGATGTATGCTATATGGAGTAATGAGAAATTCAGTTTAGGGATCAAGATGGAGAAAAATCTGCTGGCATGATCTGCCTAAAGATGATGTAATATTTCCAAAACGACAACAAAGAAAGAGCTTCTTTATGATAAAGACCGTGCAACGCTCTACTCCATTTCCTTACAGGATAAAAACTAGATCCCTTTCCCATTGGAGCGAAATAGATCCTTTTCCCATTGGAGCGAAATAGATGTACAACTCGCCGTTATATTAACACTTTATTAAGTTTAATTAAAATCGGTTTCGAAAAAGTTCAGATATGTTGCCAAAACGTAAAGAATTGTCTAAAATGTATTTCAAGTTCAAGTTGAGAATTTTTTGTTGTGTTTAAAAATAATAAGATGTAATTAAAAAGGTTGCGGTTACTAACTTTTTAAAGATACTACGAAATATAATATTAAATTGCATATTTCTAATTTAAAATCATGAGCATTCTTGTTTCAATAATATATAAATTATAGTATAAATTATAGTATAAATAATAGTTGCGTTTAAAATCATATCTATGGTTTTTAGAAATTAAGGGGACAATTTTATTGGAGTCTGATATTTTGTATCTAAAATCATTTTAATATTTCGAAATGCACCCTTTAACAATTTTTTGTTATTCGCAAACATTAATATTACATCCCCAGGTGTGTTTAATTTACTCTTTAATTTACTGTTAAATTTTAGGGAATCGATTATAGAAAATCAATTTGCCTGAAACCAAAAATACATTTTGAAGTTTGGGTGTCACTGTTTCGTATTTAAAAATTTTATGAATAGATGATATCCCTTTCAAAGGGCGACGGGATCCATTATAAAATGTGACGGCGTTACCGAATTTTTTTTTTTCTTCTCTTGTGTCTAGGAAATTAAAAAATGTGACACAAGCCAATAGTTTTTTCAATCCAAGTTTAAATGCTTAATTTTTCGTTAGTGTATTTTTTTTCATATTTAAAAAAACGTTATCCCTTTTTTCAACTTATTTTCGTTTTTATCTTCCGAAGTTTTCTACATTTACCTTTTTCAAAACGAAGTTTCAAATACATTCTTCAAGTTATTTTATCTTGTTTCCACGTATACATTTTTTTTTGCATTTTCTCGTTTTTGAAGTTATTGTGAAAGTTTATGTCAGTTTCTTTTTAGATTGAAAAGCCGATGTTGAAAATTTCTATTGCATATGAAGTCGCAACTATGATAGTTAGAAACTTGATTCTTTTCTCTAATTACGTGGCCATGGTTAGCTATCTTCTTGCATGTTTAACATGCCTTTATGCGCGTTCCTCTGTTTTCTGAAATAGTGTGTAAACGAAGATCTAGTTTCATCGACATTCGCTGCAAAATGTCGGATGTGGTTTCACTAAAGAAAGCTTCGTTATTTCGCTTTTTGAACATACGAGTTTCAAGAAAAGTTATATTTATATTTTGTACACAATATCCTTAATAAATCCGCAAAGAAAGAAATCACACAGGGTAATGTCAGAAGAACGGGGTGGCCATTTCCTCGGGTCATCGCAACGTTAATCTTCAGGCTACCTCTTTCTTGTACTATGGAAAAATGGGGATCTTTCACATCCCAGATTCCACAGTTATGCTTGTTAACTTCGCCGGACACATGAAAAGTTGGCTCATCGTTGAAATAAAGCCTTGAAAAGAGTGCAAGTGCTGCCTCAATGCCATCACTATTGTGTGTCGGTGTCTATTACGCGCAAGCACTGTTCATCACGTGGAGATATTCTAACTATGCAGAAAAAATTTTGACTGCTGTCACGTAATTAAAAGAAGAATAAAGTTTCCAGCTATTGTAGTTTCGATGCAAATAAAATTTGAAATTGTATATTTCTTTTATGGACACCCTGTGTATTTGTAATAGAATATGCAGAAAGTCAAAAATATGTCATATTTAAAGAATATGTTAAAAATTAATGTAACTTTAATTAAAATAGATAAATCTTACATGCAAGATACAAATATTCTTCTTTTGTGTTTTCACATAAAATGTAAAACCTTGTAGACTTTTCTTTATTCCTATATTTTCCAAAATTTTGTGATTTTTCCTTCGTCATTTTTTCCCTTTAGCTTTCCCCAGTTCGAATTTGTAGAACTACTTGTTATTACAACTATCTTGTAGGCTAATCCACGTTTTCAAAAAGATGTAGGACCTGCTTGCAGATTCCATTTCGGTGCAGGTGATATCACGAATAGATCATTCTTGAAATGCTTATTTGTTTCTCCTGAGGTAAATAATTAATTATAACATCGCCACTACCACTTTCATTATCTCTAGAAGACGTAAATATTGGTCTCTGAATCTAATTTGGTGATTTAAGCCTATTGGTTGTATCTGCAATTTCAGTTGGGCTTTCAGAACATGGCAAACCCTCAGATGATGCAATGCGATTCCCTTTAAAGATATGCCTGTTTACAGATCAAATACCGAAGGACACATAAAGTAATTTCAGCTATGCCTATCGTGGTTTCTCTGTCGTGTGCTATATTTAGCAAATTACAAATTCGCGTTTGGTGGATTTTACTTGTCTGTATTGGCGAAGATATTAAAAGTGATTCACAATTTCCCTACTGAATCTTGTGTTCTTGCCGTTGAGGCCCCTTCAGATCCTTGCAGAGAAAGCTGAGGATTTTTACGCATAAAAGCGTAAAAACAATTTTTAGTTGAAGTGTTTTATACGTATTCATATATACGTAAAGATTTATTTTCTATAGCATCAAAAGCTAATTTTCAGACTTCCATGATGGTTAAACAGTAAGGGCATTTTTAATGTTGGAGGACCTTCTAGTAAAAAATTTTTCCGTGTGTGGAAGAAACGTCGTTTTTCTGTCTGATTCATTAAATCCATTCATGAAAGGATTTTATTATCAATACATTTTATCATAAAATTGTTTCACGATCGATTAGTCAATCGAGATCAACTCGGTGGCTATAGTTATTATCGGAAAAATATATGTTTTATAAAAATCGGCCTTTCCCTGCATTAAACTGGGTCAAATGCAAGCAACTGCTTGTGGTCACAAGCAACTGCTTGTAGTCAAAACTAGGTAACTTTATAAAGTAACCAAAAATATTACACCTGGCCCTATATTGTTACTAAATACTTAAAACTATTGTGGTAAATTATATAACTAAACAAGTATGTTTCTATAAATATAATGACATATTTTGCTATTTACTTCGCAACACCTTGGAGACCATTACTCTTACGTTAAAATATTTTAATTCTAACTGCTGCAACAAAACAACAGCTTGTTTAATATATTCACGAGACACTTTCATACAGAAGTGTTTGCTTCTGCCAACATTACGTCTAGGCAACCTGTTTTGTTTACTATGCGGTCTAATTTTCATATTGTAGGTCAAGTTAAATTCGTGGTCGGTATCTGGTGGAAACCGCAACCACGACTTCAGTATAACTATAATAAACTATAGACAAGTTTTGAAATGGGGCAGTGCTCGGACTGCTTTTTAAATCAAATGAAATTTCGAAAAAGCGAACTTCCAAAAAACGAGACTATCCTGTACGGAAACATTTTTCTTATCATAACCGAACATGTGGTAATATTATATGATAAATTGTCCACAAAGAAAATAACGATTTCACGGTGACTGGTGGGGATTGAACCCACGACCTCTTGCTACCTGGCCAAGAGCTCTTCCAACTGAGCTTCCTACGACCTATCATCCTCCCCTCTGCGCGCGTATATAAAGCTTCACTATGAATGAGTTTTGAAATGGGGCAGTATACGGACTGCTTCTCAAACTAAATCAAATATCAAAAAAACAATCAGTTGCATATATTCATATTTTTTTTTCAAATGCTCTAATTATTTGCATGAATTTTGCGCACGACAAACTACTAAGGAGACTATTCGCGAAAGAGAATATGAGTGTTCTTATTTTTTATTAGGAATTGTTTATTCAACCTTCCTATTTAATGAAATATTAATTAAATAATATCTTTTATGGAATTAATAAAATAAGTTTTCAATATTTAATTTAATCAAATTCAAATATTCATATTTCAATAACATAGAACCTGAAATATTTTTTTGCGCATGTTTTTGCCTTGCATGTCATATATGTATTTCCGCTTAAAATATGTTTGCAAAATCCTATATCTGAATATTATATTAAATAATCAAATATTTAATTTATGAATTACAAATTTAATTGAGTTTTATTCTAAACATTTTTGTAATAAGAGGGCAACCATGCTACTAAATACAATGAGTTGGTTCTGAAGCAAAAAGATTTGAATTTGAACTAAAATTTTAAACCTGATATTATAATATGCACAGCTTTTCATCATTAGGTACGTAAAATGATTGGGAAGACAATAACTTAACAAAGTTCAAATAGTATATTTAAAAGTTCACAGCTGTTTCAATAGCCTTAGGCTATTTTCATCAGAACGGCAACGTTCGATGCCAACAACTGCTACAAACGGAGGTTTCAGATATAGGTATAAATGTATCTATATTTGCAAACGCCGTTTGCAGCATTTGTTGGCATCACATGTAATGTTGTATCAGTTGCCGTTCTGGTGAAAATAGCCTAGAGTTATTAAAACAGATGAAGACGTTTGAACGAACTATTTCAACTGTGTTAATCTGTTGTCTTTTCGATCATTTTACTACTGCTCGGCGTCATCGTAAAATTAAATCAAACACTATGTATATTTCAACTTACATCTTAACAGATTACTTTAAAATGACAAAATACAATGGATAAGATAGCATTAGTTAAGTGTTACCAGTAAATAGTCTGAATTCGAATCTGAAATTTTGGCGGCAAACGGGTTTTAGCGAGTATTTCTTTTAAAAGTAAATTTAAAATGTGCTAAAATAACCCCTTTTATCTATTTGTCGGACTAACTTTTTTGAAGTCGTGCAAGGATAGAAAATGAAATCTACGTAAAGTGTTTTACATATGTGGTCAAAGCATTAATTTTTATTGATAATATCTCCTCTTTTTCATTCGTTTTAATAACATACTAATTTCCTCTCACAGAACACACATGGCGCACGAACAAGCGCCTTTATGATTTAAATAACTAAAAAATTGACTTGTCAAATCAATTATCATAATTGTCTTAATAAAGATGCAAAGAAATGAACACTGACAATTGGACAAAATAGAATATAACCCGGGTTCGACTCCCAGCAGTGCAAAAAGAACGCTTACTCAGAGATCTCATAAAGATCGCACTGCTCACTGTAGTCCGGGGTTTGGTTCCCTAGGCCTTAAGAGGTTCGGATTCCTCGGAAAACAGTAGGTCCCGGCGCAGCATGACCACTGTAGTCTTTGAGCCGTAAAACCACAAACAAACAAAATAGAATACGGATTAGGATGGGAGAATTTCACAAAAACCGTCTGGAAAGTAGACTGATGACAACAAATTTTAGTTTATATAATATTCTTGAAATAATGAAAATAGTGCGAAAATTTTGGTAAAGATACTTTTGTGAATATACAAGTTATTCATACAGTGCTTTCTTTAATATTTACGTTATACTAGTTGGAACAACATATACATTACTGGATGGTACAGAAATACTGACCAAATACATACTCCACAAAATGCACTTGTTTTTGATAACATATAGAATATTAATATTTATATTTTGCTTAATGGTTCTATTTATTTGTTTTTTGCTTACACAATTTTTATATTTCTATTTTTTCACAATCCTTTAGAAATTGGCACAATAATATGAAGGGAACTAAGATATCAGGAAAAATATGCACCCAAAAATGATTTCTGTATATAATAATTTTTTTCGTAAAATACTTTATGAAGGTACATTATAATTTTTTTTACGTTGTATCAGTTTTTTCTTGTCAAAGGTTTCTTGCGTTAGAACAGATTGATTTTTTAATGGTTTTTGCTTGCAAACAGTCGTTTTTCTATTATTTGTTAAATCCATCCATTGATCTCTTAGTCAACCAAATAAATAGCTATCGATTATAACGTATTGTAAGTTTAATAAATATATTTATTTACTATTTGAAAGTGATTTTTAAATTTCGGCCTTTGCAAGTAACACTAGTAATTAAAAAATTTTTATATGTTAATATAAGGTAAAAAGGCGAGTATCAGGCTTCAAAATATTTTGCTAAGTAATTTGTCATTGTAGATCTAATTTTCAAAAAAATAGTGTATATTCTCTATTTTATCTTAATTATTAATTAGAGTAATTTATAGTTTATTATTTGTTTAATAATACGCTGAAAATAACTTTGAAGGATTCAGGTAAGTAGATATTTATTGTAACGAAATCATAATAAATCAAAAGACAAAACTAACAGCATATTCAATTTTGTTCTCTGATAAGAATAGTACGTATTTATGCTGATTATTAACATTTTGTTGAAAGTTTATTTCTTTAAAATAAAGTTCATTTTTTTATCTTCAAGTGAATGATATTTTTAACAAAAAAAGTTCATTATTCCCCCCCCCCTCCTCAATATTAATTTGCACAAAAATTTAGTACATCTAAGTATGTACACACGTGTGGATAAATTTAAAAGTTGAGGAAGAACGGTTATTAAAATAAGCGATTGCGATTACAAATCTTACCACACAATAACGAAGTTCAGAACGCATTTGACGGTTTTGTCAATTCAAAATAAAGTGGTATAATTTCAACCTAAAATTTTATTTAAAAATTAGGCAATTTTTTCATTTTCTGAAACGAGTAACTATTTTATATTTATAAGAGCGTTTTAAAATTAACTACTCCAGACCAGCCATAAAGTAGGAAGACATTTTTCAGCTGAGACAGAGAGAGAGAAGTATAAAGTAATTGAAATATTTACAATACGCGTGAAAAGGCATTTCGTCAAACATTGGTGATGAAATCCAATCATAAATAGAAGAATATAAAAGGGAGAAAATATGAATTAGCCCACAGGCCACTTTGAGTTTAGACACGGAGGCAAATTATAAATAAAAGCGAGAATTTGCATTGAACTTCGCCGATATTGTATCTAAATAATCCTAGAACCAATAATAAATTGTGCAACTTAAAAGATTACCAAAAGTACTGAAACAAAATATCCCAACACCGTAATATTGGAATCTGCATGCCACAAATGTTTAGGCACATATGTCAGATTTATGCAAATTAACGGCGCGAAGTTCCCAAGTGATCGAAGGGGCGTTTCCCAGAGTTGTTATATAAGGCCTGAAATAATTTAGAATGCTTAGAACGATGCCGAAGTCAAAGCAATTTACGAATGACGAGATTTTGAAGATTTGGAGGCTGAAAACTAAAGGTAAATCTGTTACTCAAATTTCTGTTGCATTGAACCGTTCAAAGCGAGGCATTTATCGAGTGTTATCCCGGGGTGATCAGTATCAACCAAAATCATGATCTGGGAAGCCTCGAGTGACCAGCATTCGGGATGATAGACAAATACGAGATTGGCTTCGTGAAGCCTGTCTGCAAATCAAATAAAAAACACGTTAGCAATGCGGAAGGTGTCAGAAACCATACGTAGAAGAGTTGTAGAATGCAGGCATTTGAGATATGCAAAAATGCGCCGCAAGCCCTGTTTGCAATTACATCATAAACAAGCACAACTACAATGGGCAAGGCAGCACATATCATACAGTGACGAATGGCTGCAGGTGTTATTTAGTGATGAAAAAAAGTGGAACTTAGATGGTCCCGATGGCCTTTCGCACTACTGGCACGATCTTCGAAAACGCCCCTTAAGTCGGTTCAGCAGACGTCAAGGAGGAGGTTCAGTCATGGTTTGGGGAGCCTTTAGCTTCAATGGACAGACTTCTTTGGCGTTTTTGAATGGAAAACAAGATTCCAAGGCATACCAGGCAACTCTTGAAAGTCACCTATTACCTTTTGGCGAACTTTTATGTGGACGAAACTGGGTTTTCCAACAAGATAATGCGTCCATCCACACATCCAGGTCAACAAAAGAATGGATGAGCGCTAAAAATATTACAGTTCTCGATTGGCCTGCTCTTAGTCCTGACTGTAATCCCATCGAAAATGTATGGGGCATACTAACGAATGTTGTGTATGCCAATGGAAAGCAATATCCGTCCGTTTTAGAACTTAAAAAGGCTATAGAAGAAGCGTGGTTTAATTTTGAACCAGAAACCTTTCAAAATCTTGTGCTTTCAATGAACGACCGCGTATTTAATCTAATACGAAGTAATGGTGGCTACATTGATTATTAAAATTGTTCATTTCCTTATGCAAGTGCTAAAATTTATGTTTGTGCCTAAACTTTTGTGCCACATATTTTACTTATTTTAAGTTATATATTGCAGCAAGTTCGCTACTGATGTGATTTCTGTTCTCAAATTTTTAATTTGCATATTACATGTGTTCATACTTCGTAATATTAAAGTTCCTACTTCTTCAGTTTTAATAGTATTTTGTTACACTCAAATTTGTGT
>QLNU02015003.1:70177316-70193005 GCA_006491805.2 Dysdera silvatica | reverse complement strand
TTATGCTTGTTAACTTCGCCGGAAACATCGAAAATTGACTCATCTTTAAAATAAAACCTTGAAAAGAGTGCAAGTGCTGCCTCAATGCCATCACTATTGTGTGTCGGTGTCTATTACGCGCAAGCACTGTTCATCACGTGGAGATATTCTAACTATGCAGAAAAAATTTTGACTGCTGTCACGTAATTAAAAGAAGAATTAAGTTTCTGGCTATTGCAATTTCGATGCAAATGAAATTTAAAATTGCATATTTCTTTCATGAACACCCTGTGTATTTGTAATAGAATATGCAGAAAGTCAAAAATATGTCATATTTAAAGAATATGTTAAAAATTAATGTAACTTTAATTAAAATAGATAAATCTTACATGCAAGATACAAATATTCTTCTTTTGTGTTTTCACATAAAATGTAAAACCTTGTAGACTTTTCTTTATTCCTATATTTTCCAAAATTTTGTGATTTTTCCTTCGTCATTTTTTCCCTTTAGCTTTCCCCAGTTCGGATTTGTAGAACTACTTGTTACAGGCCTGCACAAAAGTTTAGACACAACACAAATTTGAGTATAACAAAATACTATTAAAACTGAAGAAGTAGGAACTTTAATATTACGAAGTATGAACACATGTAATATGCAAATTAAAAATTTGAGAACAGAAATCACATCAGTAGCGAACTTGCTGTAATATATAACTTAAAATAAGTAAAATATGTGGCACAAAATTTAGGCACAAAAGTAAATTTTAGCACTTGCATAAGGAAATGAACAATTTTAATAACCAATGCAGCCACTATTACTTCGTATTAGATTCGTTCATTGAAAGCACAAGATTTTGAACGGTTTCTGGTACAAAATTAAACCACGCTTCGTATATAGCCTTTTTAAGTTCTAAAACGGACGGATATTGCTTTCCATTGGCATACACAACATTCGTTAGTATGCCCCATACATTTTCGATGGGATTACAGTCAGGACTAAGAGCAGGCCAATCGAGAACTGTAATATTTTTAGCGCTCATCCATTCTTTTGTTGACCTGAATGTGTGGATGGACGCATTATCTTGTTGGAAAACCCAGTTTCGTCCACATAAAAGTTCGCCAAAAGGTAATAGGTGACTTTCAAGAGTTGCCTGGTATGCCTTGGAATCTTGTTTTCCATTCAAAAACGCCAAAGAAGTCTGTCCATTGAAGCTAAAGGCTCCCCAAACCATGACTGAACCTCCTCCTTGACGTCTGCTGAACCGACTTATGACAAGCTTCGAAGATTGTGCTACAGTTAAAAGGAAAGCAACATCGGGACCATCTAAGTTCCACTTTTTTTCATCACTAAATAACACCTGCAGCCATTCGTCACTGTATGATATGTGCTGCCTTGCCCATTGTAGTCGTGCTTGTTTATGATGTAATTGCAAGCAGGGCTTGCGGCGCATTTTTGCATATCTCAAATGCCTGCATTCTACAATCCTTCTACGTATGGTTTCTCTTGACACTCGCATTGCTAACGTGTTTTTTATTTGATTTGCAGACAGGCTTTCATTTGAAGCCAATCTTCGTATTTGTCTATCATCCCGAATGCTGGTCACTCGAGGCCTCCCAGATCGTGATTTTGGTTGATACTGATCACCCCGGGATAACACTCGATAAATGCCTCGCTTTGACATCGGCATCGTTCTAAGCATTCTAAATTATTTCAGGCCTTATATAACAACTCTGTGAAACGCCCCTTCGATCACTTGGGAACTTTGCGCCGTTAATTTGCATAAATCTGACATATGTGCCTAAACATTTGTGGCATGCAGATTCCAATATTACGGTGTTGGGATATTTTGTTTCAGTACTTTTGGTAATCTTTGGAGTTGCACAATTTATTATTGGTTCTAGGATTATTTAGATACAATATCGGCGAAGTTCAATGCAAATTCTCGCTTTTATTTATAATTTGCCTCTGTGTCTAAACTTTTGTGCAGGCCTGTATTACAAGCTATCTTGTAGGCTAATCCACGTTTTCAAAAAGATGTAGGACCTGCTTGCAGATTCCATTTCGGTGCAGGTGATATCACGAATAGATCATTCTTGAAATGCTTATTTGTTTCTCCTGAGGTAAATAATTAATTATAACATCGCCACTACCACTTTCATTATCTCTAGAAGACGTAAATATTGGTCTCTGAATCTAATTTGGTGATTTAAGCCTATTGGTTGTATCTGCAATTTCAGTTGGGCTTTCAGAACATGGCAAACCCTCAGATGATGCAATGCGATTCCCTTTAAAGATATGCCTGTTTACAGATCAAATACCGAAGGACACATAAAGTAATTTCAGCTATGCCTATCGTGGTTTCTCTGTCGTGTGCTATATTTAGCAAATTACAAATTCGCGTTTGGTGGATTTTACTTGTCTGTATTGGCGAAGATATTAAAAGTGATTCACAATTTCCCTACTGAATCTTGTGTTCTTGCCGTTGAGGCCCCTTCAGATCCTTGCAGAGAAAGCTGAGGATTTTTACGCATAAAAGCGTAAAAACAATTTTTAGTTGAAGTGTTTTATACGTATTCATATATACGTAAAGATTTATTTTCTATAGCATCAAAAGCTAATTTTCAGACTTCCATGATGGTTAAACAGTAAGGGCATTTTTAATGTTGGAGGACCTTCTAGTAAAAAATTTTTCCGTGTGTGGAAGAAACGTCGTTTTTCTGTCTGATTCATTAAATCCATTCATGAAAGGATTTTATTATCAATACATTTTATCATAAAATTGTTTCACGATCGATTAGTCAATCGAGATCAACTCGGTGGCTATAGTTATTATCGGAAAAATATATGTTTTATAAAAATCGGCCTTTCCCTGCATTAAACTGGGTCAAATGCAAGCAACTGCTTGTGGTCACAAGCAACTGCTTGTAGTCAAAACTAGGTAACTTTATAAAGTAACCAAAAATATTACACCTGGCCCTATATTGTTACTAAATACTTAAAACTATTGTGGTAAATTATATAACTAAACAAGTATGTTTCTATAAATATAATGACATATTTTGCTATTTACTTCGCAACACCTTGGAGACCATTACTCTTACGTTAAAATATTTTAATTCTAACTGCTGCAACAAAACAACAGCTTGTTTAATATATTCACGAGACACTTTCATACAGAAGTGTTTGCTTCTGCCAACATTACGTCTAGGCAACCTGTTTTGTTTACTATGCGGTCTAATTTTCATATTGTAGGTCAAGTTAAATTCGTGGTCGGTATCTGGTGGAAACCGCAACCACGACTTCAGTATAACTATAATAAACTATAGACAAGTTTTGAAATGGGGCAGTGCTCGGACTGCTTTTTAAATCAAATGAAATTTCGAAAAAGCGAACTTCCAAAAAACGAGACTATCCTGTACGGAAACATTTTTCTTATCATAACCGAACATGTGGTAATATTATATGATAAATTGTCCACAAAGAAAATAACGATTTCACGGTGACTGGTGGGGATTGAACCCACGACCTCTTGCTACCTGGCCAAGAGCTCTTCCAACTGAGCTTCCTACGACCTATCATCCTCCCCTCTGCGCGCGTATATAAAGCTTCACTATGAATGAGTTTTGAAATGGGGCAGTATACGGACTGCTTCTCAAACTAAATCAAATATCAAAAAAACAATCAGTTGCATATATTCATATTTTTTTTTCAAATGCTCTAATTATTTGCATGAATTTTGCGCACGACAAACTACTAAGGAGACTATTCGCGAAAGAGAATATGAGTGTTCTTATTTTTTATTAGGAATTGTTTATTCAACCTTCCTATTTAATGAAATATTAATTAAATAATATCTTTTATGGAATTAATAAAATAAGTTTTCAATATTTAATTTAATCAAATTCAAATATTCATATTTCAATAACATAGAACCTGAAATATTTTTTTGCGCATGTTTTTGCCTTGCATGTCATATATGTATTTCCGCTTAAAATATGTTTGCAAAATCCTATATCTGAATATTATATTAAATAATCAAATATTTAATTTATGAATTACAAATTTAATTGAGTTTTATTCTAAACATTTTTGTAATAAGAGGGCAACCATGCTACTAAATACAATGAGTTGGTTCTGAAGCAAAAAGATTTGAATTTGAACTAAAATTTTAAACCTGATATTATAATATGCACAGCTTTTCATCATTAGGTACGTAAAATGATTGGGAAGACAATAACTTAACAAAGTTCAAATAGTATATTTAAAAGTTCACAGCTGTTTCAATAGCCTTAGGCTATTTTCATCAGAACGGCAACGTTCGATGCCAACAACTGCTACAAACGGAGGTTTCAGATATAGGTATAAATGTATCTATATTTGCAAACGCCGTTTGCAGCATTTGTTGGCATCACATGTAATGTTGTATCAGTTGCCGTTCTGGTGAAAATAGCCTAGAGTTATTAAAACAGATGAAGACGTTTGAACGAACTATTTCAACTGTGTTAATCTGTTGTCTTTTCGATCATTTTACTACTGCTCGGCGTCATCGTAAAATTAAATCAAACACTATGTATATTTCAACTTACATCTTAACAGATTACTTTAAAATGACAAAATACAATGGATAAGATAGCATTAGTTAAGTGTTACCAGTAAATAGTCTGAATTCGAATCTGAAATTTTGGCGGCAAACGGGTTTTAGCGAGTATTTCTTTTAAAAGTAAATTTAAAATGTGCTAAAATAACCCCTTTTATCTATTTGTCGGACTAACTTTTTTGAAGTCGTGCAAGGATAGAAAATGAAATCTACGTAAAGTGTTTTACATATGTGGTCAAAGCATTAATTTTTATTGATAATATCTCCTCTTTTTCATTCGTTTTAATAACATACTAATTTCCTCTCACAGAACACACATGGCGCACGAACAAGCGCCTTTATGATTTAAATAACTAAAAAATTGACTTGTCAAATCAATTATCATAATTGTCTTAATAAAGATGCAAAGAAATGAACACTGACAATTGGACAAAATAGAATATAACCCGTGTTGGACTCCCAACAGTGCAAAGAACGCTTACTCAGAGATCTCATAAAGATCGCACTGCTCACTGTAGTCCGGGGTTTGGTTCCCTAGGCCTTAAGAGGTTCGGATTCCTCGGAAAACAGTAGGTCCCGGCGCAGCATGACCACTGTAGTCTTTGAGCCGTAAAACCACAAACAGACAAAATAGAATACGGATTAGGATGGGAGAATTTCACAAAAACCGTCTGGAAAGTAGACTGATGACAACAAATTTTAGTTTATATAATATTCTTGAAATAATGAAAATAGTGCGAAAATTTTGGTAAAGATACTTTTGTGAATATACAAGTTATTCATACAGTGCTTTCTTTAATATTTACGTTATACTAGTTGGAACAACATATACATTACTGGATGGTACAGAAATACTGACCAAATACATACTCCACAAAATGCACTTGTTTTTGATAACATATAGAATATTAATATTTATATTTTGCTTAATGGTTCTATTTATTTGTTTTTTGCTTACACAATTTTTATATTTCTATTTTTTCACAATCCTTTAGAAATTGGCACAATAATATGAAGGGAACTAAGATATCAGGAAAAATATGCACCCAAAAATGATTTCTGTATATAATAATTTTTTTCGTAAAATACTTTATGAAGGTACATTATAATTTTTTTTACGTTGTATCAGTTTTTTCTTGTCAAAGGTTTCTTGCGTTAGAACAGATTGATTTTTTAATGGTTTTTGCTTGCAAACAGTCGTTTTTCTATTATTTGTTAAATCCATCCATTGATCTCTTAGTCAACCAAATAAATAGCTATCGATTATAACGTATTGTAAGTTTAATAAATATATTTATTTACTATTTGAAAGTGATTTTTAAATTTCGGCCTTTGCAAGTAACACTAGTAATTAAAAAATTTTTATATGTTAATATAAGGTAAAAGGAGAGGATTGTATTTTAAAATATTTTGCTAAGTAATTTGTCATTGTAGATCTAATTTTCAAAAAAATAGTGTATATTCTCTATTTTATCTTAATTATTAATTAGAGTAATTTATAGTTTATTATTTGTTTAATAATACGCTGAAAATAACTTTGAAGGATTCAGGTAAGTAGATATTTATTGTAACGAAATCATAATAAATCAAAAGACAAAACTAACAGCATATTCAATTTTGTTCTCTGATAAGAATAGTACGTATTTATGCTGATTATTAACATTTTGTTGAAAGTTTATTTCTTTAAAATAAAGTTCATTTTTTTATCTTCAAGTGAATGATATTTTTAACAAAAAAAGTTCATTATTCCCCCCCCCCTCCTCAATATTAATTTGCACAAAAATTTAGTACATCTAAGTATGTACACACGTGTGGATAAATTTAAAATTTGACGAAGAACGGTTATTAAAATAAGCGATTGCGATTACAAATCTTACCACACAATAACGAAGTTCAGAACGCATTTGACGGTTTTGTCAATTCAAAATAAAGTGGTATAATTTCAAGCTAAAATTTTATTTAAAAATTAGGCAATTTTTTCATTTACTGAAACGAGTAACTATTTTATATTTATAAGAGCGTTTTAAAATTAACTACTCCAGACTATCCATAAAGTAGGAAGACATTTTTCAGCTGAGACAGAGAGAGAGAGAGAGAGAGAGAGAGAAGTATAAAGTAATTGAAATGTTTACAATACGCATGAAAAGGCATTTCGTCAAACAATTCATTAATGATAAATCTCGAAATCATAAATAGGAGAAATATAAAAAGGAGAAAACATGAATTAATATGTTTTGGTTACATTAAAATAATTTAATATAACACATAATTTAAGATTTATAAGCAAAAAACACTCTGCGTAATGTTACGTCAAATTAGCTTAAATACATCATTTAAGCTTCATTTTGTAATTTTCGCTTTATATATTTTTTGGTTTTGAGCCAGCTTTCTAAAGGCATTGCGACCGAATATTTCTGCGTTCGAAGATATTATTTAGCGCAAATTTTACCCATTGTCAAATCTAAGCAAATTTGAAAATTTATAAATCTATCGTGGTGTGGAAGAAAGAAGGTAATCAGTCTCGTTTCTGTTAAAGCTGCAAACCCTTTTAGACTTGGAACCTAACACAACTGCAAATATTTTATCAAACTATAATTAGTTACAGATATAACTATTAT
Organism: Dysdera silvatica; assembly: GCA_006491805.2. NCBI lineage: Eukaryota > Metazoa > Arthropoda > Arachnida > Araneae > Dysderidae > Dysdera > Dysdera silvatica. The sequence goes on along the minus strand of QLNU02015003.1, from coordinate 70,185,810 downwards.
ATTGTCCTCTAAACACATATACGTGTGGCTATTTACTTCATCCTGTTAATAAGTACATGCGTTTATTTGCGAAATACATTTTCATAAAATATTAATAATATTATAAATATTTTTATTTTATCAAACAGCCCGCACACCTTCATTTGCTTTCGTTTTAAGATCTCGCTCTGATTCGAAAAATGCCCGCTGTAGCTGTGACGGTTCCAAAATCTATACGTTCAATAATTTGATTTTGATTAGGTCTTATTTCCTTTGTTTTCCCGATGGTCTGGTGCGAAGTGTCGATCGTTAGCTGCTTTCATTCATTAATCATGCAAAAGCATTACTAGCGATTTGATGTTTTTATTATTATTATTATTATGGAGAAAATTTTAGAAGTTATTGGCAAGCGATTTTCGAAACTGATTGATGCGAATTTAAGAATCACCGTGGACATTTTTAATTTGTACAATAAACGATGAAAGGGATGGTTTTGATTGCGTCGAATTCTCAATACTTGCCATAGTTTTTGTGGATGATTTGTGTAAGTTGTAACGACATTTGGAAATTTCTACTCTAGATTTAGCTTATAATGTTTAAGAGAAAACATTGAAAAGCACAATAACTAATAGCCCAAGTGATTACATTTGTCTGCCAGTTCGTTTTCTTGAATCTACTGAAAGTCTAAAATACATTATTAAATACCAATCACTGCACCCCATAGTATAAATCGGATTTAGAATAACGTTGGGGTGGTTAGAAATTGTAATGATAAATAAACGTGTTTTCAACCATTCGAAGTTCAAATCGTCTGATGATCATCATCACTTTGAATAGTTGAAAACATGTTTATTTATTAAAATTTCTGACCACTTCATCTTTGTTCTACACCTGACTAATATATTATTACTTTAAAAAAAAATGCATTAAAAAGGTTAATTAACTTTTGCCAATTTTATGTGTTGTTGGAATAAACGTGAAGCTATATTCATGTTTACGTGATTTGACGTTGAGCTAGATATAGAAAGTACAAAAAAGTTGTAGATAACTCGAAAAGTGATAATAGATAAGCGACGAAAGTGACGATAAGTTGCTTTAGTTGACTTCTACTGTAATTAGAAAATTGATAACATTTAAAGAAATTTGCCACTTATCCATTATAAATTGTTATTGCATTACGTTTGCAAATAAAGTACGTTGCATTTTAGAAACGCAATCGAATTTCAATGTACGAAATTTAATAGCTTTATGAATAAAGTATTATATGTAAAAATTTCCATATACAGAAAAAGTTTTCCACGTTATTATTATGGTGACTTCACTTCACAAGTACTTCAAAATTTCGATATGCGGTGAATTTTGATATACGAAAATGTATTATATGAGATTACTTTAGTAGAAAAATAAAAAAATGGTTCAAATCGATAAGCTATAAAATCAGACAACCCAACCCTTCAGCTTCGAGTGCAAGTAATAATTATAAATTATAATTAACAGAGTCATTGATTTCACTTGAAACTAAGGTCTAAAAAATTAAAATTATGTTTAAATTCACAATATTGAAAAAATGCACTTGAATAAATAATAAGAAAATAAACTTCGTTTGCAATAACATGGAGTTCAATGAGATTGATTTCATGGCAATTTTGAATATAAATATTAAAACGTTTAAGGTATATTTTTGTTACGAAGAATATTGCTTTCTATTCGAAGTTTAACACACAACATGCTTGGGGAAGAAGAGGATAGAAGCTAAGTTTTATTTAATTTTGTTATAGTAAAACATTATTACTCTTTTTAGGGTTCAGACAATTGTCAAATGGTCAAGACATGGAGATACTGGGCCTGTTTTTGTAATTTTTAATGGAGAATTGAGATAGTTAATGAGCTTTGACACCAACGCCCATGTTCAAACTAGAACTTTTTATAAAAAAGGAAAAGAGACACGGTCCTGATCTGGGGGCGAACCGGGAACCTTCCGTTTGAATCAGAGTGTCGTAACCTTCTCGAAAACCAAGACACAGGAACTATGCTCCTATTCTTCGTATTTAGGGTTTGTAAGATATCATTAGATTTCTCAGGGCTAACACAATGGTCAACTGGTAAACACATAAAGTCACCGGGGCTGTTTTTGTAATTTTTTGTAGAGAATCGAGATAGACAGTAATTTTTGACATACACGTCTGAAATCGTGCAAAAAAGAAAATCATTCCTGTACTTTCGTTGCGAGTAAGTTAGAGCGTTCCTTTTCATACAGAGGGGCACCCACTTTGATATCAGGTAAGGATGGTGTGTCTTTTTCACCTTAACAAGAACAGCAAAAAAAGGTTTAGTTTGGGCTTAAGCATGGGTGTCGAAGAATCATTAGTCATAATATTAGTATATATATTACAAGATAAAATACTCTCAAATATAAATAAAGCGTAACACACAGAATAGGAATAAAAAGGCAATTTATTTAATAAGGAATTTATGTATAAAATGTATCTACAACCATGTTTAGTTATCATACATTTTTCAGATTGATTATTTCATTTTTGGGTGATTGATGAAAAACGAAGCACGATAATAAATAATTAGTAATTTATTTTTTCAATAATTAGAAAAGGTCTATATATCTTTCATGACAAAATCATTGTAATTTTGGACAAAATTGTAAAACAACACTTCTTGTTCTTTAATTAATATTTGGACAAAATTGTGAAACAGAACTTCTTGTTTTTTAATTAATATTTCTTGATTCCATATCACTTTTCAATCATGAAATGTTTTTAGAATCAGAAAAAATATAAACTTGAAAAAGTACTATTTTTATTATATTTGACTGCATTTATGATCAAAATCTTTGTTAGTATTTTTTACGCTCAAAATCTGCTTCCCTTACTCCAAGCAAAATGATTTATGTCTTGTATTATTTAATGAGTTTTCCTGCTTTTTCTTAAAATATTTTTTTTATCCTCTTGTAGAAGTTTTGTATGATTTTAACCAGAAAGATCTTTAATTATTGATATTCTGCGTTTGTTATTTCGGAGCACCTCAAAAAAATATTTCTTTCAAGCATGCAACATACATGAGAAAGACTATAATTTGTTCTGATGATGGCAAACCATTTTTTTTGCCGAAACTGTTGTTAACGATTTAAATAGAGCTGTGAATATTAGTGCATTTTCATCTAAAATGCATAATACTGTCATTGTTTTTCTATGGACTCGTTTCCTTAAGGAAACTTGGGGATTCAAATTTTCCAAAAATTGATTTTTTTATTATTTTATCGAAAAGTATGGAAAGCTCAGTTCTTATTGGAGATTTTATTCATTTCCATGAAATAGAATGTAAGGTACTCCAAAAATTCTAATCGTAGGGAAAGGTAAGTATATGCAATATTTCCCTAAATTTTTTGGTTTTCAATCTTCGAAGCGTTTGTTCATAAAAATTGAAATTTCAATATTTAGCGCACGATGATTTTGAAACCATCTAATATATTCTGATAAAATTTGACAGGAACATTCGAACTACTACTTAGCATAAAATGAAGTAGAATTGTGTTAATTAAATGAAAATTTAATTAGTTTTGTCTATATATGTCTTGAAAAATTTTCTCTTTCTTCCATTCGTTGGTTTTAAAATCTAATAAAAAATATTTTACTTTACGACATACTTGTTTGAGGTTCATATTAAAGTACAAGTCCTTCTCTGTAGAATTTTACCAATATTATTATGTTACAATCAAAAGTAACCATAATATCATGCACGCAAGGAACATATATGTTTTTGTATAAAGTAAAATAGGTGTATAAAGTTGTTTACTTAAAAACAGACAATAGATTTTTGGTTTTTTAACACAAACTTAAACATTAATATATTTATTACCTTCTTTTTGAAAATAAAATTGGTATTTTTGATATTTAATTCACAATTTGTATTTTAGAAAGATGTATATATTAATTGTTTTTCACGTGTTGAAACTCCCAAGTCCCCTTAAAAAACAAAACGGTATTAACACTAAAATGTAATAAGTTATTTAATGTGTAGTATAAAGTCACAAGCCCACGTATATAAAGATTTACTTAATCGATGTCTTAAACTATCATGCTAAAGTATATACGATTATGCTGCAAGACTTAGTGTTTGGTTTATATAAAATCGGTGCGGATATAAAATCATCGGTGGGATGAAGACTTTGGAAGACCAAGGTGCAGGAATGCGAGGCAAGATCTGTTGGCTATGCGACAGGTCCGAGTTGATCAAACGACATCGTTGTCCGCCATCCCACATGCTACCTTCTCTTTTCTACCACCCCTGGCACCTTGTACCATTTCACGACTCTTGGTTGAGGTGGGGTTATGCTCAAAGCTTTAAGACGTCTGCCTTTAACCCCGCACCATCGAGAGTGTCATCTGGAGTTGTGTCTGCCGTAGCCGATTATCATGACTGCCAGCAGGTTGGTAACGCATGATGGTCAGCGATGAATCTAGCTTCAAACTCGGAGCAGATGACCATTGGATTTTTGTGTGAAGGTGCCAGGGCCAGCTGTGCCAACTACTCTTTGTTTTACAGCGGCACACAGCCTTTACTCCTAGTGCGATGGTCTGGGGTGCTATCTCATACAAGAGCAGGACACCCTTAGTTATCTTGCATACACCTTTAACAGCTCAGCAATAAGTTGATGACACCCTGCGGCCGTTTGCGTTACCCTTCATGACACGAGAGCCTACGGCCATTTACCAAAAAGACAATGCCAGACCCCATATGGCTCACATAACTGTGAGCTACCTCCGTGCTGTTGATACTCTTTCTTGGCAGCAAGGACACCAGACCTTTCGCTGTTTGAACATGTATGGTGTATGGGACAGGGTAGGCCGCAAAATTCGGGCCCCCAAAATGTCGCATATCCAAAGCAACAAGTGAGGAATGCCTGACAGAGTGTGTCGCAGGATGATATAAGTAACCTGTATTACTCCTTACCTAGACGTATAGAAAAATGCATCGCCGCTAAGGGGTTTAACCAACTATTGATTTAAACATTAGATGTGCAATACCTAGTCATTGATGAGTTCTACAGCCTTAAATTGTTTATTATTTCCTTTCCTGTGTATGTTCTAGATGTACATGTAATTTCAATAAAAAGAGAAAACAGGTAATTTCTTCTTCTTCTTCTTATCTTCTTCTTTGTTTTACAAAAAATGATATATTTAATTTAAACGATTTTGCGTTTATTGTATTTTCATACTGAAATGCAAGCAAATTTAATTATAAAGTGGTTTTTAGGGATGTAGCGTTATTGAATGTTTTCATAAATAACCGTTTCTTTTATGATTTCACCTTGATTTGTTTAGTACTCTTCTTTTGTAAATTTGCATTAATTCGAATTAAAAATACTCTTTTGTTCCGTTTGAGTACATTTAACGAAGATGTGATAAAAACTTTCAAAATAAATCAATCAAACTAATTAATGTATAAATAGATTAGATTTAAAGTATGTTTAGTAAACTTTAATATATTGCAAATTGAATGTATTTATGAGTGTTTTATATTGATAGTGAATGATTGGTAGGAAATAAATATATAAATAGTATCGTATAAGAATTAAATTAAACGAAAGATGTAGGAGTAGATGTCGAAAATATAAATAAATTAATATTACCAAAATTAAGAGAAGAAATGGGAAATGCAATAAATGTTACATAGAACATAAATATTGGAATGAAACACCAAATGAGTTATAAAGGTTAAATAATATAGTAAAATTTAAAAAAGAACTTAAAAAAAAATATTCAGTACTTGCAATGGAAGTGTTTTAAGTGCCAATTGCACCCAGATTGGAGACTTAGAAAATTGGAAAGATCTACATTTTTGATAAATAAATCCATTGGAACCAGCGTGTAAAACACATTTTTTGATTTCTTATTCATTATTAAAAATATTTGAATTGGCGTATTTACGGACATAGGCGAATATTTGGAGTTAAAGATTAACTTGTCGCTTTCAAGTAACGAAGTTGCAGTATTAATGTGGAAGATATTTTCCCTTTTCATACGGATTAGGCATCGCATTTAATGAAGGTGTAATTTTTTTTTTCGTACTGGAAAGCAATACTCTTCACATATATTATACCATGATTTGAAAACATTATTTACATATAAGAAAAATCCAAGACATTATTAATAATTTTCAGTCGCTTTTAAATTTGGCAGTCGAGAAATATTAACTTAATCCTACGAAAATTAATGAAAACTGGTACCGAACAAAGTAAAATTTTAAAACCAAAACTTGAGAAAGTCATTTTAAATAACTCGACTTTCTCAAGTTTTGGTAAATAATTTGCGAAATAATTTGCGAAACAATTTCTGCGACGAAATTTGATAAGAAATGCGAGACAGAAAATTTTACTTTACCTCAAATGAAGGCTGTAATTAATTTTTATGACTGGTGTAAAAGCAGTAAATTTTAGCAAACATAGCAGCGTCATAAACGTATCCACGATCAGAAGCAAATTTTCAATTTCAAAAATTATGTGTTAAAATGTAACTCGCAATGTTAAAATGTAACTCGCAAAGATAAATTTAAAACTCTAAAGGAAATGTTACAATCGAAATTTCATCGTATTCAAAGTCATAGTTTACCAGTTCGTGATAGTAATTTAAAAATATGGGCCACTAACATTGCAAAAGATTGAAATCTGAAATCTGAAATATCTAATAGCTTTATCAATAAATTAAAATTAGCCAATCGAATCGTTTTACAAAAAGTAAGGAAATATACTACTGTCCGATCACTTCATGATGTTGAAACTAATGAAAACAAAGCTATGGAATTTGTTTTATAAACAAGAGATTTAATTTCAGGCTGTAATATACGGAACAAGTGCTTAATGCAGATCGGAGTGGGTTTCAGTACTTCATCCCAAGCGACATAACGCTTTCTATTAAGGGTGAAAAGTGTACAGTATCAATTGTTGAATCCAAATTTGCAGCCACACATTCGTATATGGTAATGTCATTTTTGTTTATGACCGCAATCTGAAAGGGAAATTACTTTTTACGTCAACAGTCGGAAAATGTAATCCATCAGTTCAAAAAACATTACGTCGCCCTAATAAAATTTTTATTACATGCCCCAAATCAGGGAAAAATGGGAAAAGATACTATGAAAGAATAGGTTACCAACTGCCTCAAACCACTTTTAAGTCCCCTTGGTCTATTGAATTTCTGGGACGGATCGACAGACAAGGCAACACACACACTGACCTTCCGAATAGTTGCTTAAAATTATAAATTCCTCCTGGCATAACCGCTCTCGTGCAGCCCCTAGACGTATATTTTTTTAGAGAGTACAAATTCTTTATTAAAAGGATTGTGAACTTCGTTCTTACAAATGAAATTGCAATTAAAATAACTGATAGTAGTGAAATAATTTAGCCACATTCTTTAGTTTACAACCAGTTGCAATCTAAGAAATATCAAACAGTTCTTCGTTATCCATGATCCAAACGTAACTATAATGATGATAACATTGAAAAACCTGGCAATGTATCTTCAATTTCATTTAAAATGGATCACAACGTATGCGATTTTCAGTCATGTGAGCAATTTTCATTTATTAAATGTACTCACTGTAACGTCAGTTTATGTTTACAACATTTCTATGTAGATTACCACTATCACATAAACGTAGTATAATTAATTAATCATGTATAATTTTTCAGTAACATTTCATGTTTATATTCTTGGACGACAGCTGTTTATAGCCCTTCGTATGGTTATTTAATGTCCATTTCACGCTAGCCAAAGCAAAACAAACCGAAAATCGAACGTTCAACGTATGGCCTTATAAATTACTTTGGTGAATGAAGAAGGAATAATTGTAGATATGTTCTTTTTCACAAGCCAAGTAGGTTTGTTTTTGGAAATAATTACTTTGTTATAAACTGTTCACATTAGTTGAACAGTTTTTCAAGTTTCGTTTTTACGAAAATATGTCTTTGGTTTGTTTTTAACTCTCTAAAAAGCAAACGAAATTATGTATGTAGTTATAAATTTCGTGTTATAAAGTCAAAATGTTCTTATTTTTGTTATTAAAAATAATATATGGTAATTATGTTTAAAAGAATATAATATATTACGTGCGTGCAAGCCATAAATGACGTTAAGTAAAGACCGAGATTGGACTCACACTTAATCAAAGGTAATCACATTGTAAATAAATCTTACAACTGAAAATACGGAGGAGTAAAAAAAAAAGGTGAGGTGATGGCAAAACTTTTTCCCATCGTAACAAAGAAATTGATTTTTCTGTTTTCGCCAAAAAAAGGAGTAACTTTGAATTGCGGCAACCATGTCCATCGTTTTTGCGCCAGTTCTGCAAATGAACATGGCTGAAAACTGGCAAATGCGCCAATTCAAGGATTTTTAATAATGAATAAAAAATCGAAAAATGCGTTTTACACACTGGTTCCAATGGATTTATTTATCAAAAAATATAAATATTTCCAATTTACTAAGTCTCAAATCTGAGT
>QLNU02015003.1:70143021-70177216 GCA_006491805.2 Dysdera silvatica | reverse complement strand
ATATAGGTATAATTTGAAATTTTATATTTGAATTTTTAAATTGAAACAACTTACATAATGGATGCATTACACATGTGAGTATTGGAAGTGGGTGTGGGGTGATTGCATATGTGAAAATATCTCGGTGCTTATATATGTTGCATGTGACATATGTTACTTTCAATCAATGTGAGGTCTCAAATGAGGTCTTGTTATATCAGTTTGATATTTTCTTTGGGTCTTTCTTTGTGTGGCTATGTAATGTCATGACGGCAAAAAAAAAAAAAGTAATATTATTATTATTAAAACAGCTTTATAAGAGTTAGGACAAAATTTAAATATTTATTTGCTTACTCTGCATGCTTGTGCTTTATAAGAGTCGCTTATCTTTTTTGTTCATGCTGTATTTTTAGAACATTATATGAACTATAATTTTCTGAGTTGTTCATTTATTGCTCTTAAAACAAATCTGACTTATTTTAATGCCAATTTTCGCATCTTTTGTAACAGCTTTTATTCATTCTTTAAAGCGATTTTCAACTCCTTTTTTAATTACAAGTAAACCATTTTTGTGATTTTTTCTTTTTTATAACTGTTTTAATTTCATCTGGAATATTTGTCATTAAAAATTTACAAAATCTTTATGGAAAATGCGTTTGACTTTCTTTATTTAGTGTATTATTCAAGAGGAGAAATTTTTGTAACATCTTTTGCTAAAATTTAAGTCAAATGAAAAATTTCGAAAATAATTTAAATTACTAGCTCTAAATTGATTAACTACTTTAAAAGAATAGAACCTAACTTTTAATTTCATGAATAAAATATTTCAATTACGTTTTTCTTTAGGTGAATAAAGCACAAATTTCGAATCATTTTTGTTAGACTTATTTGCTTTTCATTTTATGTTGTTAAAACATATTTTTTTAACACGGTTATATTTCAGACATATCATTTCAGATGTAGATATTTTATCATATTCCGAACGAGATCAGTAAATCTCCTTCTCCAATAAGTTCAAAATTTTAATTTACATTTGCTTATTTTCTGTTTCCTTGTTTTGCAGTTTTAATTCTGGATTTAATTTTTTGCGCATTATACAATTTTTCTTCCGAGTTCTTAATTTTCCACACGGAGTTTTTTTCTGCATATTTTCTTTTATTTTGATTACAAATAAGTAGTTAGAAAACCGTTAATTATATTCTTTATAAACTCGAGTACATTTTAAGAACAGAGCTTTTACAAAAAAGGGGTACCATGTCTCTTAAATTTATTACTTATTTTAATAAATGTAATGAATGTAACTTTGAAAATGATTCACAGTGTATTAAGTTATTGCCGTTCCAAAGATAAGTGAGGATTCCTAAGAATATAGTCTCCCGCAAAACTAAAGTGTTAATCCTTATGACAGAGGATAAGACTACCTTACGTCCTAGAGTATTGATGTTAAGGCTATGACCATTTTTCTTGTGATATAACAAACAGATGTTTCGCTCCGTATTCAAATGCGATGTGTCAAATTTATAGTAATATCAAATAATAAATTACTCGTAAAAAAGTATGTTTTCTCGAAGCCTTGTAAGGCCCAAACCCACACCCCCTTGATGATCAATCAAGTGATCTTACCCATTGGGCTACAGGTGTTGACCGAACACCCCTCTGCGAGCCAATATAAAGCTTCACTACAAAAACGTTCGATTAGTTGCCAAGAGGTTGTGGGTTCAGTTCCCAACAGGCGCTGAGAAATTCTTCTTTGCAAACAATTTATCTTCTAATATTACCACATCATCGGCTATGATAAGAATTATGGCAATAAGATACAAAGTACTATGGAATAAATTTACATACAAAACACTGGTAGACTAGCAAATGAAAAAGATCATCCAAGCTTTCGGACGTGTGAGCAACAATTCTTCAACAGGAGTAAGAATTAATAAAGAAAAAAAAGAATAAAATAAAAAAGAAAAAATTGATAATTCTTAAGATAAGAATTCTTGACTTATGGTAACATGTTGACGCAGAAATGAACTCTCCCTTTAGTAGATGTGTGATAATTCGCGAGCTTTTAGTATCACACTGTAGCTAAGTAAAGGAATGTATGCATTCCTTATCCATTCTTTCACATCTTTTGTCGTAGCAGGATCCTTGCTCCCCTTGCGCCATTAAAATTTAACTAACTAATCTGATACATATGAAGAATATCCTCAAAAACTTAATGTAATAGAAGTACACTAAAAATTATAAATAAAATAGCAATTGTCGATTTCCATTTAGCAGAAACACGATGATCGTTGAATTCGAATGAAAGAATTGCTGCTCATGCTCTTTGTTTTTCTTCGCTTACTATCCGCTGTAAGAAACGTGTTGTTACCGAATGCAAATAACAGTTCCTGATTTCCTTTTGCAACTCATCAATTATTTCGTCATTTCCTCCCGGTCTATGTACTTGTGCGACATTACAAAGCTAATAATAGCCGAAGACAAAAACAATTATTACTCTATTTTCTATCACATGTAGTTTCTGATAGAAATACAAAGACGTATTGGATGTTATACATTTTATGGGAAGAATTTGGTACTTACATAGTATATATATGCATAAAAACGCACAAAGTTTGTTGAAAACTAAAATTGGAAAGGCATTACAATCTTCGGGACTTTAGAATCGATGATTTTTGTTGTAAGATATTATTACCATTCTCAGGGCTAACACAAATACCAAATAATGGTTAACATACAGAGCCTCCAGAGCAAACTTTTATGTTTTTTCGTGGGAAATTGATTATACGTAATAATTCGGATATGTACTTTATTAGCTCAAACTAGAGCTTTTTTCCTATAACGAAAACTTTCTAGTTTGAAGTAAAAAAATATACTGAGTATTTTATATACAGAACACATTTTCAACAAGAATGTAAATTCGTTCACGTTAGCATCGAATTTGTGCGTTCAAGCATCATGTATATACTTACATGCGAAAGGTTAAACACTGGTAAAATAGCAACGAAAAGAGATCATCCCTATTTCACCAGTGTATAACCTTTTGTATATAAATTTCTTCCCTGGTGCCTTGTATCTTACTTCCATTATGTATGTATATATATAGATATATATATATTAATTTGTGGCTTTTACCCTTCAACCTAGTTATATATTTTATTTTTTCATCAATATGTTCGAAAAATATAATGTTCTTAATAAAATGATCCCTCATGCAAAGCACTGGCGGACCTAAGGAGGCGGCCGCCCCCATTTTATCCGGGATAATATCATGGAAATAAAATAAGAAAAAGTACACTTGGCTACAAATGGGAAACGGGAACAAATCGTCCTCCCCCACGAAAGGTTTCTGGATCCTCGCTTGGTACAAAGTGAAATGGAATTTAGATTACGCGCCCTACGCTTTGCGTACGCCTTATCGAGGATTAACGACTGTTACTTATTTTAAAATTTCTCAGAGAGAAAACATGTTACTCGGCTTAATTTTTCTGACTATATGAGATACTGTTTAACCAAACATAGAAAAATCTATTTAATTGACATGCGATACATTCTATGTATTGTTTATTTGAGACAGCTTCGGTTTATTCCTAAGCAAAATCGATATTTACTCATTTTAAAAACTCCCATGGCGTTGTCCTTCTACGATTATTTATATTTCAAAGAACATGTTTTTCTACGAAAACTTAAAATTTCGAGCGAAGATAACTGATTAAAATCAGTAGTCACTCTAAGAGAAATTTGGTTTAGTTATTTTGTTAAAAATTCATGATATGGTTTTCAATATAATCTGCATGCAGGCAGAGCTATTAGGTAAAGTATTGCCCCAATAACGTACACAGACGCACACATATATGCATATATATACACATACACACGGTGCTCTCAGAAAAAGTGTTACGCCACGAAGCAATCATCAGAGCTCTGTGACAGTTACAGAAAATGTAGATAAATATATTTTATACAAGTGATTAATTAATTAAATATCCGTAACAGTAGTATTAGAAAGATACATAAGTAAAAACCTGATTGTCAAATTAGTGTTTGAAAGCGAGCAAAAGCAATAAATTTATTTATTTGAAGGTTCTTATTCAGTATACGCAATGAAAATATCTTTAGAATACCGACGTCAACAATTTGTGCAAATGAATATGTTTACTAGAGGTCGTATTGTGGGCTACGTATTGAAGAGGAACACAACACGATGCAGCAAAAGTGGGGTGAATTTGGAGGCAATGGTTGCATGAAGGCAAGGCGATTGTTATATTGATGCAAAAGTAGTCAATCGCACTTCAGAAGGCACTGACCATCGCTTCCGATATCACGTTGCAACAGCCTTACAATTTACAACAATCAATGTTCTACGAGACGATTTCGATATTCTAGTGAAATTCAGGAATGTTCGTCGTAGATTAAGTAAGGCTGGCTTGCAGTCTTGCAGATCTCAGAGAAAACTTCTCTTCAAGTTCGTTAGAGATTGGCCTGATATCGTGCCCGAGCTCAGTGAGGCCATGAGTGGAATACTGTAATAAATGCATCGGCGCTGATGATAGTCTATAAAGAATTTGGAGGAGATGTGGTCAATATTTAGGAGCGGCCGATGGGTTTTGTTTACATGAAATGTCTCCAGCAGTAACGTCTGGACATATCTAATTAGCATTAGAAATACTTTCACCGTTCACTGATACCTTGATGAGGCGTTGCGGCCCGTTTTATTGCCGCAGCTTTCAAGTCTACCAGTAACCATTTTCCAACATGATAATGATTGACAGCATTCAACGAGTGTTACCATATAGTTTCTTCAAGTTGTTCAGGCGTTTAGTTGGCTCTCGCATTCTTCATATTTGTCTCTTATTGAACATATATGGAACATCGTTGACAGGAAAGTTAATGCAACTGTACTAAAACCTGAAAATGAAAATAAATGAAAATAAAATATGAAATCTTACAAACACCACTTAGCCATTAATTGCCTAAGACATCATTCAAAGTTTTATCAATTTTATGTGCCACCGGGTTGCTGTACGCATTGTCCCAAATAGCAGCCATACGCCTATTAAATCACTGCAGATAATCCTCTATTTTTACCGGAAATTTGTGTAGCAACCGTATGTTAATAATTTGTTAATAGTATATATGTATTTATACATTCCTTCAATTTTGACTCATTTTTAACATTCCTTCATGGTGCTACATAGTTTTTGCAAGTATTGTATATATATATATGTAAGGCATACAAGGACTGGCGTCGGGCGTATATACTCACTTTTTTTCTGTCCTTGTACAAAAAAGTAATATCAAATTATGTCTATGAAAAGAAAACATATATTCATTTCTATTTATAAAAATAAATTACATTGCGTGACGTATATTTCTGTTGTTTTAGGTGAACGGTGTCATATCTAATACTGGACACGGCGTGGTATTCAAAGTTGACATGAGCCCCCAGGCAGCCGTAGTCAATATAAGTGGTGGACCATTATCTTACAGTTACAGACTGCAAGAAATTCATTTACATTTTGGTAGAACAGACAACCAAGGTTCTGAACACAGAGTTGATCGTCACTCATTTCCTGCAGAGGTAAACATACTGCAGTTTTGATTGTACATACATTTTTTAAATGCAATGTGTTTTTACCCTGAGCTTGCTTTCAGTTTTAGATTTAATGTAATCCTTTTTAGTTAATAATGTGTTTTTATTGAAAAAGATTTACATGCAAATATTATAGCCTCACGTTATTTTTATTTCTTGCAAAGGATAAAATACAATTTCATAAAAAATAGGTAAAACGAGTCACGAAAACATCACAGGAACTAAATTAAGAATGACTCATCTTATCCGATTAAATAAATCGTGTAAAGTAAGTCAACAAATCCTTAAAATGTGTGGAAAAAGGTGTGAAAACACTTGCTAATATTTGAAGTGCTTAAAGAAAGAATTAACTGAAGAAGGTAATAATAAGGTTAAAAATCGGTATCTTTACAATTTTTAAACGGAAGATATTGTATAAACCGGAGAGAGATCGTAGTGAAGGATAAAAAATCAATTTGAAATCGAAGTAAGCCCTAACTTCCTGCAAAAAAAACAAGAAAAACAGCGATATCATAATAATAGTAATAAATGCATATATATTCTGCATTACTTACTTCATTGCGAAAATTAGTTACAAATCAGCTTCATAAGCTAGGAAAATAACAGCTCTAATTCTATTATATAAGCATCTTACGAATTCCCCTTATGTCGGTTACAACACTTTCTGTATATTTACAATACATCGCCATCTTCAAAAATAACAAACCAAACAAGCATTCAAATTTGCACCTGGATATAAAATGTTGCAATGTACTACAGACGCAATTAGCGTCAAAAGTAATTGGCAATGTAAAAAGAATTGCAATTTGAGTAATCAAATTACATTAGCATTGTACTACAATCACAAACAAATTACGTTAATTTGCTAAAGAAAAAAGAATTAAATTTTTAAAATATTCACAATTAAACTAAGTGCATTTAAATAGCAAAATGAGAAAAAATATATAGATAATTAAATTTATTCATAAAAGCGGTGTCTTTGCATTACGTGATTAAATAATTACGAGACTAAAATTTAAATAAAATTTCGTGTAATATTCATATGGTTGAAAAAAAAAGATCGCGTTCCAAAAATATTTAAAAATTTTCGTAAAAATAGAGCTATTTTCTAATAAATCTGTTCATCTTTTAATTTGGTCAGATGAAACCAGAATTTCAATTGACTAACAACGACGAACCTTAAGACTTTACTTTTTACTTCAAGATTACAACCGTCAAATCAACAGCTAATAATCATATTGTAGAAATTGAGCATTGCATTTTTTTTGTAAAATTTCTATAAATTTTGGTTTTCTTATCACCTAATATTTGATTTTTTTTTTAAATGTTCGGATAACTGTCAGTTGTTTTGGCATAGGGGTTCTATGATAAAGGATCGACATCACTCCATGATATATTTAGAACTGATGAAGCTTACTTGAATATTGAACCGAAATTTAACAGATCCAAAGGATGCGGACATAACTACTTCTCATATTGAAATCAATCACTAATATACGTTCCCTCACGCAGATTAGCTCCTTATAGCAAAAGCCTGAAGATATCTAAGTCTTGTATATGTTACCGATTGTGAAATATTTCAGTTACAAATCTCACGATTTTCTAATAATCGCCCATATTGCAGATTAATTTGTTACTCAAATTAAAGACGAAAGAATACTATTTGACATATATTCGAATTTACTTACAGCTGTACACGAACTGAATATTGATGTCATCAGTATTTATTAACGAGCTATTTTATCCAAAATAAAAGTGTCCAGAGATCGATTTCAGTTATAGGTTGAATTTTGGAAATCCGTTATGACAAACGTAAATCGAACGTTACGTCATGACAAACGTAAATCATGTCTAACGAAAAACACATATAAGTTGTACACTTCTGATTTTAAAATGGGGCTTTAAAATTGCACAAAATAAAATGAGGCGAGTTTTCTTTTCATGTAAACAGCGATTTATTAATTTGATAGCATTAATATTATATAAATTGTACAGTTCTTGCATTGTTCCGTTAACATGGTTACACTTAATACTTAATTAATAACAATTATTTCAAATAATATACTCTTTATAAAATATGTTTATTTTCTAGAGTAATTAAGCTTGTTACTTTTAAAGTAATACGTAGCGTTTTTTATAAACGTGTGGACTGCAGCCTATGCTCTATACTTGTATGAGTACGATTATTCAAGTGCTGTGTCTGATACGCAGCAATTTGTCAGTTCAGATATATCAAGATAATTATATATGACGTCAAGAAATGGCGGGAAATAAGTAGCGCGTCTACTGATTAATTACTGATGTCTTGTATGAAAGGTGAAAGGGAAAAGACCTTTTGTCTTTGTTATGGAGATACTAAGTGCTGGTATTTTCCACTTAGAGATATTTCGGTTCCGTAAATCTTAAATTTGACATTTTAGCGTTTAAGGAAGCGAGTTCCAAATATTTGGTTAGTGGTAAAAGATAAGAAGATAATTTATTTGCGTATTTTCGCGTGGAAAGGTGTAAATATATATCCAATTTAATTTAAAGCCTATTAGTAAATGTTTATTATTCAGTATTATTACTTCGTTAATTTCCATAAATTGATTCAATTGTCAGTATTTCGCCTCTGCATAATTAGTCAATCTACGTTTTCAGACAAAGGTAGTCATTTTGAGTCCAGAAGTATATTTATTAAGCTTGTACTTGTGAGATTTATAAAGGATGTGCTTCAAATCTTGAAATTTTAGAATTCTCTCCACAAAACTTAATTAAAATTTTCATCAAACTAATTAAATTATAAAACCGTATTTTTATTATCTGTGAATTATTTTGTGATTCAAACAAATTTCCTTATATATTTTCAGTTGACATTTCTCCGTTACTTTTAATTGAACATTTTCTCTTTCAACCTGTTAACGCAGATGTTAATGGATAGTCGAATAAAACTGTTTTATAAATAACTGGTAAAGTTAACTTTAATATTTTATGTTGCATATTCATATGATATATTTTAATAATATTAGGCACAAATTAAAATATCCCTAGTATAAATTTATGAGTGAAATTTATAATGAGAAACATTAATTTCATTAATATAGAAGGCCTAGTAGATTATTCAAATGTAGACTTTGCATGTAGCCATTCGTGTAGATATTTGCTTACTCTAAATTATTTATTGGTAATTCATTTAATTATTAATATAAATTCAATTATTAATATAAAATATTAATTCATTTATCGTAAAGACATTAGTACGAGATTTTCAGGCTAAATAATATTATAATATGCATTGTACGTTTATAAATGTTCGAATAAATTAAAAAAATATTCTTTTAATGTAATGTTAAATTAAATGCATTATTTTCTGCACTGAAAGTTTAGTTATATTATATGGCGCAAGATCTGATAACCATAAACGATCAAGCTGTGCAAAATAATCTACTTTTTCCAAGGGATATGAACGATTGTTGCATAGAATACCAAACCTCGTAATAAGAATTGTAAGAAAACATGGTAAGCGCCTTGTAGAAATGAGACGCAAACATAAATTTTCCTGATGGCGGCCAACTGCCCTATCTCTACTCTATCTTACGTATTGGGCATTAGGAGACCTTAATATCAAATTAATGTGGAATTCATAAAATACTTTTGAATATTTATAATATTTTGAACCTCACTAAATAATTATAATTGAGTAAATATGAAACTGTGTTGAAATTATACAGACGTAATGAAATTAAATTAATAAATGAAAGTCAGTGTTAGAAGAGCAGTCCAGTAAGAAATGTCGATTATAACGTTGAATTTCGTTTATCAGTTTAATCTGTCCAGCGCTATGTCTAAATATATTGTATGAATGAAATTGGTTTGAAACGAAACAAAGGAATATTTTGTTAAGTTTTCAACAATGATGCTTCATGAGAGATAAGCTTGCATTGAAACGTAAAAATGCGCAAAATAATTAAATCACTTATATTCCCAACTTGAAGTAAGTTTAAAATTCACAGGAATCAACCTGTGGAGAACTGATAGTTAACACCTTAACCTTTATTTCTAATGTGGTCTCACAGTTTCGGTTTCCTATAATTCGATGAAATCTTTAAAAAGAGAAAGGGTATACAAAAATAATTTGTTGTGATAGAAAGGCGATCGATTTATCAATACTTCGTGGGAACATCTCTCTCTTTTTCCCTTTTATCAGGAAAAAAAATCGTAAGTAAATTTCAACACACGCGGATATAGCTAAAGGGAACTAAAAAACTGGTGGTAACTGATAGATTGGTCCGCATCCTCAGACAATGCGATCAAAAGCTTTACGCACCAGAAAGTGCCACACATTTCTGAAAGTTATTTCTTTGGCGAACAAACGAGATAAGTTTCCATTTCGTCTTAGCTCTTCCTCTTCAACAATGAATTGATTTAAGCGAAATCGATACCAAAATACAATTTTACTCCCGCGCTGTTTTCCGGTTGACTGTGTAGTTGGGTTGGTGGCTCTTGGAGGCTGTTTATTCTAGAATGCCTTTCGCTGAATACAATAATGCGAAACATACCAATGGGATACGTGCTTTTCTTCAAAATGACAAAGTCTTTTGTGTTAAGGATGTCGTAGCTTTCATGCGTACACTCTATAACAAAAAAAAATCGACGCACCAAGAAGGAGTTGTCCGATTGCGATAAAAATTGGTGGATGTGAAGAACATACATAGAAAAAGAAACGATTAAAATTTCAGAACAATTGAATGATTTATTGCAGAGTTTGACCGTTACAAAGGGAGGAAGTCAATAAGGCGTTGGTCCACCTCTGGCCTGGATGCAAGCTGTCACCCGGCGTGGCATAGACTGATAAAGATCCCGGATGGTGTCCTGCGGAATTTCTTGCCAAATTGTCTCCAACTGTCGGGCTAAATCGTCAACATTCCGGGATGGTTGCAATCGCCTTCCCATAGCGTCCCAAATGTGCTCTATGGGAGAGAGATCAGGAGACCTAGCTTGCCAAGGAAGTGTTGGGCAAGCTTGAAGACAATTCATAGCAACACGTGCCGTGTGCGGCCGGGCATTGTCTTGTTGAAACGTAAGTCCAGGGTGTCGCAAAAGGAACGGTAACACAACCGGTCGTAGAATGTCGTCTACGTACCGCTGTGCTGTAAGTGTGCCAGAAATGACCACCAAAGGGGTCCGGCTATCAAAGGAGATGGCACCCCAGACCATAACGCCCTGTTGTGGGCATGTGTGGCGTGCGATAGTAAGGGCAGGATCCCCACGCTGCCCTGGACGTCTCCAGACACGTCTGCGGTTGTCGTCAGGACACAGTTGGAAACGGGACTCGTCACTAAAGACTATACGTCCCCAGTCAGCGCAGTTCCAAGTTGATCGAGCCCGGCACCACTGTAATCGGACTTGACGGTGTAAAGGCGTGAGAGGTAAGCGGCGTAACGGTCGGCGCGAGCGTAAATTCCGCTCTCTCAGTCGTCTGCAGAGGGTCATGTTGGACACATGTGTGCGGGCCACACGTTGGATAGTTGATAAGGGAAAGTACCTTTTATCTTTGTTATGGAGATAGTAAGTGCCGGTATTTTCCATTTACAAAGATTCTGGTGCCCTAAATCCTAAATTTGATATTTTAGCGTTTAAGAAAAATAGCGGCCTAATCCGGTGCTGTGACAGCTGCTCTGACAATTGCTCTGTCTTCCCGCTCTGTTGTGGCCCTAGGTCGACCGCTGCCGTCCCGACGCTGACATCTGCCGTTGTTGACCCACTCTTGCCAGCACCGTCCAATCGCCGCATCGCTTCGACCCACATGTCCAGCGATTCTTCGATTCGTCCAACCAGCCTCTTTCAATCCGATAGCACGACCTCTTTCAAACTCTGACATATGCTCGTAATGAGCACGAATCTTTCGGCGAGGCATTGTTACAGTCGACGTAAGATATCCGCAGTC
Organism: Dysdera silvatica; assembly: GCA_006491805.2. Taxonomy (NCBI): domain Eukaryota; kingdom Metazoa; phylum Arthropoda; class Arachnida; order Araneae; family Dysderidae; genus Dysdera; species Dysdera silvatica. The sequence continues at coordinate 70,165,721 of QLNU02015003.1, read as the reverse complement.
AAAATGCAACAGAAATTTTGACCACATATTGAGAATCGCTCCTTATATACACCTGCTGAATGCGCAGTTCCGATGCGCTGGAGTTCCCGCTATTCATTCATTGGACACCAAATTTTAATCATTTGCATGTTCGGTCAAAATGTCTTTGCATACGAAATTTCATTACAATCGGACAACTCCTTCTTGGTGCATCGATTTTTTTGTTATAGAGTGTATATATAAACGGCTCCTGAAAACTTTGTTAGATGCCTTTAAGCATATTATTTTACAACTATTTCTCTTTTGTTACCTTTTAGTTCCATTTGTCTTTATGAATTATGCCAATGAACCAGTTACCATGGAATATCTATATATGTAAGAAATCCTACTAATAAAATTACATTTTAATCATCGCTTAACATTTTCGATTTAAAAATATGAAGAAAAAAGTTTCAGAAGCGAATGTACTAAAGATAAATGAAAACAAGAGCACATTAATAGCTATCTTTTAATAGTTTGGTGTAAATTCTTCATTGCTAATAGCTTTCATGCATATAATGTTAATTGAAGTCAAAGTATTTTCCTTGAATATCTATGATATGAGAAGTAAATGAGTATGCGATACATGCAGCAGAAATAAAAAATTGTCAAATTTAAGAGCACTAGGAAATTTGTTATTTAGACTGCTCACGAGGGAACTATTTTAAGTGCATCTCGCATCCCGAATCGAGACTTGTATCAATGGAACGGTCTCTACGTGTAGTGATGGAAACCAAAAGAATTTTTAAAACAACAATTATTTCAACACTGGCGTAAGGTTTAGAACACGATGTTTCGAGAGCCAACTGCTCCCTTTGTCAAGTGAAGGCAGATCCTGTCTATGATATGTAGCGATGATAAGCTACATTGAATCAGTTGGGGCGGTATGCAAAGGCTGAAGAGCTAAAAGTAGATTTTTTCAAGCTTAACTGAAGGATGTAGTGGACCGTGATCATTTACAATGCCCACGGAGTGTTTGTGAATAAAAAATTCTTCCAGAAAATCTAATTCTTCAGGAGATTTGTTTGATGTCTAATGGTGGCGTCATGAAAACTAAACTTATGATTATTGTCCCAGCAGTGGACTGCAATGGATGATTTATCGAATTCGGCCTTTGCGACGTATCTTTGATGCTCAAATCCTCCATTACAGTCCACTCCTGGGACAATAATCAAAAATTTAGTTTTCATAACGCCAGCATCATTCATCAACCCCAGTCTCCTGCAGAATCTTGGCGCAGTATAGCCCAGATGCTCTTGCGCCATAAAAATCCAAACAAACAAACATCCTGCAGAATTAGATTTTTTGGAAGCATTTTTTATTCAAAAACACTTCATGGACATTCTATAAATGATCATAGGTCCACTCCATTCTTCAGTCAAGCTTGGAGAAACCTACTTTCAACTCTCCAACCTTCGCCCACCACCCCAACTGATTCAATGTGGCGTTTCATCGCCAGCAGATGGAGCGGCAGTCTACCTTAATAGCAACCGTTTAATCGGAAACGGGAAATAAACGGCAACACAACCCATAGGTGAATTGGCAACATTTCGTCGTTCATTTCCGTGCCAGATGGACGTGTATTCTTGACGAAGGGCGGCTAAAGTCCATTCGAAACGCGTTGAAATTTATCAAATAAAATTTTAACTGCACTTAAAAACATTGTTTTTTCTATTTGTTATTTATTTTTTGTAGTGCTACGTCATCAGATTAATTTAACCATTTCATCAGTCATTTAGTGCTTTATGCATCATTCGTTCAGTTATATGGTGCTTTGGGCACTATTTCACCAGTTATCTAGTGCTTTAGCCACCATTTTATTAGTTATCTAATGATGTGGGCACCATTTCATCAGTTGTCTTGTGCCTTGGGCACCATTTCATCAGCTATCTAGTGCTCTGGGCATCAATTTGGAATTGTAGCTTGGCATACATCTTCAGAATTCACTATTGTAGATCTTGCAATACACGCGCTTTTCTTCAAGACCCTAGTCTCTCTATTTCGCATGGCTGAAACAAAAATCCTGCCGTTCTTTAAAATTCAATTTCTTTAATTTCTACAGCACAAACTTTCCTCATTGCAACTGTAGTGATAAACTTTTTTAAAGAAAACCATAACAGCATTTAAATCGTAAACTTCTCATCCATAATTTTTGACCGCAGAAAGTTCCTCAATAAATCATAGAAGCAATGTACTCCACTTATACTAATAAAATGATACGTGTTCTCTAGGTCTGCGTTGTTTAATTTGCTCAACCCCAGCAGCCTAATAAATGCTTAATAAAATAATATATATAACACTTCAAAATGACAAATACTTTTGCATATTAAATCATACAAATGCGTAGTTTACCCGAAAATATAATGCATCATAATTATTTTTATATCATAGCGAATAATGAAAATGTACCACAAATTAGATATAATAACTACTATCTCGAGCCTTCTTAATATATAAAAACACATTTGCTATTTTTTTATTTTTGCTATTTTACCTTATAACGAATAGAGAAACTGCGCTTATAAACGTAGTATAAGTTTTTTAATTAACCAAATTTCAACGTATTTCTAATGTTCTCTGACTATCTGTGTCGTATATAACAACTTCTTTAGCTTTCTTATTTCTCTGCTTATACTTCATAATTTTAAATATATTTCTCAATTTTGTCGCTTTTTTATATTAATCTATAATGCGTACTTTCAACTACATTTTTAAATTGATCATTTTGAACCAGTTAACACTGAATACAGATCTTCCTCGGGAATTTATGTACATTTCTATTCTCTTCCTTTATCTTTTATGCTATTTCATTTCTTGTTTCCATTTTAGAAATGCAATTTTCTAAAAGCGATTTTCATATCTGTTTTCGTAGTGCTACAAAGAATTTCCATTCTCTAAAGACGGTTTACTTTTTTTTTGTTTGAAATATTTTGAACTTTCAGCAATTTAAGACTATTTGTTTTTGCATATCCCCATTTACTTCTATGCATTTTTCTAGTTTTATGGTTCAAGAACTATAGGGTACTGAAAATATGATTTTTAGATTGCAAGCTGATTATCTTAACATATGTAGCTTACGTTTGCTCAATGCTCAAAAGAAGAAAAAAAACAGCATCCACAGCACTAAGATGAAAAATGAAAAGGAAAAAAACTCGCAATAATTCTTATTCAACAGAACTCTGGTTCGAATGAATAGGCGAAAACGTATGAATGTTTTAAAACATGCATATATATATGCTGTTTTCAAAGTTATTGGTCTTTGGCTACATGTCCTGTAACTGAGTAATTGTGAATTTTAAATTTTGAACAATTAATCATTCGTCGGTGTGTTGTGCAATTTATCTTTCAAGTATATCATTAGTATATATGCATCTTAACTATTCATGTTAACTAAATGATAGTTTTGCAGCATTTTTCATCGTTAAAACATTTAGACTGTTACTTTCCTGCTGGTTAAACACAGCTATAACTATACAACTGATGCAAGTGCCCTTTCATCCTTAAAAAATGTTTTTGAAATGCTTATGCATATGCCAAGTGTAGTTTTAGCAAAGTAAAGTTTTACACATACAGTGTGCTTTATTTTTTGCAGCTCAATACGCTGTCGAAAGCTAACATAAATGTCTGATCGATGCCGTTTCGCCTAATTAATATTTATTACTCACATTAAAATATCGAAAACTAAGACTCAATTCCTCCAATATTCTTAATAAAATGTTATTTAAGTTTCTTTCTCCGATAAGCACTTTAATGTAGTATTTAGGAATTTTCCAAGTACGTTATTTTTCGCTTCTTAGATATGCCTAAGAATATCCGAAATTTAAAATTTTTAATTGATTTTCATGATCATGTAGTGGATTTCTTTAAATTACATGAAAGATTTTTTGAAACATGTAAGGTTGACAAAACTACACGTCCGCCTGTACGACGGTTAATGGAAGTCCCACCCCACCTGAAAAAGTATTATTATTCTCCCAAATATTTCCAAAGCAATGAATTATTCAGTTACCTTCCGTGACAGCTTTGTATTTATGATCTTCCCGCACTTCTCGGTATTTGTTATAACTCATGAAGACTTTGGCCAATACTGGCAGCTCGCTTTCGAAAAACGCCTAGTTTTTTTTCCCGTTCCCCCTAAATAATCTTTTTGGTTTTTATAAAACGTTTTGTCGTTCTTTACATTTAGCTCTATAACATTAACTCTTGACGTCGATTTAAATTCAGTAGATGAATTTTTGACTAAATCGAACTTTGCTAGCAATTTCATGTCTTTTTATTTATTGGAAAATGCACAGGAGAAACGAATATCATAATATTATTGTATGAAAATTAAAATATTTCTTAACTGTTAATGTCTTTATTTACCAAAATAGTTATCCGCGTCATATATATATATATATATATCAAAGATGATACTGCACAATACACACGTGAGAAATTATCGAACGATATACAACAGTCACATTTAATGTCTATTGAATCTAATTGTTTTTGACAGTGTATATAGCTATCTTCCTAAGAGGCGAAAGATATTAATATTGTGAGTATTTTATACGTCCATTCTATGTAACGTTTGACAACTTCCCTTGCCGAAGACTGACATTTCCTCAAAACAAACCTGAAAGAAATAAATTTTCTTTTTCGTTATCAACTATTTAACATGTGATTTTCTGTCAAAACCATCTTTTAATATCCGAAACTTTTTGACATTATTTTGTTTGCGGTGTTTGACATCAAAATAATCCGACGGGACACGAACGTTTCACCCTCTAATCACGCTATAACATAGGAGTTAGTATTACTATGCTCAAAAATGTTGATAAAAATTGTTTCTTAATTTAATCTGCGTAGTGTTTCACTTACATAAATAAATTTTGAATGTCAATTTAACACACATTCTAATAGTAGTATCATATATAATGTAGTTCTTTTTGTGCTATTTTTGTAAAAACAGTATTGCGTTTAGAGAAGAATGCTCATTCTAACCGAAGAAATATTTTTATTCTAATATATAGGTGCCATTTTTTTGAAGTAGTTGAAAATAAGCTACAGCATGCAACTCATCTTAAATAAATCGTAAAATATAACTGAAAAGGTAATCCTGTAACATGAGCCATTTTACGCATTTTCCATTTTATTTTTTAAATTTTGTCTGCATGAATCCCCGTTTTCTACATTGAGACAATTTTTATTTAAATAAAATGGAAGGCTCTATGTAAACAACCGATTTTGATTCTTTGACCGCTACAGTAGTTTTTATTAACAGTTATGCATATCACAATGTAAAATAACACAATTCTGTAAAATAACATAATTCCAGTTATGCATATATTTGCATTACAAGGAATATGTGTCATTCAGTACAGAATAAACATCCAATCCTTTGTTCAAAATAGCAGTAAATTTTAGTTCAGAAAACAAATAAACACGTGTTTTCTAAAATGAGATTATATATCAAATTTTCGAAATTTACCCATTATCAGCAATTTCTAGAAAATTCTAGCAAATTATTGAATCAACTACACGAGTTTATTCCTGTTTACAGTTTCTCTTTATATATATCTTTCGTTGAGTTCCTCTTAATGTGAACATACATTTTATAAAGTTGTTCTGGGGAAAGATGTAGCCGTGATGAGGGTACTTTTATGACAACTATAAGCATATCATTAAATAATGAAATAAAAAAGAAACCCTGTCTAAAGAACAGAACTATAGTTAAAGCCGAAATGACCTGAAGTCGAGAGAAAACTACGGAAGAATATTGTAGCAATCGACGTGAAAATCACTAGGAACTAGTGTCGTCTATGGTTGCGGAGGAAATTGCTTACTTTGCTCTCACCAGTCCTGTTTTCGAGGCTTCAGCAAGGACTTGACTCGAAATAATTGCACTGAGCAGGTAATTAAATGCTTATGCTAGCTCGTGAATAAGTTCTTCCAAGTGTTTGGACTGAATCTATTTTCGCCATGTCTGATGACGTTTTTTCTTGTTTCACTTCTTTTCCTTCTCGACAGAGTTTTCTTTTTCTTTGTCTGGTATATTTCCCGTTTGTTTTCCCGCTAGCTTTACGGACCATCTTTGTTTTCTATCCATTGCCGTTCCCAGAGTTAATTGGACCTCCGGTCGCAAGACTAGGAAAAAATGCTCTTTTATCACGATTTCTTTTCCACCTAATATTTTAGCTTCCATCCCTTGTTTTGTTTAGTTTTTGTCTCTGAAACTATGAGGTATTTTCCTAACTTTCCAAAGTTTTCTTAGCATAAGTTCTAATTGTCAAACCCACAAAAGTTGTTTGTATTGCGAGTGGATTAATTTTAAAAGAGGGCAGTATATATTTGTTTTAAGAACATATAAATCGTTAAATAATTCCCATTACATACATTTCCAAAACGAAATTTAATGAAAATGGAAATCCAATATAATGTAAGGTATATTTGAAATTAAAAATAATCTTGGTGTATTACTTTCTCAGATACAAAACAAAACTTGTATAGATTTTTGACAATGAAAACTAAGTTCCAGCTATTCAACGTTATTTCATTTCCTTACAAAGTCTTCTTTCTGTATGATTAAAATTATAACTTGTAATGTTCATTAAAGCATTGTAAAGCAACATTTTTTCTTCGAATTTAAAAATAAATTAGCAAATAAACCTTTTTTTTAATTTAGCCCAGTTTAATATTTAGAGGGTTGGAAGACAATTTCTTACTTGAAGTTGGAGATTGGTTTGAAAAGTAAAATAGCAAACCACAAAGTAAAGTTCCACTAGAAGCTTTAACTGCAGTTGTTTAAAGTGAAATACTTATGCACTGTGCGCACAGTAAGTCAAAAGATCTGAGATACAACATGGGCCCAGATTTCTCCAAACTTACGACACACACGTCGATGTTTCATAGGAATGAGGAATTTTATTTTTTCTCCTTACGTGTATGTGTTTTACGTATGTGTTTTATGATGCGAGTGGAACTAAGTTTATGCTCTACCGGAAGCTGCAGTTACATGTGAGATGAAAATGACCTATTTGCGGGGTGCAGAAAAGGTCACACTCATTCTAACAGCAATATAGGGAACGACATCAAGTTTTTGGGGCGGTGGAGAACCTTGTTACAACTATGCAATCACATGTCTGCCTTTTCTATTATTCAGGCCTTCGTTAATTCTTTTAATGTCACGTAAATATTACTTTTAAAATATAAGAAATAATAAAAGAGCCTAATGATGGAAAGCTTTAGTAATGAATAACTAAATGAGTGCATAAGCTTGTATGTGTGAATGCTGAGTAATTCCATATATGTGTATATAAATACAAAATGATGAAAAGAATTATGGAAAATAATTAATGAAAATAGTTGTAGAATTGTTAACACTGGTGCCAATGATAATTCGTTTGTCTAAGATGTCAGATTCCATACCGGTTATTTTGTATCAAGCGAAAGGCACAGAATTGAACATAATTCATTTTAATTTTTTAGAAAGATTTCATCCCATATATTCCGTTTTCTACTTTGTTAAATATTCGCATATTCCGTGTTTTTAATTGAATAGAATTTGCAAGCATTATTGGGAAAACATTGAATCTGAAAAGAAATCATGTAAAATTTGGATGTTTTAAGAGGTTGCGTTCGCTTGAACATTATATTTTCTTTTGTTTGTGGGTATGAGAAAAGTGGGGACTTTGACTGGCATTGACATATTTAATCGTCTTATTAAATCTTCTCTAACCTTGGATTCTCCAACTTACGTTGATAACTGCTCCTTAAAACGTTCTACCCGAAATAACTATCAGGCGCTACTGTTCTAATCAGAGCTTACATTAGACAATTTGTCAAATTTGTTTGTAAACATTCATTCTAAAATTATTGTGATATAAGATTAAAATTTATTAGAATAGTTTTTGTAAAGCTAAGTAATTCCTATGCACCGATGCACGGTTTCGAACTTGGTACGAAGAAGATATACACATTTATTATCAATTAAGTATGCGGGCGTGAAGAAATAAGAACAGTTAAAAATACGCCCTCGTTTTCAAGACATTTAATATATTTAATCTTAATTAATCTCGCGAGTTAAATTAAAGTTTGAGTAGGAGCTTTATATATATAAGAAAGGAATCCTGCGTTCATACATACCTACAAGAGAAATCGTAACAAAAGTACATGTTTCTTTACTCATGGATATTTTTTCAATTTAGTGTTGTCCAAGGCTTTAAGGCAAAGTCCAAATGAAAATTTCGGAGCTCTTTGAAAGTTTTTAAATTTTTTTAAAATTAAATCATACTTTCTTCAGTGTTTTGTGAAAACATTTAAATCCGTTCATTGTAGTGCTTCCAGAACAAGATGTAATTTTATTAAATGAAATTTAATTATGGTAAAGTTCAATACCTTATGCATGCTTTCTCAAAATGCATTTGACTATTCTTCCTTCCCACTGAAAATATTCCTAGCGACAAAATTTTTACCCAATTTTCATAAAAATTTTATACATCATTACATAATATGAATGAAAGAATTAGTTTATTTCCATTTACTTTCAATAAAATTAGTGTTTGAATTTTGATGTTGTCGTATATTTTAATCAATTTTCTCATTTTCGACTTTCGAAAATGTAAAAAAAAATTATATTTATATATTTTGATATAATATATTTTTTATGTAAGATCGAACAAAGATTCCTAGTAATCCTCACTAGATCTTATTTTCACTTTCAAAATCTCAAAATTGAATTTTTGAAGTCTTTGATAAAAAAAAAGATGCATCCGTAGAATAATTTTAGACAACGTGTGATGCGATGGCTGCCAAATGGATGCCAATTTTTGGTTGCGGCTGCTATTGTTTCACACTGCTGATGTTTAGATTTTTGACAAATGACGATCATTGCTTGATGTCACCGCGCTGTTATCTTGAATGATATTGATGCAATAAAAATGGACTGTACATATTTTTTAAATAGATCTTTAATTAGAAAATAAACCACCCGATACAACCCTCGTAGTGTTCTTGTTCATATATATATATCATCATCATCATCATATTCAACCATTATCTATCCACTGCTGGATGAAGGTCTCTCCAAATGCTTTCCACACAAGTCTATCCTGAGCAATTCGCTTCCACGTCACCCCAACCTGTTTTCTTATTTCATCCACCCATCTAGTTTGAGGACGTTTTCTAGGTCTTCGGTGGTCTCTTGGAATCCAGTTCAGAATTTCTGTTGTCCATCGTTGATCAGTTCTTCTTGCAATATGCCCAGCCCATCGCCATTTCAGCCCTTTTACTTTAACAATGATGTCCTCTACTCTAGTTTGCTCTCTCACCCAAGTGTTTCTTTTTCGATCTCTCCTAGTTATTCCAAGCATGCACCTCTCCATGCTCCTTTGCGTTGTCTGTAACTTTCGTATTGCTCCAACTGTTAGACTCCATGTCTCTGATCCATAAGAGAGGACTGGCAATACACACTGGTTGAAGACCTTTCTTTTTAGACACAAAGGCAATTTCCCCTTCAGGATAAAACTGTTTCTTCCAAATGCACTCCAGCCAAGTTTAATACGTCTGTTGAGTTCTTTCATAATGTTGCCATCCATTGAAATCAGCTGGCCAAGGTAAATATATGAATCAGCAATTTCTAGCTCAATGTTGTCAACTTGTATTTTTGTTTCCTCTACGAAATTATTGAACATGATCTTAGTTTTTTGTAGGTTCATCTTGAGTCCAACTTCTTTACTTCTAGTTGAGAGCTCCTGTACCATGTCTTGGAGTTCTGATGGGTTCGTTGAAAAAATAACAATGTCATCAGCAAACCGCAAATGATTTAAATATTCACCATTTATTTTTATTCCCTTGTTATTCCAATTTATCTGCTGAAAAAAAAAAATATAAAAATAAATATATATATATATATTAAACAACAATATCAATCAACGTTTATTGGCGTAGTGATACCAACGCCGATGGTATGGCGTGATTAGATGGTGAAACGTTCGAAAGAAAATAAATATTTCTGCCTTCGGTGGGACCTGAACCCACGACCTTCCACTTGCCGGGCGGAGGCTCTACCATCATGGTAGAGCCATGGTAGTCTAATGGCAGTCTACAAATTTTAGTGATGGACATTTCAATCCTGCGATGAAAGCTTGTGAAGTGAGGTCACTTACTACCTCCAAATGTATAGCTCGAGAAGAAAAGCAAACAAATAAGGCAATATAGATTTTGAAGGCTTTTTTCCCCTTCCACTTCTCTCTTTAGCAAGGAATGCAAGGAATGGGCTATCAAAGTGAACTCCAGAACACGAAAATGCTCTAGCTGATTTCACTCTAGAAGCTGGAAGGTCATCCATAAGCTGATTCATGGAAGAAGCATGCACACGAAAACACTTTTCGCTGGATTTTACAAATCTTCGAACAACGTCTCTTCCACAGGGAATCCAGAATTTCTGTCGGATGACAGATAGCAAAAGTTGAGGTGCAGCATGGAGATGTGTTACATGAAAATGATGAATTATCATGGTTGTGATTTGATGACCCATAGGAATAATTATGGGGTGTTTTACGTTTAGTGAGACATTAGCATTTCTAAGTGTTCCCTTGACGCGCATAACACCATCACTATCCAAAATAGGACATGACTGAAAATCTTGCTTGTCATTTTTAATGGTTTTCCTGCTTTTAAACTGTGTAATTCTTCACAAAATTCCGATTGCTGCATAATCTGCAAAATCGATTGCGTTTCTGTAGATAATTCGTCACATATCAAATAACCAAAACATCTTTTTGGAAGCAGTTTAGAGTAATTTCTCAGAAACAGAAAACACCAAGCAAAAACACGACACAGTTTTGAAAACGTTCAAAATTTAAATTTGATCGGGTCAATCTGAATCTCGGCAGCAGCTGAAGTGATTGTCTTGAAAAATTATGTCCATAACTCACAATTTACAAATTCAGATGGGAGAAGACCTCTAATGGCACAGTCCGCGGGATTTTCAGTTCCAGAAACATGGTTCCGTATGACACCAGGTAGTTCCTGGATTGTTGCAACTCTGTTGGCAACAAATTGAAGCCAACGGCAAGGTTCAGAAACAATCCATGCCAACGTAACCTTTGAATTAGACCACGCAAAAGAGTTACTTATTGGTAACTCTAAAGTTGAGAGAACTGTTTCTAATAAAGATGACAATAATAGTGCAGAGCATAACTGAAGTCTTGGGAGAGATTGAGTTTTCACTGGAGCAACTATGGTTTTTGATGTTAAAAGAGACACATTGATTGACTGATCGGAATCTACTGTACAAAAGTATACTACAGCACAGAATGCTTTATCTGACGCATCACAGAAGGCATGCAATTGAATATTTGTTGGATGTGCAGAGAGTACATATCTAGGAATTTTGAACAATGCAAGTAAAGGCAACTGCGTCTTGAACTCCTTCCAACGGGTTGCAATCCCGATAGAAGGACTTCACCATCCTATCCCATCTTTCAGCTCCAAAGTTCTTGCAACCAAATCTTAGCAAGGATGACAGTAGGTGCAAGCCATCCCAAAGGATCAGATATTTTTGCAATATCTGAAAGTATTTAACGGTTAGTCAATACTCTATGTTCACATACAGAAAAGGAAAACTGAAACAAATCGTTGCCTGGATGCCAAACAATTCCAAGAACCTTGACTGTCTTGTCATTATCTATTTTCAAAGAGTGGTTGATGGCTCTGGACTCACCTGGTATATTCTGCAGTACAGATGGGCAATTCGAAATTCATTTATGAAACCGGAAGCCTCCTCGCTCCATCATCTTTGACATCTGGTCGTTAAAGTCTAATGCCTCCTTTTTGGAATTTGCTCTTGAAAATAGAAATCGATATAGAAATCTCTAAGACACACCTTTGCGGCTAAAAGGGAAGTCTCCTTTTCATCCAAGGCAAGTGTTTCATCACTCTGGTTGATAAGAATGGGGCACATGCGGTTCTGTACGTAACAGTAGTTAACTGAAAAATTCTGACTGGATCCCAAGGATGGTTTCTCCAGATGATCCTCTGAAAATCATTATCATCAGGATTCACATTTATCTGACGAAACATTTTCTCCACATCAGCACAGACTGCAACCTTAAAGGTTCAGAAACGAAAGAGGATAGGAAATAATTCCTGTTGGACCCTAGGTCCAATCATCAGAAACTAATTTAGTGAGATACCTGATGAAGACTTTGCCGAAGCGTCGAAAACAACTCGAAGTTTTGTAGTGGTACTTGATTCCTTGATCACAGCATGATGGGGCAAATAATAAGTTGATTTCTGTTCCGATACTGACTTTTCAATTTTTCGCATATGTCTCCGTAGCGATTGTATAGATCAGGTTTTGATGACAACACTTTTTCCACGGAACGGAATCGATGCAAAGCTAACTGCTTTGAATGGCCCAATTGACAAGGAGACGAATGAAAGTTCAACCGTACAATGTATTTTCAACTTTTGTCTCTAGAATGATCGTTAACAAAGTGGTCTTCACAGGCTTGTTCTGCTTTTGTTAATGAATTTGCCATGGGCATTTCATCCAGTTTCCAAAATTTAGACAATAAATCACATGTGTCTATTTGAATGTTATACATGAGAATTGAAGATCATTTTTTGGAAGAAACTACAACATTGCCGGAAACTATCCATTCCAAATCTGAGCCAACGGCGAAAGGCATATGGGCGCCATACTTCATTAATTCACCCTTTAGCATAGGTAAAGAAATATCAAAGCCCAGCAGGATGTCAATGGGACCGGTTTGGAAAAATGTGGGATCTGCTAGCGTTAAGTCATTGAACTGCTCAGCAAAGCTAATGAAAAATATGGTAGCTCTCCTATAGTCTTATTAATTACAAACACTGAAGTCGAAAACACAGGATTAGATTTGAAATGAGGTACAAACGTTATGTTGGTTGTACCATTTGCATGAGTATCAGAAGAACCAGGGCAAGAGATTTGTATTCTTGCCTTTCTCCTAAGTAGGCCCAGACTCTTGCAACATGCTTCTGAAATAAACGATGCCTGGGACCCAGGATCTAGTAGAGCTCGAAAACACTGATAATTATTTGAGGTATCTAATACCTTAATGACGGCAGTGCACAGGAGCACTTCTTTTGGAACGCGGAGGTGTAAAACACAAAAAGAGACGTTCGACCAAACTGCATCAGCTACGTTAGGAGTTGTGGGTTTGTCCGAGTCAGTAACCCATGGAATAAGGACATATGCATCTGTTGACAATGAGGTAGCATTGCTTGAAATCAGACTTTTCTCAAAATGAAGAAGCATATTGTGCTTCTTATCACACTCCGTACATTTAAATTTGCTTTTGCAAGCATTAACTTTGTGACTCTGAAGACAATTGAAACAGAGCCCTTGATTCTTCACAAAATTATGACGTTTTTGTACTGTTAATGCTTTAAATTCAGAACAACCATACACATGATGGTTGCCATTACAGAAAACACAATGTCCCTTTACTTGGAACGCAAATGAAGATACCTTTTGCACTGGTTTCTTAAAAATCGGAGTTTTGTTTGTTGCAGCGTTCGGGAATGATGGATCAAAAAATGTAGCAAATCATTTAAGGATGGAATAGTGTCATCCCTTAAATTTCTTTCCCACCAAGCCCTTGTGGTTGGATATAATTTTTTAATAACACGAACACTATCATGGAATCTGCAAAATTATCTATTTTTATATCAATGCTCTCTAATGTGTGAACTATTTCCTTAGTACTGTTAACACTATTTAGCAAAGGATGTGCCATTTTAGAACTCGATTGAGGCAAGGTCCATAGCCTTTTGAGTAATGCAAACACAAGTTCTCTTTTGTTAGAGTACCTCACCTTTAGCAGACCCCAAGCAATGTCAAAATTGGCATCTGTAATAGGAATGGATTGAATGATGCGAAGAGCATCCCCTTCCAAAGCACCTCTTAAATATTGCAATTTTTGTGCCTGTGAAATTTCATTATTTTGACCAACACTTGCCCAAAACAAATCACTAAAGGAGAGCCAATCTATAATCGACCACTCTGAAAAACTTGGAATGTGGAACTCGGAAAGCCTCACATTTACAGCTTCCTGTGTATTAACTATCTTTATTTCAGGTTCCGCTTTATTTTTAATGCCTTGGATTACTAAATTCAAATTATTAATGACCTCCTGGGGTTCATGAGACTCCATCGAAACCGTATCACATTCTTCATCTTTACACAAGTCAAAAATTTTATCGAAATGGTCATTAAACTTTTTCGCCCAATCCACAATTATTGACTTGTATAAAACTACTCTTACTTTATCTTTCTCAAATGTTTCACACTTAACATTTTTCCTAAGTTTTGTAAGCGATGTCTTAAGCACTCGCTTATTAGTTTTCAATTTATCCATAAATATACAAATGAAAACCCACAAGTTCAAACAAAAACCAAGAACAGGGAACAGAAACAAGAGGAGAGAAAAATATAAATTCAAACAATGATTATATTAAATTAACTAAACCAATTAAAAACTAATATATCAATTTCATTAAGCAATGCAAATTCTATTCACTCTGAACACCCCTTCACTTATTTCGTCGCAACTGCTGGGTCGCCAACCATGACCACAGCACTAATCAACATTGAAACCACACACTATATGTACTCAAAACCCTATGCATTGAGCACTTGCACACGATTTCCATGGGAAATACTTGAATTTCATCTTTATAGACGCACCTAAAATCTCACAATTTCCTAGCCGCAATTCGTGGAATTTCACCAAAAAATATTCACGCACGGTGCTGGTAAATTTCAAAATTCTCCGAGCTCGACTTGCCAAATGTGATGCGATGGGTGCCAAATGGACGCCAACTTTTGGTTGCGGCTTCTATTGTTTCAAACTTTTGATGTCTAGATTATTGGCAAATGACGATTATTGCTTGATGTCACCGTGCTGTTACCTTGAATGATATTGATGCAATAAAAATGGACTGCATACATTTTTTGAATAGATCTTTAATTAGAAAATAAACCATTCGATACAACTCTTGTAGCGTTCTTGTTCCAGTATATATATATATATGCAATTCAAGAGAAACAAAACTGAAGAGTAAAGCGTTTCTTCGTTAAAAATGCTTTTATTATGCAAATGGTGCAGCGACGGACAGAAAGGGGTCGCGGGTCTTCTGGTTACTATAAAAGAAAATGGGGGTCGCGGATTATTTGGTTACTATTAAAGTGGGTTGCGGCTTGAAAAAGGCTGGGAACCACTGTGCTAAAACTTAGTTTCTCGCCTTTTATATCAATTTCATTCACAAACCTTTCCAGACTTGTAAAAAAATTCCAAGGCGGGAAATACAATTTGATAATTATACATTCTGAAAGACCTAAAATAAAAATTAAAAAATTAGTAAAAAATGAGGGACGAATTTTAAATTTGTTAAAGTATAAATCATCATTTTCAAATTTTAACATACGAAATATGAAAAAAACATGGTAACGATTTACCGTTTATTTTTAAGACAACGTACATTAAAAAATTTAGTTTTTTTACACGTGTTTGAAGATAAATATTTGCACATGATTTGCCCATACATGGAGCATAATTTAACTTTATTTTTATCACCTGAAAAACATTATAAAGAAACTTATATTGTGAACGGTTGCAGCTTTTCATATTTTATACATCTAACATTCATTTATTTAATGACTAACATTTAAAGTTTTATATATTCGATTATGTACATTTAGATTTGTATATATATATATATATGTATTCTATATCTGGGTTTGAATCAATGACAGATCGGTTTGGTTATGATCGATACCGTTATATAAAAACTGTTCACATATATAATAGATTATAGTTATATCAATAATATTTAAACATAAATATTAGCAGGTATTACTTATGCATGTAGTACGTTGTAATAATTTAAAGCAGATTACCAGCAATACATTAGAATTACTTTACAACAAGTGGTCTCTCTTTTCTCCTATTTCTCTCAGAGATTGTGATTAGGTGATTTTAATGTTATATAGTTGTGACTATTCTGAGGGTTTATTTCTAAATGCTGTATTTTTTTCTTTAAAATAAATATGCTCGAGAAATTTCATTAAATATATTACAAAAATATATCTACGTGTGCAAAAATTTTGAAGTTATTCAGTATGTAGAATAAAGTCGCTGAAGGTAAAATGCGCCTTAAATTGAAAAGTTTTTCCTTTATATATATTGTCTACGTTTTATGTCATCAAATTTTAATAAGTTTTATGTTTGTTCAGATTTTGTGAATAAATATTGTTATTAACATGTTTTTCAAAGCTGCATAGTGGAAATGGCCCGTTGGGTATTTTTGATGAAAAAAAAATGATTGTAAAAAGCATTTTTGAAATTTTTTTCACTGTATATTTGAATACTTAAGCAAAAAATAAAACATAATTTTAGAGAATCTAATTAGCGATATTTGAAAAATATACCTATTTTTATTTTACCAAAATGTGATTTTTTATTAAATTGGTTTAGAGCTAAACCAATTTAAAAATAACGATAATAGAAACCGCAATTTAAATGTATTTTATTATAAAAATGCGTATTTTATAAATGTGTTTTTTTTATAAATATACACAGGGTGATTCAGAACTAATGGAAAGTTTCTAAAAAGACTTAAAAAGACTTAAAAGTAAACTGGAAAGGGTTGGTAGAGGACATCAAATAAGCCATATCTGGCCAAATGCCCATGTCTGCAATGCACTCAATTTGGCTGTAGAGTGAATTTATTATACACATCCACATCGTTGTTACGTAGGCAATTACATGAATTAAAGAATTGACACATAATTTAAGTGATTGACCTAATAATGCAGCAGAGGCAAAAAAAACATCGGAAATTCCCTTCCCTGGCCCTGAGTAGTATTGCCATTTAGTTATCAAAGGCGTAGAATATGATTGTTTTACCATACTGGAGGTAATTAAGAATTGTCAAGCACGAGTAATAGGTGCAGTACATCAGAATAAAGAAATTTCGTCCAGTGAACCGATGTCTTTAAATGAGTCGTTCTGGAACTACAGGGATGTTATTATTTGCATCCACATTTGTTAATCATATAACAAAATTTGGAAAATTTGCCGTTCCAGCCTAAAACCATATTGGAAAAGGTTTCACTACTTACTATAGTCCAAAACAACTTCCCATGGCCAAATTTATGCAGTTGGGGAATTTATAGCCCAAACGTGAGGCTCATGTTTGGGCCATAATAGAATTTGGCTATGGAATTTTACCATAATGAAATTTGGCCATAATTTAACATTGAAAAGATGCAAGGTAAAGGTCCAATGAGGTATCATTTCCAAAAATCAAGTCATTAATAGCCTAGACCCCCTTAAATGACCTCAAAATTCCCTCTTGGCATACGTATTATATAAGAAAAAAATATAAACTTGTTACGTAGAAGCAATCAATAAACTACGTTGTAAAAATATCATTATAGAACAGTATAAAGATATTTAATATATTAAATGAAATATAAAATAAAATTAAAATAAGAATCGAACAAATATTGAGTAGCAACTGTAGAAGAAAATGAGAATACAATTCAAAAATAACGGAAATCGAAAAAATAACGAATCAGGGAGTAATAAAATTAAATGCAATTTTTTCTGTCAAAGAATTACCCAATTTTTCTTATTATTCCTATACTTTTATTCACTTTTTCAATATACTCTTTATACGCTAATTCCAATTTAATTCGACTGTAAGATGAATTCCCAAAACACCAATATAATTCAGAATATGGAAATTCAAATTGTACTAAATTGGACCAAGTTGGGTTCATTAGCTCTCTTAAATAGGGAATAATGGTCCTATTGTTAAAGGCCATCGATTTTTGATCGTGAATTTTCAGATTTTAGCATTTCACATTTTCGTAACATTAATATAAACTGTTTTACTATGCAATCGTCTCTCGCTATCTGCGGGGGTTACGGTCCACGAACTGTGCACGAATGGAAAAACTGGAAATAGAAATCCAAAATTTTATGTGAAAAGAAGGGTTACGTTCATAGCAGTTGTCTTGAATATTGAATATTGCGGATTACTAAAATGTTTTAAGAAAAGTTCAGAAAAATAAATACGTTTTAATTACTGTTATTTGTGTATTCTATTTGTTCTTGTACAAACTAATAAAGGTTCAAAAACCGCTTACAGTAGTATGAAGTAACAACACCAGAAATGTTGACTTACGTGTATACTGTAAAGTATTTGGATATTATTACGTCATCTTTACGTAACCTTAGTTACTATTTTATATACCTCGTGATATCATGGCAGTTGTTTGCTAGTTTTAATGTTATACTATGTTTCGAACGTTCATTATTAAATAGTATTCTCTGGTATATTCTCTATCATTAAACTTTGTAGTAGTAAAAAAAACCCGTTATAGTAGTAAGAAAACATTACATAGTGCCGAAACCCGGGATCCGAAGTCATGGTTAGTGAAGCAGATACAGACGTGGGAAACAGAGATACGCTACCTCAGCGGTCCGGTGATCATTTAAGCGCCAGACCACTTCCACCGCTGGGATTAGACTCCGGTAACTTGTCAAAAGCCTGGAAAAGCTGGATTCAAGGATTTAAGTGGTATGCAACCATAGTTAATCTGGATGAGTTTGAAGACTTGCCGGAACAACAACTTGTTAAGTGCAGTTTATATTTCCCATGACTGATCAGAGATTCCACCAGTTACTAGAAGCTACGCGTAATAGTGAAGAATTGAGACTATTAAAAACCACCATTCTAGAAGGTTGGCCACACTAAATAGATCGAGTTCCATTTATTTTAAGAAAATACTGGCCTTATTGAGATAATCTGAGTACGTACGAAGGTTTTATATTTCGGGCTGATCACACATTAATACCTGAGGAAATGCAGAACATCGCTTTAAGTCACATACACAGTGGACATTTGGGGATCCAACGTTCATTATCAAGATCTCGAAAAAACGTCTTTTGGCTTAATATGGGCAAAGATTTAGAAAGACATGTTAATGGCTGTTCAGTCTGTTAAAGACACCAAAAGGATAAAGCAGAAGAACCTTTATTATTAAATAAAATACCCGAAAGACCTTAGAAGGTAGTCGCCACGGACATGTTTGAGCTGAACAACGATTATTATTTAGTGGTAGCTGACAGTTACTCGGGGTTTTTACGAGTTCGAGAATTATCGAGTATAACCGCAGTGACAGAAATAAAAGCCTCAAAAGAAATATTCTCGACTCATGAGATTCATGAAATCATGTGTTCAGATGAAGGAAGCCAACTAACCTCAATTGAAGTTAGCAAGCTCGCAACTTCTTGGAATTTTAAATTACAGGCGTCTAGCCCGTACCACAAATGATCTAACGGGTTAGCCAAAAGACACGTCCAAGAAGCTAAAAATTTACTGCATAAATGTAAGGCAGATAAATCTGACATTTATCTGGCTCTAATAATAATAATAAATTTACGGAACATCCCAAGAGGAAAGTTAGGATCTCCCGCTCAACGGTTATTCAGTATACGAATTAAAGGTGTTCTACCGTCCATAACAAACTCGTTAATTCCTAAAGTCATCATCAACGTGACTGCCAAATTAAGAAGAGCAAGAGAAAGAGACAAGTTGCGCAAAGATTTTACAACTAAGGAGTCGCCACCTTTCGTCACAGGCCAACAGGTACTATATATAGAGTTGGTCGTCGCGATTGGAGACCTACTGAAGTAATATCCGCTTTGAAGGAACCCCGATCATTTATCATCCGAACATCCGACGGGAATCAAGTTCGAAGGAACACTTGGTTCTTGAGACATTCACCTCCCGTCATTACTGCAACATCTGACTGTTTTCCTTCGAACTCTGTCGAACAATACCAACCAATTCACTAGTTCCGAACGCCATGTGAAAACACTTCTGTTATGCCTGACAATTCTACTAATCCCAGTGATAACTACGTCACGAGATTCGGTCAAACTGTTAAGAAGTCAGATCGACTAATATATTATTGATTTTGTAAAAAAAAAGGGGGATGTCAAGCATTTGAAAATCATGACGCCATCCTTATATAACCTTAGTTACTATTTTATATGCTTCGTGATATTATTAAATAGCGTTCTCTGGTATATTCTCAATCACTAAGCTTCGTAGTAGTAATAGAATGTTATAGTAGTAAGAAAACATTACGTATACTCTATTTTTTTATCCGTTTATTTTTAGTATGTTATACATTATTTACATGTATACATTATTGCTTTGATCTAAAAATTCATAATTTTGCTAAAAATTTCATTTTTTGAGAATTGATAAATAATAAACGCGAATATCAAACCTGTGGATAAATGGGAATGACTGTATTTCCTTGAAAATCTATCTAAAGTAGTCAGTGAAAGAATCGAACATTGGCATGCTAAACATCTTTTCACGAGAATGACTTTTCTCCTAGAAATATCCAAATGATATAGAAATATCCCATTATATGCAAATAGTTCAAAGAATTTTACTCGATAAATTAAAGATTCATTAACATAATAAACAATTACATTTATTTGATATCAGTGAGGTACTTATAAATAAAGAAAGGAAACAAAAAATCGGCTCAAAAATAACAATTTTAATATTATAGCTATGACGTTCTTCTCAACGAAGCGCTAAGTATGAAAAATGAACACTTTATCCTAAACAAAAACCTGGAGGATACTTAATGTTAAAAAACCCTCAGTGCACTCAGAATTTATGACTAAATTAATTTTCGAGAGAAGAGTTACCAATTATATCTTTCTTTAAATAAATAGAGCCAACATTTTTTTTTCACCATATTATCGGTTCATTATGTTGAGGCTGATTTAGTCCTCTAGGTTATGCAAATTGACAATCGAGTTTGAGATTGCTTTCTACATACAAAGCGCGGGTCTAAATGAAAAAAGCAACGACGAACACATATCGTGCAGTATCTACTATTAGATAGGGAGAAGGAAAAAGGGTCCAGTGAGAAAACACTAAAAAAATCGCCAATCAGTGACTGATGACTGGAACATCAGCAAAAGCTTTCCTGAGGATTAAGTATGAAATCCTAACTCCATTGCCAGCGTCTTGTCTGTCCGGGAAGGCTCCTAGGAATTTCCGTGGGGGAAAACGTATTTATCACCTTTTTCTAAGCCTTCCCGTATCCTCTAAGAAATACTCGGACGACATAAATTTAGTGACGCAGATCTTGACGTCGAGATTTGCAGTTTATAACCTCTATCACTACGGCAATTTAACGGACCTATTTTCTGTCGTAATAATACTGTTATAAATTATCGAAAATTATGGAACTATATTCGCGGAATATGCCTTCCACATCATTTTTTTATTTGCCATTTAAGGTATCATCGTATATTTTGATAATTTCTTGGATGAGTAATTAAGTGCAAGTTTGTTTTCTTCGATAAGAGGAAGCCTGTTTTCCCTAGAGTGCAGAAAAAAATGTTAAGGGTTAATACAAAATCGACGCTAATGGCGCGTCATGTAAATCTCAATTAATTTGAGTTATGTAAACATTTTTAAAACGAACAGTTATTTCGACACTGGCGTAAGGTTTAAAAACACGACGTTTCGGGAGCCAACTGCTCCCTTTGTCAAGTGAAGGCAGAATGAAGAGTTCGTGAAAGTCCTAAGCCTGTATGTTGGAAATCCCAATCTGGCGTCATCTGGTGCAGGATATAGTTCCGGATGATGAAACCTCAACGTGGAAAATCCCTGCTCCCTACGACGTCAGATGAACACCCCCAACTCGAGGCTTTGCAAAAATCCTGTAAGGTTCTGGTAGAGGTTTTGCGATGTTTATTGCACGACTCCTCAAACCGTAGGTTTCCCATGATTCCAGAAAAAGTCTACTCCCCAGATTCGTCACATTCTGATGTAATATTTTCATCGAATGCCAATCTGGTTCGTGACCCTCCCTGAAGACATGTTCAGCCAACTGGCTTGAATCGTCTCCCCTAGCTACCGCACGCATATGCTCCTTCCCTCGTAGACGTATCGATCTTCCCGTCTGTCCAACATAAGCATTATCACAGTCGCCGTATGGTTCACCAACTCTTCATTATATCTTCATTTGATTAAGGGAACAGTTGGCCCCCTAAACATGTTATTTTTAAACCTTACGCCAGTGTCGAAATAACTGTTTGTTATGGAATCTTCAAGTCAAAATTTTGTTTTGTATTGTTACATATTTTTAGACACTGAAAAAGTATTTAACGACAACTAGTTTTGTAAGGTTTAAAGTCATTTTGTATAAAACTTGAGCACCCATGATTAATCATGACATCAGGAAAAATGCTAACCTGGAATTTAGAATTAATAGTCAAAAATATATCTAGGATACATTGTTTTTAAAAATATGTATATATGCTATTAATTCTTATAAATGCATTAGTAGTAAATAAGTAAATTATAAAATTTATTCTGGAAAGAAAATTTACTTTCTTTACTTAAATCTGTTTGTTTTTTTAAATTAAAATATGGAAATAAACTTCGCATTTGTTATTTTAATCCATCATCAACAACTTCATAAAAGATATCAAATTTGTGGTTATTGATTTATTCTTGCATTTATTTGCTTTTCTAATGAGTGTTTTTCATTATATCCTATTCGATTTTGTAAAATTCACGTTTTACATTAACCTATAGAA
>QLNU02015003.1:70111421-70142921 GCA_006491805.2 Dysdera silvatica | reverse complement strand
CTATCTTACTACTTTTTAAAACAAATATTATTTATCTACCCGCCACCTTCTCAACGTTTTTCACTAGCTCTCAATAATTTCATAATATAGAATAAATAAAAATAAGGGACATTTTGCGACGCAAAAATAAATATAAACAACTTTTAAAATATTTATAATTAAAATATACAATTTCCTATGAATACAAGCAGCACATTTCTTGGTTACAACATTACGGAAAATCCTGTGGGCGTCAAACAAGAACACTACTTTTTGCCTATGCCCACAATTTTGGTTTTGTAATTATTTGATGTTTTACGGCTTTTTAAACTTGCCAGATATAAGCATAAAGTTGTCAGGCTTTTGATACGGGGGCAAAATGATAGGCGACTGACACCACCAACAAGACTTTGCAACTATCCAAGCTACTTGGGAGTTAAACCCAAACTCAGCGGATCGGAAGAGACAGTGTACATAATCACTGACTACAAAAAAAAGTATTCACTTTCTTGTTAGCATAATTATTCCTAACTATGATGTCACGTGATTCAAACTATTGAGATGAATATGTTTTCTCGTATCGCAATAACGTATATAACGATTATTTAATATTTTTGTAAGCATAATTATATAATACTAGTGATACATTAATAAGCATATTCATATGATACTGATACTTTTATAAGTATGTTCATATATATTATAATAGTGATACTTTTATAAGCATGCCCATATTGTTATAGTAATACTTTTACAAGCATAGTCACATAATCACAGTTATACTTTTACAAGAATATTTAATAATAGTATAATTTTTTCTACCTCAGTAATGAATACATTTCTAACAAAAATTGGCGATATTTTTAACGTAAAGAAATGATCTCTAGAAAATTTATTTATATTCTGTTGACGTATTTTTTATTTTTTTTTAAGTTTCGAGCCTTTCATTTTAACATCTGAATCTTGTCCAGTTTTATTCCAAATGTGCGCAGATCTAAAATCTATGGATTCTTGCTATCATATATGGAAAAATGATGAATGACATTTTATCTGGTTTATATCAATTTACCTGTCCCTATGCTGTTTCTAGATCGCAAAATGAAGCCATGACTTTTTTGCCTTGTCCATAAAAAGAAATTAATTATGAAAATCTGTGGAGAAATTTTTTTGCAACTATATGCTTTGAAATTTTGTTACCACCAGTTACATAGTTTGACATTCTATTGTAAATATTGGCTATCTAAATATAATTCATGTCAAAAGATGTCTCATATTATATATATATATATATTTAATAAAATTATAGAACCACTTCTTTAATATAAATGTTTGGAGAAGTTTCTAAAGTCCTTTATTTGGTTTAATATGCGTACTTGAAAACTTCATAAGTGAAATAAAATTCTCTAAACACACGTAAGGATATCTCTAAGTTTGTGTGAATAGTTAATGTTTCATAAATTTATGTCATAATAAAAGTATAGTCATTCAATTGCGATAATTATTTCTGTTTAATAGATTGGAGAAGGTTCAAATATGGAACTACGGTTATTAACTAGTCAATTGCAGCAGATTTTATACAAGGGTAAGTTACGTTTACTGATATTTCTCTCTCAGGAAGTTCCAATAAGTAATTTATGATTATTGGTGCACCTAATTATTGTGGTAGAGGTCTGCGATGTAGCGCAGTTACACGAGAGGTTGTCCGATGGACGGTGCTATTATGCTATTTTGTCACCAATGAGGTAATCTGAGAAAATGATTTACAAATTTCCCAACCTTCGCATTTGACTTCCTAGCACGATTGGAATAAATGGCCGTCATTGCGATCGGAAAATATGCATTATTCAATCATTACTATGCGTCTGAACGCACTACATAATTGATATGGAGAGATGGTTGCACGCCGCGATTTGGTAGCAGATTGAACTATGTTATTCGAAGCGAGACATTAAAATTGGTCCACGAGATTCATTGAGGAGATTTAGCGGCCTGAAAAGCTTGCATATCATTTGCAAAATCACCTTGATTCGATGAGATTTTCTTTTCCAAGCATTGTCATTGTGTGGAGGAGTATCTCGTAATCGAGATAGTTATATGTTTGAAATAAAACATACAAACTTTCGACATTTATGTAGCACATAAACTTTTTTATTAGTGGCACAAATTCAGAATCTTATTGACAAAGAAATATTCTTCTACTTTTACAATATATTTTACAACTTCTTGTTAGCCATAATGATCTCTAAACTCTAGGGAAACACTTATTATAAACTAAAGGGTCACTCTGTATATGTATATATATATATATATATATATAGAGAGAGAGAGAGAGGGAGGGAGGCGTTGCGCCTAGCGTGTGGGTCATCTATAGGAAGGTCTCTATCACGATTGTGATATGTAAATAAATTTCTTTACAAATTCCCATCATGTTTCATCATAACTTAGGATTGCAAATTTTGTCAAATAGTGCAAAATAAGTGCATTTGAACGGGTTTTTTTTTTCTTAACACACCTAGATTAAACGCAAATGCTGTCTCAAACTGATTATTGCCTCTTATGATGTTCGTGTCATTAAATAGATCTGTTCTAGTTGATCTGTTTAATTGAAGAGAATTCCATGTCATAAAGCTCGGATTGTTTAAGAATAGTTTTACCATAATATTTAATTGCGTTTTAAATACTGCTCTATTCCAGAAATTGTTTCAACTGGAAATGTTCATCTAAAGCTGTGTATACCTGAACTTTCAAAGTGTATGGTATTGCATGAAATATATATCGATATTTATTTGATCTATACATTAAATATTTTCCCATATCTTATAGTGTTATACGAATCATAGAACGATTTTAATGCAAATATTGTCAAGTGGCGAAAAACTAGTAAATTGCTGAGGAGGAGCTCTATAATTTTTGACGATTAAAATATTTATAACGTACATTATCTTCTGTTTTGCTCATTATTTAATTGTAATTTTTAAAGTAACTAAAGTAAAGATTTTTTTCTTGTTTAATGTTTGTAAAAACAAACAACACCCATGAATAAATATGGCATTTATTAGACTGGTTAGTTAAAAGAATTTACTTTATTAGAAACTTACGAATTTGAATATAATACGCAATTTTTGTCTTGATAAAGGCAGTAAAGTTCTATTATTCTTTTTCTAATTGCTGTTAATTTTGATCGAACTCTGCTATTATTTCACCAAGTAAATGCAAAAGAACTACATTGGCGCTAGAAATATAATGTAACAATTTAGTTATCTCAATTTTTTTTTTGCTTCAGCACTATTTTAAACAACTTCATAGATAAGAATTTAGAGAGTTCTTATTAAAAAAAAACAAACGAAATGAAATGTTTGCTTTGCATAGCTGAAACCCTTTATTGAGAAGAAACGAATACAAAATTTACCTGCAAAAATAGCACCTTAACTAAAAAAAAAACCTCGTGGAAAGTTCACATCCACAACTTACCTACCAGCCTTTACTTTTGAAAACTCATTAGTATTCCGAAGAATAGAAATTCTCCTGGAGAAGCCAATTAACTATTAAATAGGCTCTCCGCGCTTTTCTCGCCTCCAATTTTTTTTTCTTCCTTTGCGAAAGAAAATTTTGGACGGTCGGTTTTTTTCCCACAGGTTTCCACAGTTTCCAATTTCTTTGCCAGTTTCGGGGGCAATTGCTTTCACTTCCATTTTCTGATTCATTCGAGTTTGCTCATGATCTCTCTTTCTTCTTCGTTTTGCTCGTTCCAGAAATGAGTTCTTCATCAAGGCACGAATGTTCTCTCCCCGAGAAAAGAAGCTTCCAGAAAATGGGTTATTGATCATATTGAGGTCCCTGGAACTCCTGCTCCACCTGTACCACCTCCCTCAGGTAATCTCCCCGCAGAGGAATAAGCCTTTTCTAGGACAATCACGGGAGTGAAAAGAAGCAGTTCCTGAGAAAATACTTTCTATAATCGTTTTTTGTAATGGGTGACTTTAAAAGAAGTAATAGGTTTTCCTTCTCTTCATTTCATTTCTCTTAACGCAAATTGGTTTCTCATGAAAATGTACTCGAGCGAACACTCCGTCTTTATTTTGACATTCCAAGAAAACACGTTATTATAATTCACCTACATGCATCTATCTAGTGGCGTTCGCAGAATACCAAAATCAACAAATTAAAAATATTTTTATTGTACTATATCTTGTGGGAATAAAACATTTCTTTCTAATTTATTGCATTAAGATTTGCTTCATTAATATACATTATAAGATATTATTACCCTTCACAGGGATAACACAATTGCTAAATATTGGTCAACACACAAAGCCACCGGGGCGAGTTTTTTGTGAGTTTTTCGTGGGGGATTTTTTATTACAAATAAATTTGACACCCACGTATTAGTAGCTCAAACTAGAGCTATTTTTGTTTAGGAGAAAAAGAGACGCCGTCCTCATCTCGGATTCGAACCAGGGTCCCCGCTTTGAGCCCGCGGTGTCTTGACCCATTAAACAAACAAGAACACAATTATTATTATTATTATTATTATTATTATTATTATTCACCTTTTATTCATATCTATGTCCGAAATATTACAATAAGTAACTCATGAAACTTTGAAGTTGATTAACGTATTACATTTAACTTAATACAAAATTATCTAAAAATAAAAATTAGGAAGCAATTGTACAAAGATTAACTGTTAAAGACTAATAATTAATGCATACATTTGTGAAACAAATTTTAAATTTGTACGAATAATGTTGTAGCTCGTTCTCACAAGGAGAATACGCGAAGTGAGCATCGAAAATTTGCTTCATTTTAGTTTTATAATAAAGTATAAATGTTTCAATAAGAAATGCAAAAAATTAATCTAAATTCCCTGGGATGGGGTTAAAGCCCCATCAAATTTGGCGAGAAAAGATTTTCGCCGAATTTGGCTTCATGCCGTTCTCATTAACAGCAGAAACCGCAAGATATTTTTGAAGCGATATCGCCAAAAGAGGATTAATTAACAATCCTTCAGTCGTGATAAAACTATTATTGAATTTGATTTCAAAATTATTTATACATGTACTTTCATAAATATTTAGAATTTCAATGGCACATGTGTTTCTTTTGACTTTATTTTTAATTATTATAACTTAAGGAGCATAATCTTCGAAATAAATCTGGAAATTGCACTAAAAGCTATTCCAAAGAAAGAAAAGCAGTGTTAAACAGGCGCGTGTTAAAGGGGTTACTGGGTAGTTTTTTTATCTAATAAAAACGTTTTAATTAGGCGAATGTGACAAAATTTTAGCAGTGGGGTAAATTTATATGGGATTATTAGATACTGTTTTAATGAAGTAAAAAAATAGAATATGTAATGACACTTTATCTGAAATGGAAATTACTATAGCAAATTAAATTATTGCTTTTGCTGAAACCATTACCGAATCTAACAATTTTGAAGTTATTAACGATTTTAGTCTTGATGCGTATTGTGAAAAACTTGTTAATAATAAAGAAGGTTATGGTTGGTTAGGTTTCTTATACGACAAACACCTGAAAATTTCGTATGTGGTTCGTTATCATATTCATTTAAATATATGAAAGAAGTTGTAACTTACTCACGGACGGCTTTAGGATGTCGACGGTCTATAACTTAATTTAAAATCGTTTTGGAAATTCACAATTTAATAATGTCACAGATTCATCGAATGATTAAATACGTTGCTAATATGGGGAGCAGGATTTAAAAGTTAAATATTATGAAAACCCAAATGAGCGGCAAATTTTGAAAAGTAAGGCCCAACGGAGTTCCAGTCATGAAATTGATCAGCAAATTCGGGCAATGGATGTTGCGAAACAAATAAATTTCCACATTTTACAGCATCCCATGTTTTTTTTGGCATCTTTTGCAAGAAATTTGATACAGTTAGACAAAAAATTAACGAACTCGTAACGAAAGTAAAATTACAAAATGACGAACAAATAGAAAATGCAGCCATTGCATTTCCACTTCAAGCCTATGAAAAAATGCAAGATTATTCGCACACTTGTATTTTTAATAGCAATCAAACAGGTTTTGCTAAAAAACTGTTACCATTACTCGCCCTTTCGTCAAAAGGCGTTCAACACATTTACGATGTTGTTCAGAATAGAAATAGAACTTCGTGTACCGTACGATCCATCATCGTAATGAACGGTACAGTCACTAAATTATTGTTACTCGTACATCATGAAAAAACAGGTATTCTGGCCCTCGTATTCGGCAGAAATTATTCAGCCAACCACCAAACGTAGTACTTACATGCACAAAAAGTGGGAAATCTTCCACAGATATTTATGAATCATTTCTAAAAGAAATAATAAAACCCCAATTAATAGATCAAAATCATGTAAGTTTATCAGATTGCTAGACAGAACAGACAAACAAGGAGAGAAAAGATTAATTTTGGCGATAACTTGAATTACTATATATACATGTAAACACAATTGCATTAATTGAACCTTGCGATGTGTATTTTTTCAGGCAGTGGAAATATTACACAAAAACTGTCACACGATATCTTATACTTCATCATTTTAATGACATTAATTTACAGGAAGGAAACAATATAACAAAATTACATTGATTAACACACAACGAGTTATCAACGTTCAGTGACGTGATTAAATATGCTTGGTATAAGAGCTCATACCCGGTTCTAAAACTAAGTGCATTTCACAATATCAAACAAGTGTATTTCACTTTTTCCAAAAATTCATGTTACACATTAAATTGTGAAAATCCCTCGTTTATTAGTTGCAGTCATTGTTCAAACCCAATTTGTTTTTGTTTGTTTGTTTTTGCATTTTCTTGTCCATTTTCATACACATTTTTAACTTTTAATAAAGCCAAGTAGGCATTTATTTTTTAAAGCCAAATATACGCTTTTTACATAACTAAAACCAGTCATCTATCTACTAATAATAATACAAATATATGCATAAATACTTATGAAAACAAATTCAATAATATTTTTATCACGAATGAAGGGTTTTTGTTAATTCTCTTTTGGCAACATCGCTTCAAAAGTACCTCCTGGTTTCTGCTGATAATGAGAAGCGCGTCAAGCCAAATTTGGCGAAAATAACCTTTATTCGGCCAATTTGATGGGACTGTAACTCCCCCATAGGCAATTAATTTAGCCTAGTTTTTTTAATTTCTTATTGGAGCGTTTATGTTTTATTATAAAACTAAAATGAAGCAAATTTTCGATTCCCGCTGCGTATACTCTCCATGTCAGTACCATAGACTCGTATTTGAGAATGCAGTATATAATTTACGATTGGTCATTTGGCTATATAAATATCTCATCATCATAATCAACCATTATCTATCCACTGCTGGATGAGGGTGTCTCCAAATACTTTCCACACAAGTCTGTCCTAATCAATGCGCTTCCACATCACCCCAATCCGTTTCCTAATCTCATCCACAGATCTAGTTTGAGGACGCTTTCGAGATCTTCGGTGGTCTTTTGGAATCCAGTTGAGAATTTCAGTTGTCATTATATGTGTATAAATATAAATATAAATAAATAAATAAATAAATATATATATATATAGCAAAATTGTAGTATGATTGTGACATGTAGTACTTTCTAATGTAATATACATAAATATACTACACTTAATTGTATATTAAATTAGACCAAGTTAAAGTAGTGAAATAATAGAACGCAAGGTAGAAAAACCAAGTAAATTTAAGTAGTAGAAGCAGCTTGGAATAAAAACTGAAATTGTAGTAGTAAAAAGTGAAGAGGAGTAAAAAAATTAACCGATACCAAGAATTTTGTCCTTCATCGGGGATCACACAAAATCCATGTTATTGGTTTGCTTTTTCTGACTACAATAATTGAGATTAGTGATTAATACTGAATAAACCAGCATTGACCAAAACTTAGCTAAAAACAGTATAAACCCAGAATATAATTAGTTTAACAATATTTTAGTAATTTAGAAGGGTCTCTTTATTAATACTGAGAACAATCTCAATTGTTGTAAGCGGCCCTTGTTGTTCTTAGATTGTTCTGGGTAGTTGCAGGCAGGCAAGCGGGCAGACAGCAGATAGATATTTTTATATTACACATTTTAAGACCTTTCATAAAATTAAACATTTGAATAAATAAAAACTAAATAACATTTAAATTCAAAATATTTGCCACCGTTACAGTTAACAGAGTCAAAAGATCATTTTAATAACACTTACCGTTTATGTGATGTAGGATTAAGATAAAATTCGCACCATTTAATTGGACTAGAATAAAAGTTATGCCGGTAATTCCATTATTTCATATACAACTATTTATTACTGGATAGTTCTCAAGGTAAACTCTTATAATTTTTCCTAAAAGTATGAACTTTTCTATAGTTCTTTCGAATTAAAGCATTTTTATTTTTTACCCATCAATTTACATCTACGCAAAATTATTGCAAATCAAATAGCCACAAAATTTTGCATAAACTCATATCTGTTCTCTTCACCAAAGGCAATTATTATTCACGATCTCAACAAGCATACGATGCAGTTGTTCTATAACAAGAAATAAAATATGGTCGGAACAAAGCGTTGTTTATAGGCCTACTAGAACTTCAGACGTAACCTTTTTTATTTATACAAGAATTCGCTTTAATTTCGCCGGTAAGTTGTTTGCTGTTGGAATGGAGAAAGAAACGGCTTCATAAAACGAGGCTGGGCATTTATTTCCGCAATTTATGGTTCTAATTTCCGAACGCACTTTCAAATAACACTCCACCGGATTACCTCAGAAATACTTCATAAAACAAGTGGTATCGCTTCTCTACGTCGTAACTTCTCCCGTAAAATTTGTTCAATAAAAATTTCCAGTTTGTATCAATTGTGCTGTAAAACAGAAAGCCGCTTTATGCTTGTTTGTTCGAATTTTTAAAACACTCTTAAATCGTTATATGTTATCTGTTAGATGCTCCTCAAAATAAGAGGAGGAAGCGATCTTACGTCATAAAACAAAGTTGATATTTCAAGGACGTAAACGTATTCTATATCTTAGAAATGGCTTGGCTTTCCTGTTTGGTTTTGGCATTAATGTTTCAAAAAATCTTGTTGCATGGTGTTGAAATAGTCCGCTTCACATTTACAGCTTGAAACCTTCCATTATAATAATATAAATACATTATTTAGAGTAACATTTTTTATTTGTTTATAGTTAGTAATAGTTCGTTAAATATTCGAACGCTAAAACTATATATGTTTGGTAATTTCCAATTCTTTAAAAATTGTTTTCCGTAAAATTTGAGATCAGAGATTTCTTATTTTTCCACTAGCAAAATAACTATTCAGCAAAAATACACATATTCTTTATAATCCAATGCAGAACATTCTAAGAATCTACATTTTAAACTTTTTTTTTTCTGATTTTATGCTTGGATTTATATGTACACGATATCTACCAGAGCTGAACTTGTAGCCATAAAACCAAACTGAATTAATGTCTTTGAGAAAAAAATCGGATACCCGGGGGCGGACAGGCCAACCGACCCCCGGGCCGCTGCGCCCTCGTGAGCAATGGGACTCGCGCCTCCAAATGGAGAAGGATCCGCCCTCTCCGATAATCCAAAGTATGCACCTTTTGAGAGGACCCAGTCTACCCCTGCGGATACCTGTATTTGGCTTTCAGAACCTAATTTTCCATTTGTACCCTTTTGCCATGTAACGAAGCCTCAAAAAGTTAATTAAATTATCGGAAGAAATGAGTAAGACAACGTTTTTACTGCAGAAGTAATTTTTATGCCAAAGAATTTGACACAATTCGACTACGATATATTTTGTCAAAGATGTCAATCATTAAGATGCAAATAATCAAGCAAACAATTAGCTGAAAGAAGAATAAACGAATCATTTATAAACATACAGTTATTTAATAAGATATATCATCGGACCAGCCTCAAAAACCACCTTTATCAACTAAAAGAACACCATCTCAAAGACAAGGTGGCTCTCCTTCAGGCTAACATTGCTAGATACACCACTGCTCCATATTCCCAGTAACTAAGACTCCCACCATAGGCGTAGAGTTTCCAAAATTATTGGGGGATTTGGGGCTCCAATAGTTACCAAGTAATTTATTAAATACTAAGTTACTTAATTAATTCATAATTAACCAATAATTTTTCATTAATTAATTAATGCGTGTACGCAAACACATACATTAGAACCTATTTATAACACGCTCGCATTTGGGGTGGAAAATATAAACTTTGTGTAGTATAATGATTAAATGCAGAATACAATTTAAACGTGTTTAACGAACAAAACATTTCGGACCCTGAATTTACTGAGTAAAAATGGTGAGATGTTTTAAAGAAAAATAAAAAAAAATAAACTCGAAAATTAGAAATAAAAAGTAATTACCGGGGATTCTTTTTTAACTGAAGCGAACCTGAGAGAGGAAATAAGCATTCCACCCTTGAAACCATCAAAGAATTTCTGAGACGTCTCATCCAGTTTACAATATATTGTAAAATATTCTATTATAAATCGATAGATTACATTGATGAATATATATATATATATTGAAAAATCTCCCTCTTTCTCTAAAACGCTCTGAATAAATTCCACCTTATAAAAACGGTCTCGATGGGCAAAAAATTGTTTTGGTCACATCTTTTCAAAACTAGAGGTTCAAGTTCTTACCGAACTCACTTTTATGTAGCTTTTTAACCTTATTAGAAAAAAGAACATCGAAACTCAATAAATTGTATCAAAGAAAATTAAAAAAAAATGCATCATTCATCAGAAATTTGTTATTTTTTATCTGTCTAATTATAATTAAAACAAAATTGTGATATATATATATATATATATACACATTTCTTTTTTTTAATTTATTGTTTAAATGATTAAATTTAAATGTAGTGAAAAGCGAAAATAAATAAATAAATGCATGAATGAATGAATGAATGTTATTATGTGCCTTTGTGCTTAATCTACAGAATGACCAGCATAACAACATAAACAGAAATTTATATAAAATATTTAAAAAATAATGATAAAAAATAAAATACAATTTAAACAGAAATAACAGTCAACAATACCCACAAATAAGGATTAACTTTCTTTGTATAACGTGAACTGGATGGCAATAAATAAGGCCCAGACTTTGTGCATAAAATTTATCCCAAATAATATGCAACTATGCTCCAAATTATTACAAAATATTCAGAAATGTGCAGATTCATAGAAATTTGGACCCTACTCATAGGTAATGTTTCAAAATTTGTAAAATTTATTAAAACAGTGTAAACGTTCTTAAAATTACTGTATAATATATACTGGAGTGGTGAAAAAATTTTACACATCGTAACGTCATTGAATATGATTATGCACAAAATCAATACAAAATACACACCAAAATGTATAAAATATGTACGGAGATATGTGTGAAAATTCGACATTATAGGCATTAACTTGGGCGAAAAGTCACCGCCAGGGTAAAATTTAGTGGGGGAGCAAAGACCTTAAAAAATGAAAATTTTCTACCTCACCTTTTTAATTTTAATTTTTGTTTTCAAAGAAAACCGAAATATGGGGGGAGGCAATGGCCCTTCCTTTCCTATATCTGCCGGCGCACTTGACTTGAACTGGAAAGTAATACACATATTGAGAAATATCGCCACAAAAAAGTGTAAATGAATAAATTTTTTTTTTCTAAATTTAATGTTATATAATTATAATATTTAAAATGAAAACATATTCAGTAGAATTTTTTGTTTATTTTTAAAACGATTTTCATTTTGTTAAAAGAAAAGCCTTTTAATAAAAACATCGAAATAATCTAATTGATTGCGTGAATTACAAATAGATTAAAAAATACACACTTCTGAAAATTTTTCATGAACATGCCAAAATCATTGTTGTACACAGGATGTGTTGATGGGGGTTGTAACCCCCCATTGCAATGAAATTTTGTATATTTAACATAGGAATATGCCAGTTTCAGCTGTGTAACACACATCCCCCCATTGAGCCCATAACCCCCCCACCCTTACGGGGCTTTCTGCCCACGCCTATGGTCAAATTTACAGAAATATCCAAAATATGAGAAATATGCGTACAAAAGCGAAATACGCAGAAATATGCAAAAACATGCAAGTGCATAGAAATCCGGGCCCTAGTAATAAAATACAGTTATATAATGTATATATATACACACACGCACATTAAAACACATCATTATCGGATAGACACTGGACTGAAAATTTGTCCTTAAAGGAGGGGTATTATTATGAAGGAAGAATTTTTTATTTAACCGTAAAAACAGGTTGATCATGTTTGGGGATTTTAAGTTTATTTTTAATTTTACAAAATTATTCTATGCCAAATTAATCTTTATTTAAAGTCATATTTCATGATAGTGAGCAATGTTTCACATGCAACATTTACGTGAAAATTTTATGCAATGTTAAGAAATATATAATAATTCAGTTATAACGAAAATCTCTTTACAAAAAAATATTTTAGGGGTCCCGTATAGTTGGTTTGTTGTAATGAGAATCTACTGTATAGCATAATGAATTATAATAAACAAACTTCACGTGTAAGGGTTATTGCAAAATTTGTATTATTAGAAAATATAATTATTATGAAATTTTGATTAGGAAACGTAACAATCTAACTCCATATATAAGGATTATGGCTTCATTAAGCTAGTTAAATAAGAAGAAAAGTATTATAAATTAAAATTATTAATGATTTAACATATAATGTTTTTGAAATCATTAAAAATTAAAGCAATAAAATACTCTTACCTTTTATTGCTGGGACCGTTGCACACTATAGTAAAATTAGATTGACGTGGTCGGAGTTTGTTGAAGTTTAATTAAATATTTCTTCATAAATACACATTTAGGAATTCATAAACTTTTTGATATTCATACTTTGTACATTTTTGACAGACATTAAATGAATTATCCATAAAGGAAATGCTTGTAGCTAAAACAAAATTAATAATGGGTTTAAAAAATCGAATTTTACTCGCTGCAATAAGATCCGTGTTTCCACTTCAAAATATTTAACTGAACAAAGTTCTGTGAACAACTGAAGTATCTTTCTAAAATCGGTATATATATATATATATATATATATATATACATACATATCCATTGTACACATTTTGAAATTTTCCACCTTCATTTTTAGCTTGTCTTTCTATCTGTAGAAATACTGGCAGGGTGAAAAATGACCCAGTCAAATATCACAGATGGTCTTAGGTTATAATAGCTTACCCTCAGGCCCATCCTTTATAGGAACCCATACAGATACACCGTATTTCGGTATATCTTCAAAAGAAATATTTAGTGCTGGCGACTTGACCGACAACTGCAGAAAGACATGCCCCCCCCCCCCAGGCACTCCAATAAGACAAAGATAAGAGATGGACAATGGACGAGAATTTCGAACTGACCCATAACCACATCCTCTCAAGAAAAAAGTCATTCTGTGAAATCGACGATCTTTAACAAAAGCGAAATCAATAACATTCCTTAAAATATTCATAAAATCTAATAAAAGTTACTTGTATCGAGCGTCTCTAGAGTTTTTCATTTACTCGTACATTGAAGTTTCAGAAAAACTTTAGTTCCAACTACAAAGACATTTTTAAATGCTACTTGCAGATACATTTTTTCCTTAAGCAAAACTGTTATAAACGCAGCACAAAGGCTTCACACCCTCCAGTGTTTTTTTTTTTTTATCCTCATTTACTAATAATAGAAAATGTGTCCGAATTGGAGCCGTTTTAGTGTTACGTAAGCATCTTTGGGCGAAGCGGGGTTGAGATATGCTTATTTTTTTCTGACAATTAGGTGATGGGAGTCTGAACTATGCTTACGCAAGACACAAAAAATAATAAAATTAAAACAAAGTGACAATTGCCCCGACTGAACTCCAATTCCCGGATGTGCAACACACTGCGAGTGGAAGATATAAACAGAGATACCAACCTGAGAAAGCAGTCATCCGTAAAAAAGTCAAGAATTTCCCGTAGTTTTCCGTAAAAAAGTCAAGAATTTCCCGTAGTTTTCCGTAAAAAAGTCAAGAATTTTCAGTAGCTTTCAGTAAAACCGCGCTCGTCCATTCCCTGCAAAAATTATTTTCGTAAGTGAGGCACCTGCAATATTATAGAGAAATATATGTAATTCCCCATCCCTAGATTTTTTATTACGCCCATAATTCTGAAACCTCTTCCCTATTATTGAGAAGCTAAAATTGTTAAAACACAAATTAGCTTCTGTCAATAAAACTTCCCCATTTGCAAGTGCAAACGTATTATTTCTTTGGATGGAAATTTATAGGCGTAAAATATGATTAATGACTGCTAAGTTCGTATGGTGCCAATAGCTAGTATATCGAGGCAAAATTCCTCTATTTTTTATGGAAAAGTAGTAAAAGATTACCAACTGTCATTAATTACAGCACATTTAAAAGTTCACAATTTTGCCGGTGGGCGGCGCATCAAGGATGAAATCGCACATTGGAAAAAAAAAATACTATCCCTTAATTAACGTTAAAATCGTTTTTTATGTCAAATGTTTTTTTCCTTCTTTTTTAAGTTCCAGAAACAGGCACCAGGTGGCGTTTTTTCACAGAATAGAATTATAAATTACGTAAATTAATTAAATTTATTTAATAGGT
Organism: Dysdera silvatica; assembly: GCA_006491805.2. Lineage (NCBI taxonomy): Eukaryota > Metazoa > Arthropoda > Arachnida > Araneae > Dysderidae > Dysdera > Dysdera silvatica. The sequence goes on along the minus strand of QLNU02015003.1, from coordinate 70,128,256 downwards.
AAATTTACTTTTAAATTAATCTGCACGCCTCTGCGTGTGTAGATAACGAAAGCATAAGGGGGAAATATCCCGAAATATATATATGTAACAAAATCTCAGCGAAAATCGCGCGCTAAGTATCGTAAAGTATCATGAGGAAATTTTTCTGAAATTTTAATAAAATGCTGGAAGTAAAAAGTTATTCAAAATATGGTAAAACTGCGAGTTCACATAAAAATTTAAAAACTTTCGATGCTTCGCAAAACGGCCATTCCTTACTACAAATATCGCGATACACTTGCCAATAAAGTTTTGTCTGCCGAATTTTATTTTTTTTTCAGGCGTTTCACAATCACGACTGCGTTTCAGATTGTTATTTTAATTCAAATTCAAAGCAATTTGCGCACACAAAGCTAGACGTAAAAAATAACAGAGAAACAAGGGGACAAGTCGGAAGTGTCGCGATCTAACATGGAAGGCACGAACCATCTGCAAAGTGCATTTGTTTTAAACCATACGAAATATAAATTTTTGAGGGGCCGGTAGAAAATGCACTTGAGGATCTTAAGCGAGGTTTTCCATAGTTTTCTTGGTACCGACCGTACAACCGTAAGGTGGAGTTAAAATCCGTACAAACTACGGAAAATCCGTAAAAGTTGGCATCCCTGGATATAATTTATAAAATACACGTAATCACATATAAATATTTAATTATTTAAACCAGTGGCTCTCAAACTTTTTTAGCTCCGGGATCCTCCCTAAGCTCCCGTTGGCACCACTGACATTTTTAAATTGTAATAAATGTATCACTTTTAATGAATGTATTTTATCAAATTCACTTATTTATTATACACCATTTGCTTACAACATAGGAAATATTAGTAATAAATAATATAATATTAATAACAAAATAATTTATAATACCACAGAAATAGCTATATTAACAGTTTATTAAAACTTTTTTAAATGCGATATTGTTTGCTGTGATTACTCTGTATTTATGAAAAAGCATTTCATATTATAACAAACTTATAAATAAGTACTTAATACGTATTACAGTAAAAATGTAAATACGTATTATAATTTTTATCACACATTGCATTCTTATTTCAAAAACATATACCAAAAAATTAGATAACCGAAATCATACCTAAGCATGAAGGAAGGATGGGGTATAAAATGGCCAGAAATATGCTTACATAGTATTTGAACGGCCCTATAGTAGAAATAACAACTAACCGAAAGTCATACAAATTTTCGCAAATTTAAATTTTCAATTAAAAAACATTTAGTTTTTTTAATTGAAATCACCGAAACATACTTACGGCTTCCTTCATAAGTTAACCCAAGCTTCATTCTGCCCAATATCACAATTTCATCAATTGAGGCAATAACACAGAAAAGTGTTTTATTAACTGAAGAAATCAAAATTTTATTCATCAGTAATTTTTAAAAATACTAAATCAAAGTAACCGAATTGTTAAATATGATTTATGTAGTATGTTACTTATTTCCTCCATTTCTAATTTAATCACATAGGCGTAGAATTATAAGGGCCCGTGGGGCCCGAGCCCCAAACAATTTAAAATAAATTATTTTACATATATTATAGTATATTTAAATGTTTATAATATAATGCTTGCCCCCTAATAATTTTGAAAACTCGACATTGTTGTCTAATCAACAGTCAATATTATTTTAATCCCCAAAATATAAATGCAACAGAAATATTAAGGAATAAATGTATGACTAAAAACTCTACACAAATTGAATAAACTTTCTATTCTATTCTTGTGGACATAGGCGTAGATTTACATGGGTTTGTTGCATGACGCCCTGAGGGGTACAGGGGTGCACTTCCACCCTCTGGCTTATGAAAAAGAGGTAAAAAGACTGAATTGACAAGAAATTATAGTCAATAACATATTCCAATTGGATTTTCTATCATCCTCATGTACATAAATTCTGGGGCGCCATGGTTGTAGGCCGGAAGCCCAATAAATTGTAATTTACATATAATGACGCATAAATGTGCATAACATGTGCTTCGCCCCCCCTCAAAAAAAAAAAAAAGCGAGAACTCTGAGTTGATACTCGTGGCTACAATTTTTACCTCAGCTGCGTGAGAAAAATCTAACACGCTATTTATTTTTCTTAAATTTCACAAAAAATTTTCCAAATTCCCCACCATGTATGTATTTTCGAAATTGTACAACATGTCTGCACCCGCCGCAATTAGGCATCCTTATTTTCTATCCTCTTTTTTTCTTGTCAAAACCCATTTCTTTGCAAGTGAGGAGTTCAGGATATAAAACAGCGACAAACACGCCCAATATGATGCTTTTTCAGTTAAATGGCTAAAGTTTGTTTCCTTTGTCAGCGTTCCCTCGGGCGTGTATTGGGAGGGGAGAGGGGCATAAACATTCACTTAAACCCTCAAAAGGTCTAATAGCTTGCCTAGCTATTGGCAAACAAAGAAGGGTAGTAAAGTTTGGAGAAAAAACCGGATAGATGCTTAAGTAACAAGAAAATAAAAAGTTCTAAAATAATTCTTGAATGAAAATGCACCAAAACATTTCTCGTAAACTAAAATTTATTTTTTTAATATTGGTAAATTATTGAGGAGCTCAAATCCTTATTAAAATACATTGGGGGGCTCGGGCCTATACAAATCTACGCCTATGATTTCCACTTTCCTTAAAAACAACTATCCTAGAAGAATCCACATCAGGATCTATCCGCATAGACTGGGATATGCTCTTGACTAATCCGTTCCTACATCCAGTCAGGCTACATCCAAATGAAAACTGTGGGCAGTGTCAAGAAAGTGCAGAAGAAACAATGGAACACATAATGCTCAAGTGCCCAGCGTACGGCTTTCTCTGAAATCGCCTTCCCGAATCCTGCCGTCGTCTTGGGATCGTTGACTCTCCAAGACTTAAAAGACTTATTGGATATACCTGCTAATTCTCGCTTGAAGTATGCTTTCATCGCTGCCACTAGGACTTTTTCGATGCCCTTGAGAGCCCAGCAGTGTTTTGTGTTCCACCTTATTCCACGTCCACACATGCAACAGAACACCGTATCATAACACCGTCACGTATCAAGTCTGGACCGCACTCCGTAACAGAACATCGTAACATTTCCACGTCCCACAAGGTGTCAGGTTTTCCTCGTCGTTTCAAAGGAATATCGCGAGTCTATCTTGCACCCCATGTTCGTGTATTTGGTCTTGTTTGCGAACAATGGCGTTTTGTCAGTGTAGATTGGATATCGGCGTGAACTGATGGGACGCAGCGTAGTTACGCGATGATGAAACACGACGATATTCTGTTACGGTGTTCTGTTGCATGTCTGTACCCATCCTTAAGTTGGGAACTTTGCTCAAGGACTCCCTTCTATAGAGACCTAGTGTTCCAGGAGACCTCAAACCACTGTGTCCGTTACAGCCTCTCATGGAAAACAGAGCCGCCATGGTGGCTCACCATTCGCAAATAGGAAGGGATTCACAAATAAAAAATGATATATCATAGATAAATTATATAATAAAAAGACATAATATATCATTATATCATTACGTTACCATTTGTTCCATTATATTAGAGTACAGTTAGCTAAAAATCGTTAATGAACGTCATGCATTAACAAGCACAAATGTGAATTACTACAAATTTTTCATGTAAATACAGTTTCTAGGATTTGAAAGTAGACACCTGAAGTTAAATTTGGAAGGAAAGGTATTACTATCATCAACAAAATTTATTTAAAAGACTTAGGCAAACGGAAAATTCAAGAATAAAGAAGAAATAGGGAGATTGATATCGTCGAAAATATTTAGTCAATATTAAAAAAAATTGTTTCTTATTAAATGTAAAAAATTAAACGAAATCAAAGAAGAAAATTTTGAAAAATTTTGGTATAAAGGAAGATAAGGCTTATTTAAAGAGATTAGCTTGAAGGCAACTAAAAGATAATTAGTGTGCCATCATTTCCCAATGCATAAATTTTATTATTATTGTGAAAATTCTTTTTTATAATAAAATATTATTATTATTACATAAAATAATAATATATATCATTTAAATATTTTTTATCACCAACTCGCCACACTTGGTAGAAAAGAGTTACGACAAAAACACATGATTGGGAACGTTCTATTATGAGGTATACATTTAAGTTTAGAACTTAACGAGTTTGTTCGTCTTTTGTTCTCATGTTTGATGTTCGTGAATTAGAGGAAATGCGTCTGCTTTGTAGATATTTCTATAACTTTGAAGATGTTCTTTCGCTAAGGTGTACTTTTATGTAAGCTACTTATGCGTCTTCAAAGGTCAGTAATTAAGCTTTAGAATAAAATTTATTATCAGTAAACCGAACGTCTCTTGTAATTTTACGCTGTAATGAGTTTTCACCAATTATTTCTGTCGAAAATAAATGCGGCAAGTATGAAAAGAGATATTTAATAATATTTAATAATCTATTATAAAAATGACTCAAAATTATAATAGTTTTTATTTGTTTATTCAATGCCCAAATGTCGAAATTTATAAATATCATGTACAAACTAACTAATTTAGTTCATCTGCAACACATATTAATGTGAATATGTGAAATTCAGAATTGTAATATCGTGATTATATAAAATACTAATTTCGTTTTGAGTTATGCAAAATTACCTTCTTTTCATGGGATCCTTTGTCGAGTTAAAAAAAAATAATAGTATGAAAATTTTTTGGGAAAAGTAAAACTACGTACGTTCGTATACAAGGAATATGAATTTTAGTATTTGAACGCAAAGCATTACATAAAATAGAGAACACTATAAGGAAAAATATCATATCTATTTTAATTAATTTCTTTGTTAAACTTTTCTGCTTCTATCATTTATTTATGTTTTTATTCATTTTACATCTCAGCTTTGACATTACTTATTGGCTTCACGATTTGCTAACAGAACTTTGAAATATTTGGAGATAAATAGTGTTTCAAAGAATTCTCAATTTTATCTAATAATTAAATTCTATTTTATTGAGAAACGGACCAGTATCCTTATAAAATTTCTCTATTTGACACGATTATCTGTCCCCTTCAAGCGTTTCATGAAGGAGGAAAAATGAGTTTGTTTGAAGCGAAAATCGCGTGCGGATCAAAATTTTATGCAGAACATTTCAAAATCTCGAATTTAAGCGATACATGACCGTCAGTCGAAAATCGCCGCCACTTAAGTTCCGTTACCAGATGTGTATCTTATTTATTGATTCCATCTCGAAAAGCAAGTAGTGAAGTGAAAATTGAATGCATCGCAATCAATTGTTTGAAGGGCTTACGATATGAGAAGCAAATTGGCAATTTTCAAGTCTTTTCTGGCGACATTTAATTCTTCAAATAGTTTTTCAATAGTTGAAACGTATGGTTATAGAATACGTTTATAATATGGAAATAGTAATACATATTCAATTTTATTCGACTGAGCTAAATATTTCTTTCTTTATATAATCTTTTGACGGCTGTAGGGATGTAATATTTCTTTGGGTAAAATATGCTATAAAGGCAAAATAAACGTAATCAAGATCAATATATATGTATATACTTATTGTTTCAATGTATCTCCTATCTGGTGTGTTATAGGAGCTTCCCTATTCTGACGATTCCAAGAATGTTGTCGGTCAAATTCTCCCTGCACGTATGGTCACCCATTTCTAGGTATTCGTGGGGGACAAAACGGATTACACACACATCGCACATCAGGATATGGGACAAGGCCGCGCTTACGATGTTAGCGGCCCTGGGCAAAGCAGATTTTAGCGGCCCTTAAAAATATTTTGACATAACACAACGGAAAGAAAATTAACCAGTGTTACCATTACAAAATAAAGTGCTTCACGGGTTTAAACTCTGCAGGTAAAGCAAAGAAAAGATGATAAAGCTAAATAGGGGATCAAAATTAATTAAATAAAATACGAATCATTGTAATTTATTATTACTCTAATTATTATAATTATAACGAATTAATGAAAAGCTTCTCAACGAACAAAGCTGCTTGTTTTATAATATTAGAACTTACAAAGTAATTTTTCTAGTTTTGTGGGCTGCCACGAGTCTCTGCAGTGGCCATATTGCCACCACAATAAACATGTTAGTCTGCATAGGCTGCTGACGCTAACGCATTTGACTAATAACACATGTATTTATTTCGACCACCATTTAGAGGTTGCATTATGGGAAGTATGACGTCACACACAAAAGGTGAGTTGACCAAATACTCTGTCGAAAGTATATGGGGCCGCTAAAAACTGATTTCTTGGTATTTGCACTACACATTTTGGCTGCCCTAAATTTTAGCGGCCCTGGGAGGTCGCTCAGCTCGCACCCATTAGGCAGAGCACTGAGATGGGGAATTCTGAAACATACCAATGCTGGTAAGATTCTCTGCTTATTTAAAAACAGATAAATGGGGCACAAACCACATTTTCAGGCAATGAGTAAAACAGATCATTTAACAGAAGCATGGGTGATTTTAAATCATTATAATGCGATTGGAAGAACAGCTTTTTTAATAGAATGATAGGTGATTTTTAAGCTGCCATTATAATTCAACATGCATTTTGGACATATAGCATTGTAGATGACAAAATCTCTGTTTCGAGCATGTAGTGAATGAAATAAAGAAATGTAATGAGTTTGGGACAAAGCACTTTTCGTCATGATAATCTGACATTAATAGTTGAGACACTGATGTGAAAGGACAAGAAATGCAACTGTATTATTCCTTCAACTTCCAGAAACCCATGAGATGTCACAAAATACTCTCTCTCTCTCTCTCTTTTTCTTTTTTTTTTTTGTAGTTGACACTCCAACATTTTAGCAAGGCCGAATAACAGACTTAGCAAGGTGTGTTCTTGGGCCATCCGGGTCTACAGATTAAGCGAAATCCCTACAAATGTATACTAATCTATGCAATGAAATAGTAACAGAAAATGGTGCATTATAGGTACGAGCATCGGTGATCTATGTTTACAAAACATCAACCTTTTATTTTCGATATTTTCACCATCGATGAAATGTGTTGAAATGGTGTGTTTATTGTAATATCTATTTTTTTTTTTAATAATGCAAGAGATCTGTAATTTGATCTTAGATTATGACGAATTAAAATCCTAGCTTTAATACAACCATCCAGAACCACTAATTCACGATCGCTTATGTTTAGTCTAAGGGAATGGTTCCCAACCTTTTTCAAGCCGCGACCCATTTTTATAGTAACCAAGTAATCCGCGACCCCCTTTTATAGTAACCAAAAGATCCGCCGCCGCCACATTTGCATAAAAAAGCATTTTTAACAGAGTAAAGAAAACACATTAAATACAAAATTATATTAATTATATATAGGCTATATTACATTAATTATATGTGTATTATATATATTATAGTAAATATATAGATCAATGTATATTATAGATATAAAGTTAACAACCATTAGTAGAATATTGCAATGTGTGTAGCCATGTTGAAATATAAAAGCGTTGGAAACATTTGGTATGAAATTCCTTATAAAAATAATTGCAACTAAAAATAGTTGCTCCGACCCCAGAAAACTGTTCACGATCCCCTTGGCGGTAGCGACCCCCCATGCTGGGATTCACTGGTCTAAGGTTTAACTGACCACCTTATTGAGAATCGGTGAGTCTGTACATTTAGTTACTTACATATGCAGATAATTATGTTGCCAACCATTAGTCTTATACGGAGGAAAACTTCTTATCTGGGATACTAAAGAGACGAAAGTTTAGTATGACCCATGAATCAATGATCATTGGTACATGAACCCACATTTCCAAAAGGTTTTATCATGATTTAATGTTCACCATTTTGTTTCCCCGCATATACGCTTTTCCCATCCAGAATCCAGATGGACCGACTCATCAGCGGTTCGCTGTGTTCCCGGCCACGGAAAAGACATTGGCTGCAGGCGACGATTGAGTTTAGTGTACAACACGGTACGGTGCAAGGATAACTTGATCGTATTTCGTCAAACTCCTTGACAAGCATTTCCTGCTTTTAAGTACCCCTACTGGACATGATGATTACGACCCTCCGAGTGTGACACCACGAACCCTTGAGTGGAACAGCAAATCATCAATTAGTGTTAAAGGGGTAACCAATGAACATTTGCGTATGAAAAGGGTGAACAGCCAATAAGATCATTGCGAGTGTAGAGACGATGAGGCGAATACCAGGCAATGGTACTCTTTCGATTAGACGTCCAGCGAGATGGTCACGCTACTCATGAGGGACATTCGTGATGTCTCATTATGATAATTTTATTTCTTAATCATAACAATTTAACTTATATTGCTACTTGATTGTGAATAAATTGTTTAACCCAGAGTGACAATGCTGTCTACATAGTTCATTCGATTCTTGGTATCCCTGACTTAACTGAGATAAGGTTCCAGGGTAACATTCCACGTGAGTTGTCGCAGGAGCTAAACTCCTTCTGATTTGACTTGTAAGCTATCGGCGATATTATGGAGTCTATCGCCACCCCATCGTTCTTCAATCTATCAAAGAACGATAACCAATCATATTTGTAGAGGTCCCGCATATTATCGGTCCCATAACAGCCGACATTTAAATTGGTGCCAACGGCCCGGTTGCCGCATGATAACACCATTACAATCGGAGCCTTCCACAAGTGGCAACCTAATCACCACCTCTATAAATTCAGAGAACACCACAAGTACATTAATCTAATTTCAAATAAAACAACGTGCTGTTGTTTTATAGAATGGTATATCAGTTCAATTGCGTAAGCGGCATTGAAAGTAAACAATGATGGTCGATTTTGGCAGGAAATTTTATGATTACAAGCCAATTGTGGAGGTAACTAACTATCTATGACCCCTATAAGGTCGGAGAGATGATAGATTCGCAAAAAGTAATTACAAATAAATAATTTTCTTACACGCTATAACCGATTCCACGTGTTTTTTTAACTTTATATTATATGTTAGTAAATAAATCGATTTATTTTCTAGAATCATCTACTATATCTCGATGTACTATGTATTCGTTACTTCGTTGTAATTTGTTTTAATCTAAGATAATGTCTAAACTGTTTGTTTTCCTGAAATAAATTATATTTATATTATGTTATATAATATTGAGTTTACCTTACCCCACTGATTATTAAACATATTAATTTTTTTAGTTAAACAACTTCCATAATTTTTAAACTGGAACACCGATGTTTATGGTTAAAAGCACCGATGTTTAGAAGCCAATATTTTACAAATATTTTATTTTATTAAGCAAAAATTGGTTAAGTGGTTCTAAAATTAAAACAAATATGATTTTAGGTTGTGAACAAAGTTTTTAAAACAGTTGTGTTTAGAGACCGATATTTTTTATTGATTATACTTCGTCGATGTTGACATCGATATATTTGCATTGATTGATTCGTCCTCAGTGCCTGATGTATAATGTACTGAAGGAAACTGAATGTAACTGGATTTATTAAAGAGTGTTTTCAGTTGTTTATTTGCTCATATATATATGTTACAATCCATAAATACTTATGATTTTAAACACACACACACACATATATATATATAAAACAATAAGCGTAAATAGTTTAAAAGGAAACCCAAATGGTGCAATTGTATAAACATTCATAACAGTATGCACAAAACGAAATTGTCTATTGAAAGTAATTGTGATAATTCTTAGCTTCTTTTCATTATATAGCACATAAAAGTTGCAAGTAGTAAATAATTATATTTTATGTTCATCATTAAAACATCCATTTTGTCTTAAACGAAAATAAAAAATGGGGCATCATGCTCAATTTTTAAAATATCTTTGTTTATCTTTAGTTGACAAAAGTTTTTTATTATAAAGATTTTATAAAGTAATTCAAAGAAAATTAGAATACTGTAAGCACATAATGAAAGAGGCGAAAAATACAAAATATCTCTATTTCACATAGAGTAGGGGTCTTCAACCTTTGAGGACCGAGGACCACACCAATAAATTCTGAAGCATCAGCGGGCCACTCGTCCAAATTGTTTATTAATAGTTTACCTGTATTTTAATTGTATATAATATTATCTTTATATTAAGCTAAGTTAATTGGAGCTCTGAATATATATTTTTTTTTCAGACTCTTTTTAATGTATTTGATATTTTTTAATTATGATGATATTGTAGAGACATTATCATTGACTTGACTTACTTAATAATTCGTCGTTTGTTTAATGCAGTTTTATTAATTTGTCGTTAAAATATTATTTATCATATTTGTGTATAAATATTGATGTATTAGTTATTTACGTTATCTTAGGATGATAATCGCGCACGTTCGAATTTAAAAGAAAAGAAATAAAAAGCAGTTCAGAATTGTTTTGGAGAGGATTTTGTTGTTGAGTAAAGAATATTTTTTCTTGTCTCAAGTTAAGTGTTCTTTTTGATTTGCGGTGTGAATTTTTATCTGATAATCAAACTCTTTAGGACGTTGTTTTGTATGGAGTTGCCATTCTACAAATCCTTCTGATTCTTTTAGAGTAACTGATTATAACCACCCTACAATATAACAAAGTACAGTATTAGTATTTAATATTACAAGTAAAATTCAGTAGGTTACTTACATTACAGCAAGAATAGATGCCATTGACGTTTTAATGAGAAACCTGACATCGCTTTTGCTTTACCAAAGCTTCCGTATCTGGTGTAATATTCGTTGTCGCAATTCGCGAAGTGTCTTCCAAATGTCGATCCGTCAAACGTGTTCTTGTCTTTGATTTTATGTGCTTTATTTGACTGAAGAACTGTTCACATATATATGTACTGCCAAAGATAGAAGACATAAACAATGGATGTTTACTTATTTCCCGATACTTTTCGTCAGACATATATTTGGAATAAAAATCAAGTATTTTTGGAACTTCTAAAACCTTGCATTTCATTGCAGTCATATTGAAGATCTGCAAACTCTGATTGCAAATGTGGTGGAATACTTTCGATGTCAACAAGGAAGGGCGAGGAGAACATTGCCATGGAAATTTCGTTCTCTCTGAAGTCGGAATATCTGCTTTTGAACTCCTCTCCCAAATTTGAACTGCTGTGTCAGAATCGACTGAGCTCTATGTTCCACTTTCGTTTATTAACTCAGCTAATGTTAGAAAGTGAATGCAGTTTTTTTTGCAGTTGACGTCCCCACAGGCTTAGTTTGGTCTCAAAAGCTTTCACATAATTACAAAGATTATAAACAAGTTGATCTTTCCCAAGCAAACGGTGATTCAATTCATTGAGGTGACCAGTAATGTCGACAAGGAATGTAATCTCTTAACCACTTCTTGTCATGCATCTCGGGAATGGGTTTTCCTTTGAATTCCATGAATTGTTGAACTTCGTCCTTCAAAAACAAAAAGGGAGCTGAAGTATATTCTCGAGGTTCAACCAGCGTACTTCTGCATAATACACGACGTCACCATGCTAAGCTCCCAAATCTCTCAAAAACGTTTGAAATTGCTTACGGTTGAGACCTTTCGAGCGGATAAAATTCACCAATTTTACAAATACAGTCATCACATATTCAAAATTTGAGAATGACTTCGCACCGAAATTTTCTTGGTGGATAATGCAATGGAAAGCCATTATCTTCGTATTGCCTCACTCTTTGGCGTCATATTTTATTAAACTTGTCACTCGTCCCTTCTTTCCGGACATAGCAGGCTTACCATCTGTAGTTATGGCTGATATGTTGGTCAAGTCTAGCTCACAGTATCACAAGGTATCTTTTAAACTTGAATACAAATCTAAAGCCCGTGTCGTATCATTTAGAGTAACTACTCTGGCTAATTCTTCTACAATCGTGAACTGTCTTTCAATTCCACGAATAAAAATGGATACTTGTGCAGTATCGGTTGAGTCTGTGGATTTATCCATCGTTACTGAATAAAATACAATTTCTTTGCACCTCGATTTGAAGCTGTTAAATATATTTGCAGCTACATCCTCCACGCGCCTCGCTACTCTCACACCAGACAAGCTAATATCCGAAACAATTTTAGCCTGTGACGGATAAAGTACACCGACTGCACACTGAACGCATTCTTTCATAAACTCTCCGTCAAGAAATGACTTTCCACATTTTGCAATTTTTTCAGCTATCACGTAGCTAACGGCAACTATTTTTTGATTTTTCGTTAATCTTCGGGAATAATGACTGCTGATAATTTAGCTTGGCTTTTAATTCATTAATTTTGTCGCTGCGAAATGACCCTCCAATTCAGAATATTTTGCACTGTGCTTCGTTTCATACTTCCTCTTGATATTATATTCTTTCATCACCGCAACGCTCTCTTTGTAAATAAGGCGAACTGCCTTGTTCTTGTATTCAAGAAAAAAAAATGGGACGACAATCTTTCTTGAAAAAATCACGCTTTCTCATCAATTTTCTTCTTCTTTCTGGCAGAGCTTGCCATTTTGCACCTATCCTATTCAGAGACCAATCGCGTCTGCTGATTGAAGAATTTAAAGCACTAACCAGGTATCCGCTCTCTGAGCGCTCGAAATAAACATTTTCTGGTGGCAGACTTCCATTGACTCTTATTATTTGTTTGTTTTGTCTAGGTGAGAACTAAATATCTGGCGTCTGGGTTCCTCTCTTCCTTTGTCAGAGAATGCATAATTCATTGTGAAAATTAGGCTGGAACTTTCTACATTTATCCTTTTGTAATTATTTTAAAAATTATTATTTTAAAATTATTAAAAATATTATTTTAAATATTAAAGAAATTTATTTTGGAAACGTATAATTATTTTGTAATTATTTTAAAACCTTAAAACAAGCTCGCTGGCCACAAAAATTTTGTTGGTGGGCCACTCGTGGCCCGCAAGTCACGTGTTGAGGACACCTAACTTAGAGGAAAATATCATACCAAAGGTATCTAGAACAAAAATAAGAGTATAGATGTATGACCTAGGTATTCGCGTGTACAGAATTAAGTATAGAAAAACATATTCATAAATGTAGAGACAGGGATCGCTGTGTGTTTCATATTGAATGGAAAATTTCGAATTAGAAAATGTATTTAAAAAAAGAAGAAAATCAAAAATTTACTCTCTCTCTCTCTCTCTTCCATTTAAACGCACTATTTTATTCAAAACCCATCTTTCCAGCAAAGAAGGAAAAGCATTATAATGGCTTCATTATAGGTCATTATAGGTAAGCCAGATTTATGATTATGCGTTTCACATTGCAAGAGCTAAACATATGGTTAAAATGTTAGTGTCGTTAGTGTCAAAAATTAAATTCACTTTTTTTTGTTGAATTTATAGGTCAACTTTTCAAAAACGTGTTTTCTTTTCATATTTTAAATATATTATTAATTACCCTAATGAATTAATTATCCTTTTCATATAATTAGCTCAGATACAATTTACGAAGAAATTTGAGGCATATTCATTGCACTATAATACAAATTATTGTCAAATTTTTTACGAATAGTCCTTGAATATTTTTTGCATACTGTTTTAGATGTTGTAGATGAAGCGAGCAGATTCCTGTGGGAAAAAATATGTCCTTGATGTCACAAAAATGCACAAATTGAGTGTTTGTTTGCTTTGTGAATAACTTAATTATATGAAGCGTCCAAATTAACCACAATTTATTACACTGAATGAAACTAACTGTGGATGAGGCCCTGCGGTGGCGCAGTGTGGTAACGCGTTCGCCTAGTACGCCGTTAATCCGGGTTCGACTCCCAACAGTGTACAAAGAACGCTTACTCAGAGATCTCATAAAAAGATCGCACTGCTCACTGTAGTCCGGGGTTTGGTTCCCTAGGCCATAAGAGGTTCGGATTCCTCGGAAAACAGTAGGTCCCGGCGCAGCATGACCATTGTAGTCTTTGAGCCGTAAAACCACAAAACAAACAAACTGTGGATGACTAGAATCTAAATTCGCTTTTATTTGCATATTGGGAACTTAGTGTAGCAGATTGAAAATTTTACCACTTTTTTATTACTGCACCTGATCAATTCGTATGCATTTCAGGCCAACAAGCAGAGCTAAAGTCTTTATCCGTTCGGGAAATGCTACCTGATACGCAATATTATATGACATATGATGGATCCACAACCATGCCGGGATGCCACGAAACGGTGACGTGGGTCGTTATGAATAAACCATTGTACATTACCAAACAGCAGGTAAACGCATCTTTAAATGAGACGGTCAATTAATCAAATAATATGAATATTTCAAGTTCATACTTTTACTATGTTTTCCAACTTTTTATATTTTTAGTTTCCAACAGAAGTGCTTTTTTTTATACTTGTATACTAGTATGAGAAGAATTTAGTAATCAAGTATAAATGAATATTTTGGTAGTCCATTTTTAAAGTGTTTTTAATTTGCATTTCATTGTTAGTTATATGCTCTACGAAAACTAATGCAAGGAGATCAAGGAAATCAAAAAGCACCATTAGGAAATAATTATCGGCCGACTCAACAAATTCACCACAGGGTTATCCGAACCAATATCGAATTCAGTAGATCGAATGTAAGTACAGAATTCCTATTTTATGACATTTTTAATACTTTTGAAAAAGACATTGAAATGGAAGAATTAGCGTATTAACCGTCGCTTTAACTTCAATCTTCTAAACAGTCTAAGTTGGCTTAGAATTTTTTTACGTATATTAGTTATTTTAAACATTTGTTTTCGACCAATTTATATTTATTTTTATATATTTAATTAGATTTTGTTAATTAGAAATGTGTCTTTTAATTACAGTTGGTAACTGGACTTAATAAAAGCAGCAAAGTTTGGTTCATTTATGTAATTATAGTGTGTGCTAAACAATATTATTTAAATTGCGATTCAATACATAATTTATATAAATATGCATTAAAGACGAATACGAAAATGAACATAAAGGCGCTTTAATTTATTGTATAAATATATAACTGATATTAATGCTCCCTTTTCTGAGGTTTTATATATTCGTTCATTTACTCCCTTCTTAATAGTATTCTTTTTTTTTATATTATATATTAAGAGGTACACTTTCTAATTAACTAGAAAATATAAAGATGAAATAAAAATCTCGTGTTGATATTAATATATGACCTCTTCATTTCAAATTCTTGTGTATTACTGTGACACTTTCTATAAGGTACAATTTTATATTACGTATGGTAAATACCGTCGCATTATGTTATTTCTCAGTTACATCCGCATAAAATCCAATCACATTTGCATCGTCTTTCTTAGATTCGTGTGTTTTATTCAGTATCTCGCACGGAGATGGGACATCATAAATTGTACATTTAACGTTGTTTGCTAATTTTGACCTGTCGAAAGGTAAACAAAAGCTTCCAAGTTACACAAAGCTGTAAAATTTTTGTATTGACCCTTACGCCGATCGTAAATTTTACGCTACGTTCTTGGCTTTTAATGCGTAGTATACATCAGGGGTTTAAAGTACCGTCTTGCTTTCCATTATAGGAGAAATACCGGAAGATCCTCTAACGCACGGAGAATTGCAAACAGTATTAAAACTCCTTTTACAGCTGCTTTAGGTATCACTATGCTGAGCATCTCCCTCGCAGTAAGGTTCGTTACGTTGCTTAAATCAACTGCGGGACATGGAGTTGTCCCTTGGCAAAGGCAGAGTAATCTTCGTTTCTTATAGCTGTTTTAGATCTCAGAAAGAATACAAGAGGAGCATTTTTCTACAAGGCCCTTGCAAGCATGTTAAGGAACCTTGACGGCATCCAACCTATTCGGACAGCACTTCGGAACTTTTATTTCGAAGCTTGAAATCCCTAAATGAAGAAACGGGCTGCGATTCGATGACTTAATGATGAAACGGTTCTTCAGTCGCATAAGCGGAGAACTGACAATTTTGCGAATTAAATGGTGAAGAGAGAATAATAATTCCGAATTCTGGCGCTAATAAATTTTTTGAATACAAGAATTTTAGAATAAATACTTGGTTATTTTGATGTTAAAAATACAGCATCAGATTTATGAAACCGAAAATGCAAAGCTTCTTTTTGTTATCAAAGAGACCCTCCTTGCTCAATTTTTGTTACTTACCACTACGTTTGTTCTTTCTAAAACAGATTGTCATTTTGTGAAAGAAAATGATGACGCATACTGTAAAAGATGAATATAAATTACTATAATCTTTTGTTTCATAAACTCTATCATTTTTTCGATGAGATAAGGAAAACGTATTTTTGTATGCATGCAAATATTTGTTACCATGCCTTTGTTAAATTAGCAAAAAAAATGTTAATGCTAAACATGAATTTTCCCTCCTGGAGGCCTGCTATGGATGCGTTAGAAAATTTATATTTTGTCAGTGTTTAGGCCTTTGTACATAAAATAATTATATCAATATTAGCTTATGATTTTCTAATAATGTGAACAACTGAGACGTTTAATGTTATTTTAATACAGCATTACCCACACGGGTGTTGAAATTAAAAAAGTTCTATTAAAAGCAAACATACTTCACGGTGTTGCCAGTAACAAAAACTGAATATTGTAACTTAAAAACACTTTACATATTCAAAGCATATTGACAGTCCGGGAACGTATTTTTTTAAATTGATTATATAGACTTTCTTATTAACTGAATAAAATTTTACTTTTTTCGATATACTGGGAATTATGTATGAATTTACTATTACTTATAGTTAAGCACTAACGTGCGTTAGCCATCAAATTGAATTCTACTACAAAATGGTATAAGATAAACTACTCCCGTCAAAAATGAAATAGATAAGAGTTTAAAATATGAAATAGCTCTTATGACAAAAGCTTATAGTTAAAAAAAAA
>QLNU02015003.1:70098418-70111321 GCA_006491805.2 Dysdera silvatica | reverse complement strand
GCTCATGAATTTTGTACACAATGGCGTTTTTTAAACATACTCCATACCTGACAATCATCTTCTTCTGTCTTTCTTACCGTGCTATGGGATTGAAATAATTAAAATTACCCCAAATTCATTTACCAAATATTTTCTTTTTTGAAGTTCCCTATGCTTCAGAAAATTTACCATATATGTAGAATCAGATATTTTTCATTTAAAAAATAAACAACGCACTATACAATTAAAATATATTAGTTCTTGTATTAAATATGAGTAATTTTGTATTTAAATAACCCACAAAAATTCATATTTTTTGTTGTGTTTAGATATATCAATAAGCGTGTTCGATAATTTGTTTGATGACGTGGCAAGCTTTTGTAAATATAAACTCTGCAATATTATAACTTACTGGTATTTACTCACTGATATTACTTACTGATATTTACTCACTGATATTACTTACTGATATTTACTCACTGATATTTACGTACTGATATACACTTACTGATATTTACTTATTGATATATACTTACTGATATTTTGAAAATTCTTTCATCACATACGTTCGAATATTTCACGGAATATAATTTTTTAATGAAATGTATATCTATCAAGCGATAAATTCAAGCAAACGATATTTACGCCCACTCAAAAAATGAAACCGAACTGCAATTTTTATTTAATGTACAATACTTTGAAATTAATTCATGTAAATATGTACAGCAGAATTCCAATTAACGGAAGTAACAGTGACAGACATCATTTCGGGAAAGCAAACATTTAGAAAACCTCGAAACTCAATTATCAATGCAAAGAAACTTCAACATTTATCCAAAAACACGTTTAGTTACATATTACTAAATAATATATCGACAGCGATAAGCGTCATAATGTATATGTGTTACTTATATAGTAATCTTTCAATATAGCGTCTTTCTACGTAAATACTCTTTTCCTTTAAGGACCTTATTTTAAAGAGCAGGCAAATGCTGAGTAGAAATTAATGTAATTAATATTTCTCCCTTACTAACATTATTCCCTAATTAACCACCCTTTCTCTTTAACCACCGTATTTTGTGTTTCCGGCAAATACCTCACAGTATTAATCCATTTCTGATTAATCCTGATCTGATTAATTCTGATTAATCTGATTCAGCTTTTTTATCCACGTATAGCCTTACTGTTATTTTCTTGCTAGTATATTTCAGTAAAGGAATTGAGAAATTTGGATCAAACATATGATGAGACAGTAAAAGGAAAATTGGTTGATTCAAATAAAGGTACATTGGATCATGAAACAGAGGATGAACTACCATCTTCCAAGTTTCGAAGAAGCCAGTGATACTACGTTTGTTTGTTTATTTGTTCGTGGTTTTACGACTCAAAAACTACAGTGGTTATCCCGCGCTGGGATCTATTGTTTTATTCTCCAAGAAATCCGAATCTCTTAAGGCCTGGGGAACAGAACCCCGAACTATAGTGAGATCTTTGAGATTTTTAAGTAAGCGCTCTTTTCATCGGGGAGACTTGGTAGTCGAATCCTGATTAACGGCGCACTAGGCGAACGAGTTATCACAGTGCGCCACCGCATGGCAGGGATACTATGAATGTCCTGTGCACCTCGTCTGACATAGAAATCAGTTCGTTTTAATTTTTTTTTTTTGAAAAACTAGAAGAAAATATTCTGAAAATGCGATCAAAAGCAAGACAAACGACGCTCATGGATTTTTAAGTCATCAGTTTAAAGCTATAATATACTGTTTTATTATTGTATTGTATGAAGCTTTACTATATTATAAGGTGTAATTTAAATAATAATAACGATTTATTTTTAAATGAATTCATTTTTTCAAATATGTTGCTATTTAATTCAATTTTCAAATTCATTTTTCAAATATGTTGCTATTTATAAACCTGCTCTGGTGAAAGGAAATCAAATAAAACATGAAATCAGTCCTTAATTAATACATTCCGATTAACGAAATATTCCGATTAACGACCTTACTTCTCAGTTTCTTAAAAGACGTTGATGGAAGAGTTTGTTGTATTAACTATTTTGGGAATAGCAACATATTTGTATATATCCGATATATATGTATGAAATATAGACATATCTTTTATGCATCCGATATCTAGCATTTTGATTTCTTTCAAAGTCAGAGTATACAAAAAGACAGATATAAGTGTTTTTGGTGAAAGCATCGAAATAGTATATATATATTAAAAAAAATATTGATTGAAGTGCAGCAGTAGGCTATTTCGGTTAAGCAGAGTTCACATAATCGGGATTCTACTGTATTTTAAAATTAGGAAGTTGGTTTAAATTTTCTTTTAAGTTACATAAAATATAGTCAATTTCGTATGTTATCCAGTAATGAACATTGAATTTAAAGACATGAGTTGTTAAACCCATTTATAAATTATTTATTATTATTAAAATTATTAAAACCATTATTTAAACCCACATATATGCAAATCAAATAAATGCAAGCAACCAAAACCAAGTGGGACAGCGTGAACTGCAGTGGCAATTGCTTATTATCTTAGTTAACAAAAATTTCATTTGAATTCGCACGTGGGATTGACGTTGAACAACGGGCTGCAGAAGTTAAGATGCTAGAAAAATATCCAGAATGACACCTCATTATGCATTATAATATGGCGTCTTCATCGCCATGTGTGAGTTTTTACATATATGATTAAATCATGTTTGTTGTTAAATAATTTTAATACAAAAATATCAGTTTTTCCAGTGAATACATTTATTTGTAAAGTGTAAGTATGTGCTTACAAAGAGAAAGGAACAGACAGCTTTTATGGCTGCTGGTATCAAAGCGTAGCAAAAGTCGTAAAGGAAAAACCACTGGAATGTCAAACTTTGTGGGGGGGGGTTATATTTTCCCAAACCATGTAATTCAGGGGAGGAGTTAACAGAAAAAACCACTTTTCATCCCGGGAAAAGTAACCTATCAAGAGCCGACCAAGGACGGTATAGGTTACGCAATAGCTCATATATTGGCTAACGGAAAGGGTCTTTAATTTGATTGGAGAAAGGATGGAGAGAAAGAGGGGACTCTTTTGGTAGCATCCGAGGTGACGTCTCACCTGAATGTGAGTTTTAACGTTTATTCTTTTTTTTGTAGCCTTCAGGGCTCTATTTTGAAAAATATTCAGAGGGGAGGAAGTGTCTCGATTCACGCTGAGGTCACAAATCGTATACCACATATGTGTAGAGACTGGTCATCGCCGCATTCAAAAGCTAGTAATTCTGGCTGGAGAAATTTAACAGAGAATTCCCTAAAGACGAAATGCTACCAGAAAACAGCATTGACCAGCATAGTTAATAACACATAGGTAAACAACGTCAATTTCACTCTCTGAGCATCAGCATTTGGTATAGCATCGTTCAAAAGCCGCATCGGTAGAAACCGAACTTTTACTGAACGAGGAAACGACGTAACGTATACGTACACAACGTCATTTCCACTCACTGGGCATCCTCATTTGGTATAGCATCGTTCTAGTTAGCATCGGCAGAAACCGAACTTTAATGTACAACGAAATCAACCTACTAGAAGCAACAGTAACCCGGCTGTCTTGTTTACCGTTCAATTTCCGCATCATCAGCGACCGTACATTTCAGCACAAAACGATACCGATTAACGTAATTACAGCATTCCAACCGCTGTTAACAATACAGACGACGTCTGATACAACAGACATGTAAGTCGTTCTCCATTTTTCTAATTAATATTAGGGGTGTATCAATCACATGGTAAATTAATATTACTGATAGGCCATGTTATCAGATCAGGTTTCCTTAATTGCACATGCTTACAAGTGATTTTGCATATTGAAACCTTGTATTCTAGATTTTTTGTATTACTCAGGGTAATACTATTTGTGCACTGATTGCTATCAAAAGGTAGCACTGATATACCACGGCGAGGTATTTTTTAATTGATATCATCAGGATATAACTATTTGGTATGCATATAGATCGTTGATGGTTGTAAAATGTCGTTATAATAGAGATTCGGCAATTCCAGTATTTATGCAAATTGCCGAAAATATTCAGGAATCTGTATATCATTATTGTAGTGCAGAAGATTAGATTTAATTAAATTATTTGCTTAATTAGCATTATCTCAGATTATTTGAAACCTATAGTGATTCATGGCCATTTTTGAAATTATTTCGCTAAACGCAGCGGGTTAACATATAAACATATATTAAACATAGTAAGTTTTGGTAATAATTGGGTTTTAAACAAGGTCTTTAAATAGCATCATTAGTTAGCAGAATGATTGCTATTTTAACACAGGTATTCATTTGACAAGGTGTCAGTCAATTACCGGTACTAATCATTACTTCCCCATGTAAGCAACTGTCAAATCACAGCATACAATTAGTCATTCGAATCTATAAGCTAATTAGAGTTTAGAGTCATCTACATAAGGACAAGAGCCATATAATTGCCCACCTTAATAAGCGTCCCTTACGTTTTTAAATAAATAAATAATGTTCTGCGGTGGCGCAGTGTGGTAACGCGTTCTCCTAGTGCGCCGCTAATCCGGGTTCGACTCCCAGCAGTGCAAAAAGAACGCTTACTCAGAGATCTCATAAAGATCGCACTGCTCACTGTAGTCCGGGGTTTGGTTCCCTAGGCCTTAAGAGGTTCGGATTCCTCGGAAAACAGTAGGTCCCGGCGCAGCATGACCACTGTAGTCTTTGAGCCGTAAAACCACAAACAAACAAATAATATACTATTAACCATAGGTATCATGTACTGGAAATTTTATTCAATAAACTATTTGTTATAAAAGTATGTTTCACTAATGCTCTCTTAATACATTACTAAATTTTTTAAGTTGATGCGAAAATTAAAACAGGGTGCTTATTTTTTGTAACTATGGTTTAACATTATCTTACAGAATAACAAATTATGTTAGCATATATTTTGTAGAAGACATTACATCGAAAAATACTGATGTGTCTGTTTTTGGACATGGTAAAAAATGTCAAAGGAACGTACAATTGAAAGTACTTAACTGAGGCTCTTTTCGTGGGATAAAAAGAGCAAATATTTCGATCCAAGCAAAAAAGGAAATGCTCACGACAAAAGCCATTTTAACTCGACGCACAGTGTGATATTCAACGATCCAACCATTATTTAAATATGTCGACAGGCATATCTATGGGATAAGGAAAAAGGCCAAGTGCCATTTAAATCGAGAGAAAGGGAAAAAGGTTGGGTGGGGCAGTTCTCCAAAGGCAGTCCATTAGATGTGCAAAAGTCGGAAGGAAAAAAAAAAAGAAACATCTCTCCGCGTCGATGTCTACCACAAACGGAAGTCGTTTGTCACTTTGAAATGAGAGAAACCCGAACAAAAATTGCATGAATGCGGCGGAGAGAAAAAAGAAGTTTTGTAAAGACTGGAAATGAAATGTAAAATGAAGCAGTGCTTCCAAAATATGAGTGCATATTTTTCTAAACTTTTTCTTTCGTAAGGGAATGAATGCTCGATCGATTTTGATCAATGGGTATGACCCAGCTTAAATCAAGAAATCTGACAAGGCATTTTTCAATTTTTCATCTCCCTTAGCAATCATATATGATGCAAAATATGAAATCTAAATAAACCTTATTTTTTCGTACTTTTTTAAACGCGTTCTTAATATTGTACATGAATCAAAATGATGTAATAAATATATGATAATAAAAGATCATGCAGTTTAGTCAAAGTTCGATGATCTTCTAACCGTCTCATACTCCCACAAGTATACGATAAATTTTTGGTATAAATTTTGACTTCGGTGTTTTCATAGACCTATAAATTATCTTACAGGGAATTTAAGAGCAAGACGTTATTTTTACCTTCAATAATTTTACGATAGTATAATATAGTAATCATAGAACAATGGTAAGGAGATATGCAAACTTAGAAAGAGAATATATAGTTCGTTTTAGTAAATAAACCATGAAAAGGAAAAAATGCAAAAAATGCAGTGAAACAAAAAAGCAAGAAAATTCAAAAAGAAAACGTTAAGAAAAAAATAATAATTATCATATACGATTTTTAATTTAAAAAAATAATAATAACTTGAAAATAAAAGTAAAAAGAATTAAATTTAGAAGCAAATAATTAAGTATTAAAGCAAAAAATATATATCTTCTAAAACATTTTGTTTATTTATAGAAGGATGTTCTTCTGTTTGATGAGAAAAGTAGGATATATTAGCTTAATTTTTCCAACGGAAATTAAATTTATTATTTAGAAATTCGTTTTTCCTTTTGTTTTTGCTGATTGTGCAAATATGCACCTATATTCTAAATTGGTTTTCAAATGCATATGATTATGTTCCATATTTTGAACGTCTATTATAAATAAGAAGAAAACGATTCCGATATGCAATATTTATTTATTTATTTATTTATATTTATACTTTTTAATCAATGTCATGTGTATTCTTGGAAACGTATTCTAGTACTAGATTAGGTACTTGGCATTTACTCATTTCAAGAAAATATCCCCTTCCTGTTTATATGTGATCCTTTCGAAGTCATCAACATATACTTCATCTCGATTTCAAGACGTTGTGAAATTGGAATCGATCAGAACATATCTTAGAGGAAAGCGAGAGGGGGAATTCTCCGCTGTGTGATTTGTTTCAGAAATTTAGTGCATGGAAATTCTTAACATTACGAACATAGATATGAAAATATTTGACAGTCTCAATAGTTTTCTTGATTAGTAAAATGTCAGTTCCAAAACGTCGTAGAATTTTCCGTGTTTGTTACCTTTTTCTGTTTATACTTTCCCTCTGAAATTTTTGCTTTACGAAAGTAATTATGTCATATTTTCTTCTGTTTTCTTTTAAGATAAGAACTATAAATAATATTTATTCTGTCACAAATATGCTGATTTTTATTCTTTCCTTTTTCTCTTCCCTTTTTAATTTTTATACATAGACTATTAATGATCTTTGGTTATCACACTAATCATCTAAATTCCAATGATAACCGTTCATCTATGTAATGTTGTTAATGTGTCACCTTTTATTTGAATTTATCGTTTTCCAATAGGTTGTGTTAGTTTTCTATAAAAATACAAGAAATATAGTTTAGCATCTCCATTATTAGAAGGTATTTATTTTTTTATTAAAAAAGCCGACATAATTGTGTTTGAAATATAAAAGTTTTGAGTTTATGATAAAATACGTAAAAAGTAGCTTTGGGGCATTCCTTACAAATACATAATTTTATACAGATTTAAGTATATATATTCTTCAGTATACAATATTTTAGTGGCATCTCCTTGGTTATTTTCTAAGTGCTGTTTATTTACGTAACTTTTCTAAAATTATGGTGTTCAAAATTGGTTTTATTTTCTCCACGTTACTGAATTTCGTAAATCATAGATTATTGGGCTAAAAAATTATTTTATATGTACTCAATTTAAATTATTTTATATGCACTCACTTTAAATTATTTTATATGTACTTACTGCATTCTATAAAAGAATTTATGTAGAATGCCTTTAGAAACATATAAAGGATAATTCTGTAGCACTGAAAAAATTAAAGTAAAACTAAAAAATAGTAATTCAATCAGAAATACATACATAAATAAAAGGATCATAAATATTTAAACACCAAATAAAGAAAATTTGATTCTTGAATGAATAGAGGTTACACCACGAAGCTGCCATAGAAGAACATTTTAAAATTATTTGGATATATCGTACATTCCGCATGATATCGAAAGAAACACAATATGTTAGCAAGAATTCTCATTTGTTACACTAGGAGTTTTATGGAAACTCAAAATGTGAGTACAAAGAAATTCTTAAATATTGGGTAGCTATTTTAGATGTTGTCTCAATGGTATTATTATATTGGGGAAGACTAGGAAGGTGCATAATTTATTATTGTTGGTCTACATGTCTTGGAATTTTTAATTAAAATTCGGTTTAAAAAATTTCAAAAAGAACATCAATTAGGTTTTAGATAAGCTTAGTCGATATTTGTGAAAGCAAAACGTTCTGTAACTATAAATACAGGCCGGGATAAAACGAAAAATCTAAAATTTTATAAAAAATTAATCTATGAAAATCCACTAATAAAGATTTACAGCATACGTTTTATTTCAAGCTTAAAGTATCAGTCAAATGAATTGAAAATATAGTTAGATGATGCTTGGATGTTTGCATGATTTGGAAGTGTCTTGCCTGATGATTATGATCAATCCACGAGTCAAACTGTATCCAAAACACTCAGTCAAATATAAATATTGTGGCAATGATAGCAAACATAATAAATTCCAAAACTAATATATAAAAATGACTTTTAGTATAAATTAAAGAACACTTTTGCTTTTATAATTACGCATATTCGCACCAACCCCAATAAATTTCCATGATTTAAAGTTGCTGATCGCTATATTTGACGAATGGCTGTTAATTAATGTGAGGGTGGAAAATGATGTTCAAGATTTTTTAGGCACTTTCATTACTTTTCCTAATGTTCTTAACATATTTCGCAGGGTTAGTGTTGTTAAGATTTTTATGACAAACACTAAAACAACTTGTTCATAAACTTTAATTAACTAGTGCTTTGGAATCTAAACTTGTGTTGGATGTAGTTCTGGGACTCTCTTTTTACACAAAACAACTCATTATAAGCTGTGATAAAAACTCGTGTGGCGCAATTTAAATTACAGAGACGTCGTCTTATTCTTCAAAAAAAAGCATAAAAACATTAAAGTAAAACAAAGCAAAGTCTTAGGTAATTACGGCGAAAGTATGGGGGAACTGCTCTATGAAAAAATATTTTCATTTTCATAAGAGTTAAAGCGCTTATTAGAAAAGAAATTAAAAAACTAACAGTTGTATAATGGTCCATTTAAGGTTGAATGAACTTTTCTTGGACTTTTAGCATAAATATCCATGCTTTTAGGTTATTTTTTTGGCATTTGTAATGAAAATAATGTTGGCTTTTGGATTAATTTTACACTATTTATACTAAGTATATTTTCTTACTTTTTTTTCAATTAATTATTAATATGATATAACATTAATAACAAATATATATATACGTGCAAATGTGAAAACAGCATAATGTGCTGTTACTGTAATGCAATGAATTGGGTAGAAAATATTTATAGAAGAGGATTTATTCTTCATCAAGATCATTGCTTTCCTTTTACAACTATTTATTTATTAAAAAGGAATCTATGATGTCTTTCATGTTTTAATCACTTTAAATCATTTAATATTTATAGCAACTAATAATAATTTTACTTGCATGATTTATATTTTTAAAACATAAATATATGCATCTAATGCCATATTATTTGATACATTTGTTTCCTCAAGGAAATAGATGAAAATGGAATATTGCTATATTTTATATATGTCAAAATTATGTTAAAATTATGCCAAAACGGTCTAGCATTCCCACCTTAATATAGACAAAAAATTGAATAATTTTCAATGCGATTCAACCGCTTGTGCTTTATATATTAATTTGAACATTTAAAACCAAAAGCGATTTTTGCATTTATGTCCACAATACTTAAGAAACCTGCAAATTTAATAAGAATGGTAAGAATGCCACTCTCACTAAAAAAAGTTTATTGTTAGAAATCTAAAAAAAAAGGGAAAAAAGTAGGAAAAGGTACTCGCGTACCAAAAGGGTGAATAACATACAATAGCAAATTAGAGAATTAGAGGACAAATCTATACATACGAAACAATACAGAGTTTCACCAGGAGATTCCATAACAAACAGTTATTTCGACACTGGCGTAAGGTTTAAAAACACGACGTTTAGGGAGCCAACTGCTCCCTTTGTCAAGTGAAGGCAGAATGAAGAGTTCGTGAAAGTCCTAAGCTTATATACCCGCATGTTGGGAATCCCCATCTGACGCCATTTGGTGCGGAGCATTTCCAGCTGGGGAAACCCTCGCCGGGAAAGCCCCCGCACCCGACCATGTCAGATGAACACCCCCAACTCGAGGTTTTGCAAAAATCCTGTAAGGTTCTGGTAGAGGTTTTGCGATGTTTATTGCACGACTCCTCAAACCGTAGGTTTCCCATGATTCCAGAAAAAGTCTACTCCCCGGATTCGTCACATTCTGATGTAATACTTTCATCGAATGCCAATCTGGTTCGTGACCCTCCCTGAAGACATGTTCAGCCAACTGGCTTGAATCGTCTCCCCTAGCTACCGCACGCATATGCTCCTTCCCTCGTAGACGTATCGATCTTCCCGTCTGTCCAACATACACCTTGTCACAGTCTCCACACGGTATTTGGTAAATAGCACCAGATTTTTCCTCCTCAGGGACGCGATCCTTAACTTTAAGTAATAGATCACGCAGGGTGTAGACAGGTTTGTAGTAGGTCTTAACATTCACACGACCGAGAATTCGAGACAGCTTTTCTGAGACACCAGCCACATATGGCAAAACCACTGATGTCTTCCTAGTCTCATCCTCTACATTCCTGTTTCCACCACTAACAAACACCACATTGGTTACGAGCGATAAATTTGCGCGGGTAACCGTTCTTTTTCAACACGCTTTTGTTGCATCGTAATTCAACATTGCGAAGGTCATCATTACAACAGTGTGTAAAGTCTCGTCGGTGCAAGGCTCTAATAACAGATGCTTTTTGTGATGCCAGGCTATGAGAACGAAAGTCAAGATACCTAAGAGTATGCGTTGATTTCCTAAACACCGTAGTCAACAGTCGCCCATCCCCATCTCTATTTATCCGAACATCTAAGACGGGTAATGAACCGCTATCTTCTTCCTCTAACGTAAATTGAATATGGGGGTTCAAGCTGTTCAAATAGAGATGAAAATCAGCAACTGAAGACCTTGGTAGGATAACAAACGTATCATCGACGTATCGCTTCCACACCTTGACACAGTAAGTACACTCATTTAAAGCACTGTTTTCAAACGCCTCCATGCACAAATTTGCCACCACACTCGAAACGGGTGACCCCATCACCTCTTTTCTGTCGGTAAAATCTACCCTTGAAGCCGAAAACCGTGGAATTCAAGCAGAACTCTAACAAGCTACATGTCTCTTCCGGACTAAGGCTAGTTCTTTCTTCCCGGCTTCCATCATGCCTCAGTCGCTCCAATGCTGTTGATACCGCCAAATTTGTTGGAATACAGGTGAAAAGTGAAACTTCATCAAAAGACACCATAGAATCATCGGGAGCAATTTCCACATTTCTGATGGAGCAAATAAACTCCTCAGAGGTAGACACCGACCGTCCAGAGGATCCAACAGGAGGAAATAGTATATCTGCAAGGTATTTAGAAAGTGCATATGTTGAAGAACTACAAAATCTCACAATAGGTCTAAGAGGAATATCGTGTTTATGAACTTTTGGGAGTCCATAGAACAATGGTATTCTTTCAGACGAACAACGGAATCGCGAGTAAAGTTTCTCATCCAGTTTCGAACCTTTGCGAAGTTTTAGCAAGCGACCGTTCATCTGCTTCTCAATGCAACCAGTAGGATCTTCAACGGAATAGGTATCGCCATCATTTAAAAGTGACATCACTTTATCATCGTAAACCGACCTATTCATAACAACCGCAGTACGACCCTTATCTATACTCTTACAATCTAAAATCAATACTCTTACAATAACTTACCATGTTCCTACACTTCTCTGTATCTATCTATACGGAATGGCCTCAGAACATGTAGCTCGTTTATAGTATTTTATTGCCAGGAAATACTCGTATAGAGCTTACCAGAACAAAATCTAGAGATCTGTTTAGATTGGACCTTCGTGTGTTAGTGAGTGCTAGTATTAAATTTACTGCATTTCTTCTATGTTTTCATGTTCTTAAGGTGTAAAAGCGGAGAGGAGAGAAGTTGCACTTTCTATATACATGTAATTAATAAATGTCTATTTGATTTATATTTTCTCCATTATTGAAACTTAACAAAATTTTGTATAAACACCCGCTTCTTTAGCAGTATTTGTTGTTGGTAAAATAAGAAAAATCAATCAATTTGTTAACATTTCATTTCCATATATTTAATTTTTATAATAAGCGGTAATGTGAAATCCACTCCATCTACTGTAAAATCGAGTGGTGTGTGTTAACTATTTAATTGCCACGTTTATTAGGATACTTTCTGTCGATACTCTCTGTAACGTGGATTAATTCGTGGACCTTATCGGATTATGCATATTAGTCATTCAATGGGAAGTTATAAACCAAATATGGAGGTATTTACGTATTGTTTCCCAAACGGATCAAATCAGATAATTTAATGTGGAACAAATTGTATACTGCAATTGAAATGGTATCTATGGTATAAAATATTAAAATGGTATCTTTAATAAATTTTGTATTGTACATGAGCATACATTTATATATGACAGGAGAAACCTTTCCATTTAGTAGATTTTGGAAAAAATACACATATGAAATATTTTGCTTGCATGTGTGGGCTCCCACAATAGAAACACCATGTTCACTTCGCAGGCTTTCTTAACTGTTGCCACTTAGAATAGCAAGAAAAGCAACCTTAATAAGTTCAATTTCTCAAATTGGTAAAATGCCAACTTCTTTCCCTTTATACGATGTGTTCTAAATGCACACAATTTCGCGTTCCGCATCTGGCACCATGCCTCCTTCTTTCACTTTGCCATTTTCCCACGTTTATATGGGGTCGACGTTATGCTCTTTTCCGTTCCACAATCTTCTATCCAAGTCCTCTTCTCCTCTCCATCCATGTTCTTCCAGCTCTTCCGTCACTCTATCCTTCCATCTTAGCCGCAATCTTCCACCCACTTCCTCTTACCCATCACCACCAGCTTATCCATAATCTTTTCTGCATATTCCACATTTCTCCGCTCCATTTGCCCAAACTATCTTAA
>QLNU02015003.1:70041883-70098318 GCA_006491805.2 Dysdera silvatica | reverse complement strand
TATTTAAAATTTTATGTTTTGTATTGAATTACACATAACAGTGGAAACTGTTTTTTGGCGTTAAAAATATATTCAAAATAGATTTCTGTGGTAGACCTTGTATACATGGTTTTTTCGAGAGGTTTGAGTCGCCATCTACTCTATAATAAGGTCAAGGGAAATTATAACTTTTAGTACAACCTCTATAATTACAAATAAATTTGACACCCACGTATTAGTAGCTCAAACTAGAGCTATTTTTGTTTAGGAGAAAAAGAGACGCCGTCCTCATCTCGGATTCGAACCAGGGTCCTCGCGTTGAGCCCGCGGTGTCTTGACCTACTAGACGAATGAGAACAAACGCTTTTTTCTGCGCCTTGTTCTCATTTGTCTAGTAGGTCAAGACCTCCACAGGGATGCTGAGAGGACCTAGTTCAATCCGGACCTCCTAAACAAGCAACTCTAGTTGAAGCTACTAACAAATTGTTGTAATAAAAATCTCCACGAAAACTCATAAGAAATCCTTGGTGGCTTACGTATTTGACCAATATTTAGCAATTGTTATCCTGAAGGGTAACTAATGCCGAAATAATACAGAGAGTTTCACCAGGAGATTCCATAACAAACAGTTATTCGACACTGGCGTAAGGTTTAAAAACACGACGTTTCGGGAGCCAACTGCTCCCTTTGTCAAGTGAAGGCAGAATGAAGAGTTCGTGAAAGTCCTAAGCTTATATACCCGCATGTTGGGAATCCCCATCTGACGTCATCTGGTGCGGAGCAGTTCCAGCTGGGGAAACCCCAATCGGGGAAACCCTCGCCGGGAAAGCCCCCGCACCCGACGATGTCAGATGAACACCCCCAACTCGAGGTTTTGCAAAAATCCTGTAAGGTTCTGGTAGAGGTTTTGCGATGTTTATTGCACGACTCCTCAAACCGTAGGTTTCCCATGATTCCAGAAAAAGTCTACTCCCCAGATTCGTCACATTTTGATGTAATATTTTCATCGAATGCCAATCTGGTTCGTGACCCTCTCTGAAGACATGTTCAGCCAACTGGTTTGAATTGTCTCCCCTAGCTACCGCACGCATATGCTCCTTCCCTCGTAGACGTATCGATCTTCCCGTCTGTCCAACATACACCTTGTCACAGTCTCCACACGGTATTTGGTAAATAGCACCAGATTTTTCCTCCTCAGGGACGCGATCCTTAACTTTAAGTAATAGATCACGCAGGGTGTAGACAGGTTTGTAGTAGGTCTTAACATTCACACAACTGAGAATTCGAGACAGCTTTTCTGAGACACCCGCCACATATGGCAAAACCACTGATGTCTTCCTGGTCTCATCTTCTACATTCCTGTTTCCACCACTAACACCACATTAGTTACGAGCGATAAATTTAGTCGGGTAACCTTTCTTTTTCAACACGCTTTTGTTGCGTCGTAATTCAACATTGCGAAGGTCATCATTACAACAATGTGTAAAGGCTCGTCGGTGCAAGGCTCTAATGACAGATGCTTTGTGTGATGCCGGGTGATGAGAACGAAAGTCAAGATACCTATCAGTATGTGTTGGTTTCCTAAACACCGTAGTCAACAGTCGCCCATGCCCATCTCTATTTATCCGAACATCTAAGAAGGGTAATGAACCGCTATCTTCTTCTTCTAATGTAAATTGAATATGAGGGTTCAAGCTGTTCAAATAGAGATGAAAATCAGTAACTGAAGACCTTGGTAGGATAACGAAAGTATCATCGACATACCGCTTCCACACCTGGACACAGTAAATTCACTCATCTAAAGCACTGTTTTCAAATGCCTCCATACACAAATTTGCCACCACACTCGAAGCAGGTGACCCCATCGCCGTACACCTCTTCTGTCGGTAAAATCTACCCTTGAAGCCGAAAACCGTGGAATTCAAGCAGAACTCGAACAGGCAATATATCTCTTCCGGACTAAGGCTAGTTCTTTCTTCCAGGCTTCCATCATGCCTCAGTCGCTCCAACGCTGCTGATACCGCCAAATTTGTTGGAATACAGGTGAAAAGTGAAACAACACTAAAAGGCACCATAGCATCATCGGGAGCGATTTTTACGTTTCTGATAGAAGAAATAAACTCCTCAGAGGTAGACACCGACCGTTCAGAGCACCCAACAAGAGGAGATAGTATACCTGCAAGATATTTAGAAAGTGCATATGTTGGCGAACTACAAAAACTCACAATAGGTCTAAGAGGAATATCGTGTTTATGGACTTTTGGGAGTCCATAGAACAATGGTATTCTTCCAGACGAACAACGGAGTCGCGAGTAAAGTTTCTCATCCAGTTTCGACTCTTTGTGAAGTTTTAGCAGGCAACCATTCATCTGCCTCTCAATACAACCAGTAGGGTCTTTATCTACAACGGAATAGGTATCGCCATCATTTAAAAGTGACATTACTTTATCATCGTAAACCGACCTATCCATCACAACAGTAGTACGACCCTTATCTATACTCTTACAATCTAAAATCAATACTCTTACAATAACTTACCATGTTCCTACACTTCTCTGTATCTATCTATACGGAATGGCCTCAGAACATGTAGCTCGTTTATAGTATTTTATTGCCAGGAAATACTCGTATAGAGCTTACCAGAACAAAATCTAGAGATCTGTTTAGATTGGACCTTCGTGTGTTAGTGAGTGCTAGTATTAAATTTACTGCATTTCTTCTATGTTTTCATGTTCTTAAGGTGTAAAAGCGGAGAGGAGAGAAGTTGCACTTTCTATATACATGTAATTAATAAATGTCTATTTGATTTATATTTTCTCCATTATTGAAACTTAACAAAATTTTGTATAAACACCCGCTTCTTTAGCAGTATTTGTTGTTGGTAAAATAAGAAAAATCAATCAATTTGTTAACATTTCATTTCCATATATTTAATTTTTATAATAAGCGGTAATGTGAAATCCACTCCATCTACTGTAAAATCGAGTGGTGTGTGTTAACTATTTAATTGCCACGTTTATTAGGATACTTTCTGTCGATACTCTCTGTAACGTGGATTAATTCGTGGACCTTATCGGATTATGCATATTAGTCATTCAATGGGAAGTTATAAACCAAATATGGAGGTATTTACGTATTGTTTCCCAAACGGATCAAATCAGATAATTTAATGTGGAACAAATTGTATACTGCAATTGAAATGGTATCTATGGTATAAAATATTAAAATGGTATCTTTAATAAATTTTGTATTGTACATGAGCATACATTTATATATGACAGGAGAAACCTTTCCATTTAGTAGATTTTGGAAAAAATACACATATGAAATATTTTGCTTGCATGTGTGGGCTCCCACAATAGAAACACTATGTTCATTTTGCAGGCTTTCTTAACTGTTGCCACTTAGAAAAGCAAGAAAATAAACTTAAAAAGTTCAATTTCTAAAATTGGTAAAATGCCAACTTCTTTCCCTTTATACGATGTGTTCTAAATGCACACAATTTCGCGTTCCGCATCTGGCACCATGCCTCCTTCTTTCACTTTGCCATTTTCCCATGTTATATGGGGTCGGCGTTATGGTCTTTTAATCTTCCCTTCCACAATTTTCTATCCAATGCCTCTTCTCTACTACATCCATACTCCTCCAGATCTTCGGTCTTTATCCTTTCACCTCAGACGTGGTCTTCCCCTCTTCCTCTTACCCATTACCACCAGCTTATCCATTACCTTTCCAACATATTCCTCATTTCTACGCTCCATATGCCCAAGCCATCTTAACCTATGTTCTTGTATTTTTCTTCCTATGGGTCCAACCTTGACCGTACCTCTAATTAGGTTATTCCTTATTTTATCCCTCCTTGTAACACCATTCATCCACCTCAACATTCTCATCTCAGCCACTTCCATCTTCCTTTCATGCGCTCTTGTAATTGGCCAAGTCTCTGCCCCGTATAACATTGCAGGTCTCACCACAGTTTTATACAATTTTCCTTTCATCCTACTCTTGATCTCTTTTCGCATAGCACTCTACTCATCTTTCTCCAATTTAAACACATACACTGAATTCTATGCTGTATTTGTGGCCAAATGTCCATCTTTACTCACAAACGGCTTAAGATTTTTTAAATTTTTTAAGCTGGCAACATGTATTTTGAATAATTATAATTTCACTTTTTACATTTGACAACAGTATGTGTAATGGTTTTCCAAATTTTAAAATCAAATCAGCCTTCCGTTTACCATCGAAGGGTGCACAAGTCATCCCTCGAGGCTCGGAAGAAAAGGTGTACTAAATTCATTTAACGTTGTATTTGAATTAATTTATTTTCTGGAATGCGTTAGTGAATTATTCTAAACATTTAAAGTATTAATAAATATAATTTTAACTGGATGGATTTACTGCATTTCTGCAATACTTATTTCTTCACATGATATGGGAAAGTTAGAGTTGTAAGTATATAAAATTTATAATTTATAACATGTTCCTGTGTTTTGTTCCTACTTCATATACATCGTAGTCAATTAACTCTTTTAAATTCATTATAATTCCAAGCCAGTATTGACAGTGATTGCATAAGCACAAAAAAAGTTAACTAACATTACTTTTAACAAGAGAAGCACTGATTTTAAAGAATTGCTACTATTTCTTATAAAATCTGTCAAACAAAACTATAGACACAAAAGAAAGCACACTTTTTATATAAAAAACGAGCCGAGGTGGTTAGCGGTACGTTTAGCGTTTAAGAAAATTACGAATATAAGAGGATCACCATGCTAATAATTAGAAACAAATTATGAATAAATTCCATATGAGGTTTTAAGAGATCTCATGAATATGATTATAGCCATTTACATGTAATAACAAATCCGCATATGGTGTCTGCTTTATGTTGTTAAATTTGTTGAAAATGATTTAAAATCGGTTCAGACTGACAGATGACAAATCAACAAAACAGCTGACAGGATCTTAGATTTGACTTTCCTAACAAATCGAATGGAATAACGAGATGGAGAAGGATTTGCCTTGTCTTTATTTACTTTTCTCGGAGGAGCGTCTCTGGGTGCTACCGAGGGGGTAGCGGGGCATAAATTTGAGATGATATCTCCGGGGACGTTTAACGCTCTGATTGACTAAACAGGAAAAAAGCGTTGAGTCGTGTCTTCGCATTTTTACTTGTCACGTCTGAAAAGTCATTTTGTTCTTTCCTTTCCAATCATTCCCCGAAGTATTTTCTTCTCTTTCCTCGTCTCTTTCCGCCTCGGAAATTTCAATGTATGTGCTATATCTCTAACGCAGCATAAAACGGAGAAAAATTGGAAGAGTTATTTTCAAGTGAATCACAGATAGATATTGATACGTGATATCTTTTCAACGGTAAAAAAAAAGATGAAAATGGGGAGTTTTTCCCTCTTAAAAACTGAGATTGAAGAGTTGACAGCTTAGTAAAAAATAAGATTAATGTGAATATAACAGTAATATTTTATTTATTAACAAAAAATTTCATAAATTATATTAATGAGCATTATTAACTAATCCTTCCCTCATCATGTATTTGTATACATATTTAAAATATACAATACAGATTTACTTTTTATTTTAATCTATTAAAAAATTTAAAATGTAAACTTTCTTGTGAATTACATAAATAATATCTGCTTAAGTCACATGACCTCATTAAAATGAAAGTTAAACTATATAAATAAAATTAAAATTGGTCTCTGCTCATCTCAAAGTTCCCTGGATTTAGCTCATATCCCAGAAACGTGGCATAGTTGGAGGTTACAGCCTTCATTATCCCTTGCTCACGCTGTCTATGTGATTACGTCAAAATAGTGTCAAACTAAATATATTGAAATCGTATTCATGGTGTTTTGCATAATCGCTTGCGTCTGAATTTTGCAATTTGTTTTTACTTTTCTTCAAATCTTCAATAACTTAATCCTCATTGTTTCCCACTACATTTTTAGTTCTCTTACCCTTCATTCGCATCCCCATCTTCAAGGATAAAAAAAAAACTTGAAAGAGACAGACAAAAAGATAAGCATGTTAAATTTTACCAAAAATTACTTAATAGACATTGCTTTGTATACTCGAGTACGTTACCATGGTGCAATGATCAGTTCCAAGTGTACAGTTTTTCTAGTTCTTTACGTCTGATGCTCTTCGTTATTCTATCTTTAGCAAGAGACTATTATTTTCGATGTTACCAGTAGCGAGTCAACAATACTCGAAAACGGCTTCCGAATATTATTCACACCGTCGTCCGTTAGGCTTAGATTGAAAAGAAGCTAAAACGGTACACACTTTTCGCCGTTATTTGGCTTCTTTTGAAACGAGTAAACAACTCCTAAATTTGTTCCCCATTGACAGCCATGTGCTTGAATGTTGATTGATTTTTCCCCAGAAGTATACGGAAAAGTTCACAATTCAAAGCAATGAAGTCGTTATTTCACACGTATTACTACAATGAAACGAACTCTAAAGGCTAAAACTTTAAAGGCTTATAACTCAGTAAAAAATGTATAAACTGTTTGCATCAAGATATTCAGCTAGTATAATATAAACACTATTATCCATTGCCACTTGATGTTTCAACTCTTAACTATACTGAAGAACATTGGAATTGAAACACATAAAACTACGTGTTTGACTTGTTTAAATTTTTTATAAAATAACGTCACAGTGACATACGCGAAGAAAAATGCGCCATATCTGTCCCGGAGAGACTACCCGACACAGCGTAAAATATGCGAAGTCGTGATGTAGACAATTCCTGCATTACTATCAAACTTTGTAGAAAATAAATTCAAAAGGGAACTTATTCCTGAAGGACGATTGGATTGCTCATAATGTCTGAAGTCCACGCTTGCAAATAATACAGCCGCAAAATGGACCACGTGAGAAGACGGACAGTTGGCTTTTAGAGGTCGGGTGATCAACTCAGAGTATAGGCGTACATATCACACTACGATTCGATGATGTGTCTATAAATGATTATTTGACTGCACTCAAAATCGTAAAACCAGTAATGGAACACAGAAGGCAAATCCCTGGCGTAACTAATGAGCGTCTCATTTGCCAAAAAGTCCTAGTTACTCCTACAGACACGTTTTCCTTCTTCAGACAAATGATAATATCCGCCATCAACCAATTTTTCATCTAGCGAATAATTTCCGTTCGCTCTGCGGAAATATTGCGGATCGGCTATTGCACTGCTTACCACTTATCTCTTATACTTTCGTCGACTCTCCTTGTACCATTTTCGAGTGACCTGGGATATAGAATGGCGGTAAGTTGTCTTCAGAATCTCGTTTTTGCTTAGGCCCCGACGATAGCCGGATACGCATATTGAGGTTATGTACGGAACGAGACGATTCGACAAATTATGTCGAGTGTCACTAAACCGCAAACACAGAGCACTGTGAAAGCTGATGCAGTCTGGTATTCATTGTACGTAATCTAACAGCTTGCTAATATGCTTATAGCTTGAAACCTATAACACATTTCTTCATGATTGGTTTGGAAAACGCCTCATTTCAGCACGATAACGCCCATTTACATACGGCAATTATTTCAAGAGAATGTCTAGGTGGTACCAACATGATAAGATGATCTGCCAAATCCACAGATTTATTCCCAATATGTCCCCAATAGAAAGTATCTAGTATATCGTGGGGCGCCATTTAATGCTCAGATGCAACAACTGCAGAAAATAAAAATTCATTTTCAACCGGTTGTGCAAGCATAGCGAACAGTATTCAATGGTAATCACGACATTGATACTATTTAATGTAAAGACAGAAAGCGAAAGGCAGGACCAACAAAGAAGCATCCATTCCTTATTATTAAAGTCATGTAAGTAATTTTTTAGAAAAATTAAAAAAAAAAAGAATTTTAGATAATAAATATGTAATTTTGTAATTTTGCAATAAAAATATTATCATGTCATATTTACGACTTATTCAGTCCAGTCTCGTTTACAAGTTACAAGCAAATCGCACATCATTTTCTTCATATTGCCATTTCAATTTTATTCAATGTATGTCATATTTATTTATTTTGATCCGATTCTAGGAAATTTGACTCCCCTCCGGTTATATAAATATATGTGCTTATATAGGATATATATGCGTACACACTGTCCGTTTACGAAAAGAAGTCCGATGGAATAGTTATAAATAACGGGGGGGTGACATCACAAGCGGGCTAGTTGATTACAATAGAGGAGGTTTCCAATTTCAGAACTTATGTTTGGTGAACATTTGTCGGCTCCAAAATCAAGTTCTGAAATTGGTGTCCACCTCTGCTGTAATGGGATAGCCGTTTCTGACATCACCACCCGTTATTTCTGTTCCATTGGACTTTTTTTCGTGGACGAACAGCATATATTACTAGATTTTTATGTAATTAGACAAACACATTAGCGATGCTGTTTTGTGGTTATGCTTTCAGTTTACTCATAACCTACTTTAGATTGTAATCTATGCTGAATTGACGGTAAACATGTGCATACCGAATATATGAAAAATTGTATAAAGATACGAAATTATCTGCAAAATATATATATTTTGTATAAAATATAACCCACTATTATGCAAACCGTCAGGAACAAATGACAAACTGTTATTATTATCACATAAATATTATTATTCTATAAATATGATGAAACGTTATTATTATCATATAAAGTATTTATTATGCTATGAATTTTGGTGAAAACAGAACTGAATATTCTTATACAGTATGAAATATTTACTAATATATTTTAGCTTTAAAGAATTCACGGTTTCCAATTTTCCATAAATTTCTTTGCTCTCTCTAAAGACAATACATTGCATTGTATATTTAATTATTTAATCTAAGTACGAGCTTAGGATTAAAAAATGATTTTAAACTCAAAATTTTAATAAGATTAACTTTAAAATAATTTCTAGCTAAAATTTCTTCAGAAAAAAAGTCAATTTTTAAATAACTGGTAATTTAATTTTAGATCGAAAAAGATTTTCGCTCTATTGCAAATTAATGAATGCTTCCTATTATACAAGGCTAATGTATGTATTTATAAAAGCTCTTGGGACAAGTTGGATGCATAGATTAATTTCTTTACATAATCAGTAACTTTGAAAAATGACAAAGGGCAAGACTTATTCGAATAAAATATTTATTTTAACGGTTGTGAATTATGAAATATTTAATACTAAAGTAATCATATATAAAATACATATAGTAATCGGGCTTTGTAATGGTGTAGTCTTAACGCTTCCTTTCATCTAGCGTGTCGAACATCGAATATCGAGTTCGATCCCCAATAATTAAAAAAGCAGCTTGAGACTAACTACAAACTATATTCTGGAGGTTGCTTTGCTATATTTAGGATTCCTCAGTAAACTGTCAGTCCTTGCGCAGTATAACCTTTGCTGTTCTCACGTTGTAAAATACACAGTTGGCGCAGTATAGCCCAGATGCTCTTGCGCCATAAAAAAGCCAAACAAACAAACAGTAAAATACACAAACAAAGGTTTACTATAGTAAAGATGAAACGACACACTGCGCAAAATATTAAATAAAATAAAACACATTAACACAGTTAAAATAAATACGATGGTTTATAGCTATTTCGGAAGCGCGTTTAGGCTTCCTTCTTCAGAACCCTAGTTACACTAATGTGACACATCAATGTAACTAGGGTTCTGAAGAAGGAAACCTAAACGCGTTTCCGAAATAGCTATAAACCATCGTATTTATTTTAACTGTGTTAATGTGTTTTAGTTTATTTAATATTAAAGGTTTACTAATTTCATTGAGAAGAGGTAATTTTTGTCAAATTCTACAACAATCACAATTTTTAACCATTATTTTTAATCTATTTTACACCTATGAAAGTGATATAGAAAAATAGTACTATCTGTTAGTCAGTCGGATGTAAATTAAATATTTCTGGGTCAGCGGGGGGCTTTGTTAGACATAAAAGACTTTTTTCTTTGTTGCCGTGGCAGGACGTCAAT
This sequence comes from Dysdera silvatica, assembly GCA_006491805.2. Taxonomy (NCBI): domain Eukaryota; kingdom Metazoa; phylum Arthropoda; class Arachnida; order Araneae; family Dysderidae; genus Dysdera; species Dysdera silvatica. Next base: position 70,088,332 of record QLNU02015003.1, on the reverse strand, counting down.
AAAAAATCACATTTAACTATTTTTATACCGCAGATTTTTGGATTGTCCGATTTTCTATGTATTTATGTACTTAGTATAGTCACAATTACGGATTAAGTCATGTATAATATAGTTTATTTTAATCTGTTCTGTTATTTTGTTTGTATAATGCCTGCCGAAATAAAGACATTAAAAATATATATACGTGAAATATGAATTGCATAGTATATAGGACAAAGATTAAAACATGGTCAATTGAAAAATAACACCAAACTTACATATATTTATTTTGAGAAAATTACGCGAAAGTTTATTCTATCATCTAACTTCATAATTAAGCAATACATGTTGATTTAACTTTGGATACATTGGCTTTTAGCCACATTTCATTCTAGCCAAAATTTATGGTAAATGTAACGTGTGTTAGAAGCATTTACAAATTGATTCGCGATAGCAGAAGATTACATTAAAGGATGTCTAATTTTAGCAAATAGCATTAGCCAACGCATCAGCGCTTAGCTGGCAATCAATAACAAGTCCATTAAAGTAAGACTAATAATCTTCTTTAAATAAGGATTAATCTCAGGCTTAAAGGAATTTGTGGTTTCCTTCTTGTTGCGTTTCTATGACCCTGCCCCGTTTATGCCCAATGAAATGTTCAAAATATAAAACTAAAACGATTACGATGAACGCATTTGATTATAAAATGCTTAAACACACCTTCCCACAAAGCAATGTAATATTTTACGTTAAACCCCACCAAAAAGGATAAAAAGTTTTAGAGCGAAACTTTCCTTCCATTTTAGTTACCAACAGCAATTACATTCCCATTTCTCCTAAAACATATCCCATATTAGTTTATAAATAATTTATATATATGCAGAGAGAGTAGGAGAATACCTTAAAAGAGGTTTATTTGCAAGGATACAAGACGTAATATCTTTTTAATTACGTCATGGTCAATATTATTTTCTGAGTTAATTGTAATTTTTTATTGTAGATCTAATCGTGAAAGATGTAGAACATTACGTTACACGAAACCTCGCGTTTAGGTATAGTATTAAAAGGATGGCGCTACCAAAATTTTTTTGTATCATGACTCTGAGTCAATTTTTTTTCTATATTATAGCACAAAATATTCTCTATTCTCTTAATTACTGAGCTATCGTGGTGAACCACTGCAAAAACGATCCTTTAGCTGGGTATTTGTGCCAACGCTGCATAGTCTAATGCTGCTTCTTAAGAAATTTAATTATTATGGTTACTAAGATGAGCATGAAATAAAGGTAGAATTTTATATTGTTTTGTAAATAAGAATGAAAGTTAGATATTATTACCCTTCTCAGGGCTAACGCAATTGCCAAATGGTGAACATAAAAAGCCACTGGGGCAAGTTTTGTTGCGAGTTGTTTTTCCATAGAGATTTGTATTACGTTTAAGCTCATACTAGAACTTACTTAGTGTAGGAGAAAAAGAGACCTCATCTCCGTCCTAGAGTCGAACTAGGGTCTCTTTTTTTGAGCTCGGAGTTCCTTAACCGCTACACCAACGAGGACAGGAATAACGCTCTCTTTTCCCATAGGTTAGAAAGAGCTGACGATGAGAGAGTTTCTTAAATTTTGCCACAGCCCGGTCAGTAACAGAGAGATTGTAGCCCCTGTTTTCTGTAATGGATCTTAAAATTGTCAATTTCCGAGCAAGTAGCAAGACCGTTGAAAACAGTTGGATCGTTCGGTCAACAAAAGTATAGATCGCAGCCACTTTACGGACATCCGTGTGGCAAGATTTAGCGTGAACAGGTAGAGAAAAAATGTAATTTATTATTACCCTTCTCAGTGCCAATACAATTGCCAGATAATAGTAAAACAAAAAAGCTACATGGGCGAGTTTTTGTGAGTTTTTCCGTGGGATATTTTTTATTACTAACAAATTTGGCACCCACGTTTCACCATGATGCGAATCTAGGATGGAGACGGCATCTTTTTTTCTGTTATACCAAAATGAGCTCTAGTATGAGCTTTAAACGTGGGAGTCAAATTTTTTAGTAATGAAAAATCCACCATGAAGAAATTCATAAAAAACTCGACACGGTGGCTTTGTGTGTCGAACATTATTTGGCAATTGATAGGCCCTGATAAAGGGAATAATATCGTACATCCTCGTATATATGGGAAAACGAGAGCGTTATTCCTGTCCTGGTTGGTCCAGCGGTTAAGAGACCCTGCTCTCAAAGGAGGGATTCTAGCTCGATAGAACGGAGACACTATCTCTTTTTCTCCTGCACCAAAAAAGATCTAGTGTCACCGTAAACGCGTGTGTCAAATTTATTAAACATAATAAAAATGAAATAAAAAAATTTTCGCTACCAGTAGGTATATATATTTAGTTTTAAATTTCATAAATTGTTTTTATCCTCTTAGAGAAATTTCCAACATGCTATAAGGGAAATGATTTTATAGGTGATAATTCCGACGCCCACGTGTTATAGTTCAAACTAGAGCTTTCTCTTATAGGAGAAAACAGGCATCGTCTCCGACCTAGGTCTGAACTGGGGTCTCTCCTATATAGGCTTTTCTCCTATAAAAAAAAAAGCTCTATTCTGTACTATAAAACAAGGATGTCGAAATTATTACGTATAATAAATTCCCCATGGAAAAACACAAAAATCTCGCCCCGAAGGCTTTGTGTGTTGACCATAATTTGGCAATTGTGTTATCCGTAAGGAGGATAATAATACTTAGCAACAGAAATGATTTTAATAAATGTGTTCACAAATTTTATCTCAACGATCAAAGTTATTCGTGTAGGAAGAGAGTAATACAAAATTGAAAACGACAAATTAAAAGAGTCTGAAAAGCCATGTTTGCAATGATCAATTAACTTTTAGACGAAACAATTATGAATGGGTGAGAAGAAAAGATGTCAAGGCATCGTTATTAAAGTAAAAACTGAAAATTCGATGAATCGTAGAAAAACTGAATATGATTAACTTTCGAAATTTTAAACTAGAAACCAGGAATAGAGGTTCATAAATGTTCTCATGTAAAAAAATAATTCAATGTGAAAGAAATTGGAATAGCATTGAGCCATACAGCTGAAATCAAACATATATGGAATAGATCTGGAAAGATTTTCATCCAGAATTATTCATGTACACTATCTCCTTGAAGGTAATGATTTGAATAAATATGTATTCATGTGTGAATTTTTGCATAAGATACCTGTGTTATGTTTTGATATTTTATCATATTTATGATTTATTCTTTTATGCAGGGTCAGAATTGTCCAACTATGCATAATTCCATATTTTATCAAGGTAAGCACATTCTTAATTGTGTAAATTGATTTTTTAATTATTATGAGAATATGTTAATAATCTTATTTACATTGGTTCTGTTTAATTCGCTTGATCGCCATGTTTGGACATTAATTGAAAGGATAATAAACTAATAAATTACATTTAAGTTTTAAGTTGTATAAACGAGTAAAACTAAATATATATAAATGGGAAAAAATAATTTTCGTTAAATGGTTTTTAATAGTATTTCTAAAGATTTCCCATAAATCAACACACACACAATGGCTCAAATATTTGTGCCGAGCCTTGGATGTATGCATTAAAATATTTTCTTACCACTTATAAATGAATTAAAAAAATGATGGAATTTATATTGTTACTTCAAAAATAACAAAATAGTTTTAAAAACATTGAAGTTTGAGCTAGTATATACATTTTATATAAGCAAGAAAGTTTACAAAATTCAAAATTGTCGAATCAAAATCCATTAAGTCACTGGTGCTAAACTAACAGTAAAAGATAGTTAATTGAATAACAATTTTAAGTAGGCCAGACCAGCAATAATAATTAGTCGTTAGTAGACTGTCATTTGCATCTGTTCATCTCCATACATCTGATTTTGACTACATAGCAACGGTGCAGCCCGTAAGCATCCTTAAGTGGAAATTAACGTGAAAGGACTCCTTGTAAACTCAAACTGGTCAGCGCAATGATGATATCGACTACCTCCCTTTAAATATATCGTTTAATCTAAAACCACGATCCTCAGTTTCCATGGACAAAACCAGTTCTAACTAACGCAGGGGACAGAAATATCTGAGCTGCAATGGTGCAGCCCTTACGTATCCTCAAGGAGAAATCAAGGTGGAAGGACTCCTTGTAAACTCAAACTGGTCAGCGTGATGGTGATATTGACTACCTCCCTTTAAATATAACGTTTAATCTAAAACCACGATCCTCGGTTTCCATGGACAAAACCAGTTTTGACTAACGCAGCGGACAGAAATATTTGAGATCAGGTGGTACTAAACATGTGGCGTGTCGTGTGTCTGGAAATAGGGTGTTGAACATATATTTTTGTCATCATTAGAAATACAATCCGCTAGTGTTGTTTTCCTTTTTATCTTTTCCCCTTGCGTTTGAGTGGAGGTGGATGAGGAGCTATCCAGGCATAAGGGGCGTTCAAGTAATACGTAAGCGCATTTCTGATCATTTTATACCTTTCCCCATTGTAAGAAAAAATAAGCAAATATCTGCTCTTCCCTACTATCATATTAACGTAAGATTTCGGTTCTCTGATTTTTTGGTATATAGAAGTTGAAGAAGAAATGAGCATGCAATATGCGATGTAAATTATAATGCTTATTTACATTATTATTGTAATATTTAGCGTTTATTTGTTATAATATTAAATCCTTATTTATAAATAGAGGGTAATAATCGCAATAAATTATGGCATTTAAAAAAGTTTTAATAAGCTGTTAATAGATATTTTGGTGGACATATGACACCTTCATCAGAAATTGTACATCAGCTTATAACAACGTATTAAAACTTACGTTGTAAGCAAATTGTGTATAAAAAATGGACATGGAAAAATACATTTATTAAAAATAATATATCCATTATAATTTAAAAGTGTTATGAATGCCATGGGAATCCTTGAAGTGGGGGGGACAAGCGAAAGAATGTTGAGAGCCGCTGGTTTAAATAATTAAATATTTATATGTGATTACGTGTATTTTATGTTTTCTACTTGCAGTGTATCCAAGTGTCTCATCTTACATCCAAGTATTGCAGTTCTGTCAGGGTGGTTGTCATTTTGTAACCATGTGCTAGTTTTATCGTTGTTTGTAACTTAGCTGTACATAAGCATGGTTCAGATTTCTCCCTCCCTCCCCGTTGTTAAAACAAATACGTAAATCTCAAACCTTTCCCACAAAGGTGCTTACGTACTACTTAACCATCCCCAAATTTAATATTATTAAAAACAAATTAGGGTAGCAACAAGATATTGCCTATGTAATTACAATTATCACAGCCCAAAATTCAAAATTACTTTAAAAAATTAATATAATTAATAGAACAGAAAATGGATACAATAATATAATAATATAATTAAATAATATAAATAAATAAATAATATAATTAAAATAATATAAAATAAAATAAAATAATATAAATAAATAATATAAATAAATAAATAATATAATTAAATAAATATAAATAAATAAATAATATAATAAATAAATATAATTAATACAATAATATAATTAATAAAACAGAAAATGAATGAATAGTTAAGGGGAATGGGGTGGGGGTGCTTTTTGTACCATGCATTAGAACCGTAAAAGCAAGAAATAGTATGGAATATAAGGGCCGACAGGTATTTTACACTATTTATTTTGAATTTTTAAAATACGCATTAATTTATAATTAAAGACAACGTTAATTTAGTACGTTTAGTGATATCATAAAGGGATAACGGATTAGTCAAACGTAACCTTAAATGCAAACATATCGCAAATGATGTTCGTGATAATAAGAATGTGAAACTCACAAATAACGATGATTAGGATTTTTGAGCATACGGTTAGCGAGAGGAGAAACGCTGGTCATGGTATTCATTTCCGATACCCACATTATTTTATTTGAAAACACCTAAATATAATGTCGTTGAATAGTTAAACTTTGGCCGTCTTCCCCCGATTCACTATACACAGCTTCTTAGTGGCTTGCCGTTGCTACGCGGCTGCAACACAGGCGGCTAGCAGATACTTTATTTTGAATACTGGATCTTTTATTGAATTATTTGAGCTGACTGCGATCATTTTTGTGGTGTATTTCAAATTAAATTAACCAATTCTAATAAAATAATAACAATAAAAATATTACCACAATTTCTTTTTCCTTGTAATGAAAACCAGTTGTTGCGAAACGCTTCAACTTAACCACCAGCCGCCAAAATACTAAACATCGGTGGGTAAATGCAAGTTGTAACATGTTGACGATTGTGACGACTTTTAAGTACAGAGCGCTTTTATCACAAAGAGGAAGCCAGAAGCTGGAAAAAAAGAATTTCAAAAAAGTCTGGAGCATGCCAAAAAGAGACAATGGGTTTCAAATGGCTTTATGCATTTGACTTTATCAAGTTGACGACGAGAAGTTGAGAGACTCGGTACGTTTCGGATTAACGTGAAGATGTAAGGGCCACGTTATCATGGCAAATTTTTTATAAATGAGCCCAGCAAATTCACGAAGAAAATTAACGGATTAAAATTTTAGTTATTAGAAATTCAAACGTTTAGGAGAATTCGAACTGCAATGTTCAAAAAATGGGAATGCCAGTGTTTAAAGAATGAGGTTGACAATAAGCAAAGAGTTTAAAAAGTCCTTTTGACGGATCCTCTGATGATACACATAGTCTGTGTCCTGCAAAAGACCGAAATTTTCCAGAATTCCAAAACCTAATTATATGTGCATTCGCCGCCAAATACATCTCATTGTTGACAAATAGTTAAATAAAAATATTTTTCCTCGCCAAATATGAAAAATTAAATTACAAGCGCAATTAAAGGATAATGCGCAATAATTAATTACAGCTACACCATAAAAATTATAACTTCCATATTATTTCAATGACAACAGTTTTCAGAAGCTTAAATAATGAATACATATCTTGTCAGATTAAGAATTAGATGATAAATTGCTCGTAAAGAAAAGAATAATTTTTCGACACCTGGTAGGGACAGAAGCGACGACTTCTTGGTAATTAGTCGACGGCTCTTTCCCACTGTGCACTAGGCGTCGATCAAACTACAATCTGCGAGCGAATGTAAAGAACTTCAGCGTGTTCAAGTTTCATATTTGCTCGTAGAGGGGAGTTTGATGGACGCCTGTAAGGCAGTGGAAAAGAACACTTGATGGGTTATTAAGGTGTTGTGGGTTCGATGCCCATCAGACACCGTGAAATCATTCTTTTCCTTGCTGGCAATTTATCATCTAATATTACCATGTCAGCAGTTATAATGATGATTGTTTGACTTTAACGAACAGATTAAGAATATTTAATTTTAACGAAACACGTACAATATAATAATTTCCTTTCTCGAAATGGTTCGCTTATCGTTAAGTATACAGACATTAAATAGTTTTATATACGACGCAGTTATGTTCAGTTAATTAAAATTGTGTGTATAGTTAATAAAATTCCATGGCCACGATTAACTTGCATAAGAAGGAAAATATTAATCAAAAAGAAAGAGAGGAAACAATATTTCCCAAACCTTTTATGGTCTCGTCGCAGCAGGTTTTTGTTAGCATAAATTGAAAATAGAAAGGTTCCAAAATAATTAAATACTGTTTATGTCATCTGTCTCTAGTTTTCAGGTGGCCTTTTTTGTAAGCAACCCTGCAGAACTCAAAAGCATAACTCAAAAACTGTTCATAAGAAGTGGATAGAGATCGAATTAAGATCAATCTACAGAAAACTAATGTAATGCATCACAGATTTACACAAAGAAGGCTTTTAAAACGTTCATGAAAAATTTAAAGAAATTAGCAGTCATATTTACTGGAGGCGATTAATTAAAACAGATGGTGACATCGTAAAAGATAGCAACGACGTAATTAAATATGCTTAGGGAACGTTTGTAAGACAGGGTATAAGAAGTACGCAAGTGTGTTTGAATAAAAATATATTTAACCTCTTTCTATAGTTCTTTCATATGCATTTGAAATTTGAACAATTATAAAATTCACTTAAAAATCGAAAACAAGACAGAAAAATGTAAAAAGAAATACTTTGAAATTTTCAGAAAGAAACCGAAAAAAATGAATAAAATAAGAATTAAAAGAAATAGTTGGGATATATAGGAATCAAAACATTAGAAGGAAAGTAATCAAGTCGTGAAGTAAAAGACATGAACAATAATAGATAACAGCGGTACTAAACTGAATTCCGAAATACAAGAGGCTACTGAAAAGATGTCAGTATAAAGAGTAGATCGATGGAATTACAGATTTCTTGAGATGTCAATTTAAAAGAATTGTAATATACAGAAAAAAATTGGATAAAATTAGAATTGAATTACAGGATGTTTATAAAAGAAGTGTACAACTTCAGATTCCGTTTTCATCGAAACTGCAACAATAATTCTATTTTTTTTACTTACGTGGCTAACAGTGAAAATTTTTTCTACATAGTTGAAATGTCTCCACTCGCCTTCGCGTGCTTTCTATCATTGTGTGTAAATGAAGTCTGGTTCCATCTACGTTTGCTCCAAAATGTCGGGTGTTACACCGAGGAAGGCTTCATTAATGCGCAGTTTAAGCATATCATGAGAAGCATCGCTCATCTTTTCATATCTCGAAAAGTCACACTTATTTTGAAAACAAAGGAGTGTTCCCTTGTTCACATTTCTGAAATTTCGTTGTAATTGTGTTAGTGATTTCGTCTCCATAAACCATACTGCAGCCTTGGGGTGGCACGGTGTGGGAACGTGTTCTCCTAGTGCGCCGTTAATCTGAGTTCGACTCCCAGTAATGCAAAGTGCGCTTACTCAGGGATCTTATAAAGATTGCACTGCTCATTGTAGTCCGGGGTTTGGTACCCTAGGCCTTAAGAGGTTCGGATTCTTCAGAAAACAGTAAATCCCGGCGCAGCATGACCACTGTAGTCTTTGAGCAGTAAAATCACAAACAAACAAACGAAACCATACTGCAGAAGCAGCCTTCCCTCGTGTCGATGCCACTACACATGTGTTTGTGTCTGTTATAAGATATAAACGCACCTGCACTGTCTTTACGTGGAGATATTCTAACTAACATAAACACAGTTACTGTTAAAATAAAAAAATAATTAAGTTTCTAGCTATTGCAGTTTCGTTTCAAATTAAATAAGAAGTTTATACTTCTTTTATGAATACCCTGTGTATATATTGAAGCAAATAGAAGATGGTTGAAATAATGCTGATAATATAATATATATATATATATGCAAATATCAGTAAATGAATATAATGGAACACGAGCTATTGAATAGTGTTTCTATTGTTACTGAATGATTAATGAACCCATTTTAAATTTAAAAAAAGCTTAATCTAAGGAAATTTTTAATTTTTTATATAAAATAATAAAACAAAATTTCTTAAAAGATGTGGGATAAAATAATTAACAAGAAAGTGTGAGAGAAAAATATGATTCTGTAGAAATGTATAAAACCGAAATAAAAGAAAGAATACTTAAACAAAAAATAGAGTTATGAAAACGCTTCGGGAGCAGAATGCTTTATATTCAAACGGATTCAAATTGTTCTACAGCCCTTATATTATTATTTTATCTCCAGACTCCAGAAATATTTATTTACAAAAAGGATTTCATTGCGCGACAGAGAAGCAACTGAAAATGTATTTGAAATATTTTCTTTATGATGCAATTACAGTTATATGAGATAATTGATACTTCTCTATCTCTTCTCTCTCGTATGACACAATTATACTTATCATACAAGTAAACTTCATGCGCAAATGGCTTTCTTATTAAATAATAATAATAATAATAATAATAATAATATCTTTATTTTTCACATATACATACAATATTGTATTGCACATACAGTGGTAGGTATACAGAAAATACAATTCGATGGCATAACCATCTGTAGACCTGTACAATCAAAACATGTTTTATTTTTTATAATGTATTTTGTAGTTGCAGTATTGTTTTTATATTAATAATATTTTTATTCACTGATTTTAATGTGCTTATTAAAAATGTATACATGCTATTGATATAAATATAGTTGTGAACCGAGTTTTAGTCATTGTACAATGTTATTTAAGAAATAATCTTGTCATAAAAGTTCATTTTTTCTTTTTTTATGGTTTTTATTATTCTCATATCTTTATCTAGAGGGCATTTCCAAGTATAGCTATATTTTACGATTTGATGAACGTTGGGTGTTTTTTTTTTATTTATATGAAAATGCAATACCAATATTGGGGCACATAAAATGTGTAATGTGCAAACTGCGCATGCGCTTGTTCTTACGTGAATTTTCAGTTCGTTTATTATATATGCGTCTTTGATTTTAAATTTAGTTTAATTTATACATTCTCAGTAGCATGTTTAATGGGGGAATGAAGAACGTAAATCAATTACTAACAATATTCGATAGATCATTTTAAAATGTAGTCTCTCTAAACGAAGTAACTAAATCGAAAAAGGATTTTACGTTGTATCAACTTTGCTGAAAATTGCAACATTGAATGTTAATTCATATGCATACTTACATGTAAATTGAGTAACGTTCTGCTGGAGATATGCAAATTATTGCATTCCTATAGGAAGCAGTTCAGTTCATAACTGTGTAGATGGATGTAAAATATTTGTAACAAAATACGACACATAATGTTAAAATATGCCCATGTATATGGTCAATTCATTTCAGAGACAAGAATAGAAATATATTATAAAAATGACAAGAGGGAACTATTTCCATAAGTATCTTCCAGTTATAAAAATTACCATAAAGGGTGTTGGTTTATATACTTCCTAAATTATCATTATTTTGTGATACATCGGTTATTTTACCTATATTTTGTATTATTTTATTTAGGGATTTGAATGAAAATGATGGATCTTGTGCAATTTCACTGAAAAATCAAACATGTGCAACCAATTGTTATTATATCTAAGGGCTTGCAAAAGATAATAGCTATTCTTATTCAGAAACCATTACCATAACGCCTTTTAAGCCTATAGTATAAAAAACATTAACACTTTTCAAATAGGTGTCATTTCACTGTTTTGCTAATATGTCAACGTTCATGTAATTCTCCAGAAGCATAACTTTGGTCGTTGCTGTTTGTAATTGATTGTCTTTATCTCTCTTTCACAGCTAATAACAAGAATTGGAAACAGTGATTGCTCTCGGCAAAGAAGTGCCTTATTAGTCCAGCCAATTACTATGACCCCAGCTATTAGTGTCGGACCGTCATGTCTAGTCTGTGATGTTTTCTTGTATAATGTCATAGCTGGCCCATGACGTGGATGCGGAAGGGGATGTCGCAGATGAATTCTCAGACGTAGGAAGCAAGCTATTTCACTCCACTCCACTCCGCCCCCTCCTCTTTTTTACAAATAAAATTCCGACCCAGGTTGAAATAGTCCCAGGCAAAGGCGAGTTACAACCTCGGGCCATGAGGTAATGATTTCAAAGATTTCTTTAAAATTTGATAATACGGAGATGAGCGTATAATCTAAGTCTTCTGACAATTGTTCCTTTTCGAAAAAAAAATAGAAAATATTATTCTCTCATAACGAAATTCTTTTAAAAAAAATGCTCACTAAGTACGAACAAAATATCTGAACTTACGAGGAAGCCCCATCCGGAACTCACACGCCGAATCTAATGGATTTAATTCATATTAATTTTTCCACCATAAAAACCTTAATGTGTGAAAATTAGCAGCTATGCCCTCCCACTAGAAATCGAGAAATTAAATATTAAAAAGTAGTTAAAATAGCGCCAATTGCAACCTTTTTGGCAATACGTGGCGAGATAGCTAGTTGGTCTAAAAAGATAAAAAGCGAACGCAAGGACGTATTCCAAAAGTTCAGAATGCGTCCGGTAATACAATGATTGCGTTAACTTGTTTGATTTACACATATTAGATTTTGTAGTAGTTGCAAAGTTTTCTTTATGTTTTTTAAATTGAAGTCCCATTGTATTTTATTTTATTTCTGTAAGTCAGTGCAGGAAACGATTTACTTGGATTTTTATAATCACATTGCAAGTTGCAATTCAGTTTGTGCATAAGAGAAGCATTTATTTTTATTTTAAAAATTCTGTAACGAAGTATCGCTTGTATTCTATTTATCCGTATGAGGATAACATGGAACAGACTATAAATATATTTAATGTGGTTTAGATGCTTTTTGAGGAATTTATGGAAGAAATTAAAAGGCGCCAAATGGAGATAAAGTCTCTCTTCTGTCAACTCAAACTCATTTTTTATTAATTATTTTTAGTGTTAATCTGAGGAGATGGATGATAATTTTCACGTATTAGGTTTCTTATGGTGTTTACTTACGACTGAATTAAATTCGTCAGATTCATGTTAGCTCTTGTGGGGTGGATTTCCTCGTTTGTTTTGATATAATTTGACTTCCAGAACTCTCAAATTTATAGTTTGTTCGCGGAAAGTTGACTAATGGTACCTTTAGAATTCACGGGTGCAGGCATCACAAATGGGCTAGTTCATTACAGCAGAGGGGAGGACATCATTGCAGCACAGGGAAGACCTTCATTTCAGCACATGTTCTTGGCGCTGACAAACGTTCGCTAAAAACCAGTTCTGAAATTACGTCCTCCACGCTGCTGTAATGAACTAGCCCGTTTGTGACGTCATCTCCCGTGAATTCTAAAGGTACCATCGGTCAACTTTCCGCGAACGAACTATAAATGCTCATATACATGTTCTAAACTAGTGCTTCTCAACTTTTATGAAGCCGAAGCCCGGTATATTTTTTATAGGACGAGGGCCCTCTCCCAAAGAATTTTCTCGCAAATACTTTTCCATTTTTTAAAGTTACTACATTAAACTACTATACACATACACGTGCAATTAATTACAACTTAACCATAAAGAGTATTTCTACAGTCCTTCTATTAATATACACTTTGCTGATAAATTTCCTTGCTGATCGGTCTCTATCATTTGTAACTGATGTCATTTCATTTAGTTTTAACAAAAGAAGATGCACTGCATGTTATTGTAATCGACTTTCAGGCAATTTCTATAAGAAGTATACACTTTCTCGAATGCTAAATATTGCGATGTTTGAAATCTCTTGATCATTCATGAAGACGTACACATTTAAAAATACACGGCTTGGTCAATTGCATTTTCTGCACAGATATTATTTAAGAGTTCCAGGTCCGAGTTTTCGGCGTATTCACGACTATTATTTTCCATAAAGTATTTCCACGATAAAATATTTATTCATGAAAAAGCCTTGAAAAACTAAAATTACGAATTCCAGGAGAATCTCACGCGGCCGGATATAATTAATTCCAGGGCCCGTTTCCCGGGCCGAGACCCAGAGGTAGCTACTCTAAACTGCCACTAATGCGCAAGAAAACTGCACTAACTGAAATATGAAGGGCAGGTTGAGTTCGTTTCAAGAGCAAAATATGAGATACTAATATATGGTTTAAACTTCATCTTAAAAAAATGAAATTGATATTTAATCAATAACCTCTATTTTAATATACATTTTTTTTGTTTTTGTTCATGACGTGATTTTGCTTACATATATGAGTTTATTTCGCCTGGACAGAAGAGGAACTAGAATTATATGTCTGACTGAGCACATGCTATCTAAGGATTGATGACAATTTTCTTGAATTAAACAAAAACGCTAAATCTACAAATATACATAATTTTTTAGAACAAATCTCGTCATTTTCATTAGCACTTTTCAAAAATTTTCCATGAGTTCCCTTATACCTCATATATATGAATACTTACGTACATTCGTAAATAATACTGTATACAAAATTATATATATTTAAGTGATAATAAAATGATTTAAAAACATTATTTTCTAATTTTTAGAGGCTACGAATGACAATTGTAAGTTAAATAGTTAGTCACGAAATCATTTTTTAAACAGATAAAATGTATTTATTTAATGTAATGTATTGTGGAGCATACTTCACATTCTTAGTTTAATGTAATCAATTCCTGCTATTTCAAGATTAGTTCCAGCAAAGTTAGGCACAGCGTTATAACCATTTCGTGTAGCATATTCATGGGTTTGTAATGATAAGACGTTGGAGTATGCAATTTGATTAATGCATTTAAACATGTAGATTACAGCTTTATAGTTCAGGAGTTTAAGCAGTTGTAAGATTTTGAGGTTACGAGCAATATCTATTCTGGGCGCAGTAACTTATAGCTAGAAAAAATGTGAAAAAATTCGGAATTGTGAAAATGTGTGAAATGTGAAAATATGAAAAATTGAGGAATAGAAATGCGTTGGAGATCAGATGTGTTTCTATGCGCCCAGATTATAAAACAGAACATGTGTGAAAAGAAAAGAAATTAATACATGTTAACAAGTATATTTTGTGGCATACCTTAAATATTAACTACTTGAAAACGAATTTAGGTATTTTTTTTTTTAATTTTGTCGCATAATGGTTTTCGGGTTGCTAGTTATTTTGCAAATAGACATTATTCGTAATTATTATGTTTTGAAATCGCTACTTTCTCAAAAATCGAATCATTTTATACATAATAATTTTTTTAAATCCTACACGCCAATAAACATTTTCAAGACGCTAGTGGTCATTTATACTCCGAAGATTTTTCCCCTTGTAAAAGTTACAAATGTCGGTATTTGGGAAAAGCAAGGTGAAAAACCGTAGATCTTATCTTCTCAAAGGTAAAAGCCAAAAAGATATTGAACGATTTTCTTTCATAGGGAATGGGTTAGAATAAATATCTCTCAGGGCTCTTTCCAAGAACATACAGAACTAGGAATTTGTAAAAATATTACTCGAATCTCTGAAAGCGATTTCTAAGATGGACGGTTTCATTTTCCTTTTTTTATGCAAATAGATTGTCGATAATATTCTTAAATTTAAAAACAATATTCTTTGCAGATAGCAAAGTATATTATATTGTGATTTATATACAGTGAAATCGTTTAATAACGTTACTTCATGGAACAATAAATCTGCTTATAACGATATTTTCTACGGTAATGGCAATTGTAAAGTGTATCAGGTTCGATTTTCTCTATGACGATAATCTTTCTTTAACGATGCTCTTTTCCAGGCTCTAAAATATCGTTAACGATAGATTTCTCACTGTATTTTATTACTTGTTCCACTTGTTATTGAATGTTGTGTGCTTAGTTCTCAAAATATCGACGCTTTTTTTCCAATTGTAGACCCTGCGTCAGCGCAGTGGTAGTGTTTTCACCTAGCATATTATTAATCGGGGTTCAACACAAAATGGCAGCAAGCAAAAAAAAAATAAAAACCCCTTTCTCGGTAACTGTTCACTATATTTTGGACGTTAGTTCCCTGGGGGTTTGAGCGGGTCGAATTCTTCGGAATAATGTTGGTTTACTGCCTTACTATGCTTAGTGGTAACGCATACATCTATACTTTTTACCATGTTTGGCGCAGTATAGCCCAGATGCTCTTGCGCCATAAAAAAGCCAAACAAACAAACAAACATACATCTATGGCGCAATTA
The DNA here is from genome assembly GCA_006491805.2 of Dysdera silvatica. Classification (NCBI taxonomy): domain Eukaryota; kingdom Metazoa; phylum Arthropoda; class Arachnida; order Araneae; family Dysderidae; genus Dysdera; species Dysdera silvatica. The sequence goes on along the minus strand of QLNU02015003.1, from coordinate 70,072,780 downwards.
ATTCGAGTTTACTTACCAATGGTACCGTAAGACGCGTGCCTTTTTTTTGCCCACTATTGCTCGAAGTTTGGCTTTTTAGGCAGACGGGGTTCCGATAAATATTGTCCCTGCTGAAGCATGGACTTTGATGCACTTGTGCCCTATAAATGCAAAAAACAACAACCTAATTGCAGATTTAAAATGAATGAAAAATTGTGTGCATGCTTTAGTTAGTACTTGAATATAGAAAAATTTTGGTATGTAGTTTTAATTTGTTTACAAATTCAGTTAATCGCTTAAGCTTTAAGTGATTGTTTTATTAGAGATGTCGATATATAGTTTTTTACTTTTCCAATTAGTTACCGAATCGCAGTTTGGTGGCTGTACCCAGACGCTCTTCCAACAAAGGTAGATGCCTCTTCCAAACCCTTTAGATGGACTTTAATTTGTTTTTCTTTTTAAAAGACATTGACAATGCATTCATATCACGTTTTATGGCTTTGAGATCAGTGTCGGCCAAATGGACAGATATTTACTATTTTGTAATACAAATGTCGAAGACTTTGTGTAATAAATAATGTTATTAAAGAGTCGTTCACATATTGCGTATCCTGTATCATTTTCCCAATATTTGTAAAATAAATGAGCTAAATAGCAATCTTTCTCTTTAATTTCGACTAACAATCATTTTGCGATGTCAAACAATGAATCCGCGATTATGTTTTAATTTTGACGAACAATCATTTTGCGATGTTAAACAATGAATCCGCGATTATGTACTCTATGTTTTAATTACAAAGTAGCTATTATAAACATGGTAAAATTTAATCTTTTCGCAGTTTAACGCCGGATGAACTGAAAGCTGTCTCGACAAATTTAAAGAAATATATGCATTTTTTTCCACAATATGAAGAAGGAACACAACACAAAAATATAGGCAAAACATCAGCAGATGAAATGGAACTCTAGTAAAAAATAAAACAGGGCACCAAAAATATAAAGTTCTATAAAAGATACAGTAAAATAAAATATATGGAGTAATGAAAGGAAAATGACGATTCTAGGTCTAAGCGACGGGTAGAATTGCACATACAGGAAGAACCTTAAAAACTTAAATGCTTGAGAATAATACCGGAAGATATAAAGAATAATATAAGCACATCATAGAACAAGCTCATATTTTAAGAACACTATTAAAAATAAAATACATATATACGAGTTATGGATAGTGGTGTGGGCAGAAATAAATTAAACTTAAATACTGTGCAAAAGAGCTATAAATATTTTTTCGACTAGAAAAGTTTCTAATCTTTTCGTTGACAAGGTTCGGTTATCAGTAGAATATAAATCGTTTCAGGAAAATTCTCTAGAAATCGTCTCAGATATACTGAGACGGTCCAAAACGTGAACGGATTTACAACATGTTTAGGAAATATGGAGAAAGTATTATAAAGAGAAACACAATTGAGTAATTTAAAAGATGCAAATTACACCGATAGTGGAATTTTCACCTCCGCAGGAATAGTTTATTGATGACTAAATAAATAAACTGGTATTACAGATCAGTAATAAAATGAAAATATGCAAACAGTTACTATGAAAGCAATCAAAAGTATTTCAGAAATATTCTGAAGAGTAAAAAATACCATAAATTAAAGAAACTGTGAATATTTTATAACAATTAAAATTTGCAGACATTGAAATGAACTTTTCGGTAATAGAAATTCCTAAGCCTATAAGGCATGAATTCTAAATTAAGATTTATTTTTATAGCTCTCTCTTTTCGTTACGACTTATTTTTAATTTGATATTTAAATCATTGTATTTCCACTGTTATATTTTACAATCGTTATAAAAATGTTTTGGAAGCCTATAACGTTACCGATAAAGTTGCTTTTAAAATCAGTGACTACCATTTTATCGTATTTTTCAATTGAAGAAAAAATTATTTTGACATAAGTTTTCACGTAATATGAATAACGCAGATTCAATTTTAAAAAATCATTTAGATATCACATGGAGATAATGGACGTTCTCTCATATTGTCCGAACGAATTTTTATACGTAATGTAGTCAATAACTTATAACATTAAACAGATAATATTTATTTTTTATATAAATCGAACACTACGCAGATTAAATTAAACAACAATATAAATCAACGTTTATTGGCGTAGTGATACCAGCGCCGATGTTATGGCGTGATTAGATGGTGAAACGTTCGAAAGAAAATAAATATTTCTGCGTTCGGTGGGACCTGAACCCACGACCTTCCACTTGCCGGGCGGATACCTATATGCTGCAACGTGCATTTCGATCAATTTAATACCAGTCTCTTTGCAATTTGGTTTAAATAGTAGTCTATGTACTACACCATTCTGCGAAATAACTGGCAACAATATATATACGTTCGTAAAGAGATTATATATTGTCCTTCGTAGCTCAGTGGGTAGAGCCTCCGCCCGGCAAGTGGAAGGTCGTGGGTTCAGGTCCCACCGAAGGCAGAAATATTTATTTTCTTTCGAACGTTTCACCATCTAATCACGCCATACCATCGGCGTTGGTATCACTACGCCAATAAACGTTGATTGATTGACATTGTTGTTTCAGATAATATTTGTCAAACAAATTTAAAGAGTTGATGTTTTAAAGACTAAGATAATCCACAGATAAATAATAATATTTCTTATTAAAATACTTGAATAAATGTGTATGGATACGTTACAATAATTTGTCGTAAGCTGTACATGTTTCAAGATTAAATTATGAATTTAATTAAATTTATTGAAATATCTCTGTTACAAAAGCATTTCTGTTGTCATAATGCGCTTTAAAAGGAGAATATGGTCAATTTATGAAAAAGTGAGTCAAAATATAAGTCTAATCTTAATGCTTTAAAACAACAGATAATTTGCAAGGTATATTAAAATATTTGCTAAAACGTGAAAATGAAACAAATAGAATGTAAATATAAATAAATAATAAAACTGTCATTTTCAATTTAGTCATGATGATCTTCAAAGCAATTTAAGCAATGACCGTGTATGTGACACATCAAGATCTGCTACTCTCTCTCTTGGATCAAGCTAGAGTTAGAGAACATTTTGGACATAGTGTTCCATTAGTTATGATCGCAACCTTCGTTATAGCTGGGTTGAATTTGACTCTTGGTAAGTTTGGTTGTCCGTAAATGCACGGTATTTAAAAGATTAAGTTGAACTATCGGTTTCATTCCAAATGTCTTCTTTATTTGATCTGTCCTGTAACTAGCAATTTCTGGGAGTATCATGGTATTATTGCATAATCTGAGGTTTCTCTGAGTAACAGGGTAACTAATTTCGCTTATAAGGTAAAGGTTTGAATTGGATGGAGACAGATTGAAAATTTAGAAGTGAACAACATTTAGTACTAAATAACATCGCACAATAGGCAATCTTCAAAACCAGGTAATTTTTTATTACCGATTATATTTACCGCAATTGCGTTAAAATTTCAGCTTTAAGTTATGAGTACGGCAATCTCAGTCACTTAAAAATCTACTTATAATTAGTATGACTGATATACGAGAGATTCTATATCTAAACAAAATGTGCCCCCTTTCAAAGAGCATCAGAGGTATGTCATAAATTCCATATTGCACGAATGCTCTATTGCAGTACGCTACTTGGATAAAGAAAACATGCGTTTAGTTTTCAAAATGCCACTATCATCTATCAACATAGATCGGCATGTGAAATGCATTTTTTGAAAACTTTATACATCAATAGATTCGCGGAAAAAACCGTGAATAATCACAAATCGACACATAGTTTAGTCAGAGTAGGAATGACTAATACATTTTTATCAATCAATTTTACCCATTTCAACATCATTTATATTTTACACCACCATTTTTCTTCAATACGTGAAGCCATTTTTGTCAAAGAGCCATTGGCCAGCGAAAACAGGGCCCTAACTTGTAAGCATGGCAGAATGATAGCTAAGCGACAATGGCAACACTTCAGTACACTAGTAGTCCTGACGAAGGATGGCAATGGCATGGCAGTCCGAAACTTTTATTTATCCATTATTACAGCGTCTATAGCGTTGAATCCATATCTTAATTTACTCTGCGTAGCTTTATGTTGTTAAAAGTGGTGTAAACAACTGGATATAATACTTTTATATTGGGCAGTAATACTGCTGCGCATGTTGCTTAACCAAAGTAAAGATTTTGACTACACCCGTGATTGTAAACTGCTTGTGAATTTTTCGATTTTGGACTTCAGCTGAATGGCGTTTTCGACCACTACGGCTAAGATAGGATTTGAGTTGGTGAAATTCAGTATTAATGAATTTTAGTGGATTTTTGTGACAGATAGTGCATTTAATACTTGCTCGAAGAGGCCCATCGTGTTTATTATGGGATTTTAATCTGACTTCAGAACTGCAACAAGTAAGTCCCTATTTTATTTTAAGTTTTTATTGAAAGTAAAAGAAAATTTATAGATCTCATTTGTTTAACCGAGTTACGTTACCATGCAAGGAAAAAAAAAACGCTCTTGCAAGGTTATGCATTTGAAAAAGTTTCACTAATTTTGTTTTCAGATTAACATTTGTGGTTTGGTATGAATCCCAACTTCATTATTTTGGCACTCTAATCTTCATTTCCAGGATGTATTCGAAGCCCTACCGTGACGCACCGTTAACACGTTTATTTTACGTGCTATTAATCCAGGTTTATTTGCCAATGGTAGAGGAGGAAGGAACGCGCTTACAGATTAACTACTCGCCGTATTCTGGGGGTTGGTTTCGATTCTAAAATTTAGATTCCTCGTAAAAAGTGTAGACGATAGAATGTTTTACTACTAAGCCAATATGGCGAAGTGGATCTTCGATTTCTCTAAGGAATTGGAACCAATCCCCGGACTACGGTTAGCAGTTAACAGTAACCTGGTTAGTTTACAGCAACCCAGGCTTAATTTTCAATGATATTGTAGAATGCGCTCTCATTTTTGTCCGTTGTAATTCAGTGTTTGGCTCCCTTGACAGCAGAGGTATAGATTCGTCAGAAAACTAAATCGCGACACAATATGACTTTTTCTGTCCTTGCGCCATATATCGCACACAAACAACCAAGTTTGTTTAGAGTTGAACTAGATTTATCGGGCACAAAGGCCGTGCCATTTGAAAAATAAATCAGTGAACTCTTTCTGCAATGAAATTTTTATCGATAAATACATCCATCCATTCTTATAATAATGATAAATAAAAACTACATGGTTTTTTTTTTCGTTTTTCTAGAATGCAAATTTTTATAAAATTTTTTGGCGAACTACTGTATTTTAGGAATATGGAAAATACAATGCTTTCTCGAAAATATAATCATTAAAATTGGATAATTTTGAGTTTCTGAAACACAAATTTTAAGTAGTGTCAAGATAATAAGAAAACATATATTTAAATTAGTATGATTTGGCAAAAGGTATTGTGCGCATTACACTATTTGCTTATGCATATTTTTATTAAATATAATTATTCAAAGGTTGTGAAATCTTAGAATTATGTTAAATTTTTTCCCTTGTGTGCTGCCCTCATTCTTGTCTGTTAACTATTTAAAAAAAAAGGCCCTAGATTGAACTAACTATACGTGGATGTTGAAATTATTGTATAATACTTTTTTTAAATTTTAATTTTTGAAAAACCATCCAGCCTTATTCCCAGTTGAACTCAGTTTTCCGTAATTGTCTTGTCATATCGAGCTATTCCAACCTGTGCTATTCTAACTAAAACTTCTGTGAAAATGGAGATTAAAAAAAAAAGTTATGGTAACTTAATCATGATCGAACGAGGCATGACTTCGGTCAGTTGGCAGTAGTATTCTTTTACAACAGTACATTGCTCTGACTCCTGGGTAGCCCACTGGTAACGGGTTCACTTTATTCGTAAATCCGGTTCCGATACTCAATGGTTTCCTCATAAAAATGGAAGTTTACCGACTGATTGCTCATTGTAGTTCGGAGGGGGGATTTCCTGGCTTTTGGGATGTTCAAAGTCTTCGGAAAAAAATTAAGTCTACTTCCATACGGTGGCGGCACCTTCATCTGTCGTGCCGACGAACAGACGATTAAAGAGAATTCGACTCCCAATGGTATGAAACGCGGGCCGTTTACATTCCCATCATAGTTCGAAGTTTCATTCCCGTGGCAACAAAGGTTCAAATTTCTCAGAAAAATGTAGATCCCGTTGAAGCATTTTTACGCTGTAAAGAAACAAAGAAATTAGGGTTTGCCACTCCCGTATTAGGTTATTCGTTTCTCCATTTGTCATGAGTATTTAGTACTTAAAAATGTTTTCTGGGTCTATGTATTTTGGAGCGTTCGTTAATGCAAGCATGGACATATTGGGGATCATAGGGGGTCATGACCCACCCTAAAAATATAATTTTTCACTGTAAAAAATTCCAACTTTCATGATAAATGGTGTTATTCCAAGACCATGGCAAATTCTGTCCTTGATCCCCCCCCCCATAATGAATGTCTGTGTCCGAACCTAGTTAGGTGACCGGTCAATAGAGATGATCGTTAGATCCAAAGTGCGGGCACTGTGAATGGAGTTTTTGATCAAATGCTTTCGAAATGTACAAGTTGGAGAAAAGCAAGAGGGTAAAGGAAGATGAATATACTCAAAACGTCATCCCCCACTATATAGTTGCCCAATCTTGATCTGCCAATACCTATACGATGAAGAGTAAACAATTTTCAGATGCTTTTTGGCAAGTCCTACATCGAACCCATAATAATACTTCTATTATTTTTGAAAACCATGAAAATTTTAAGATTGCGAGAATCGAGTATGCGACTGACTTCTGTCTTTTAACTTTCATTAAAAAATAAATCAGATTAGGTTTGGGTTGCACAAGGATAGTACAATTAAGTCTTTATCAATAATTTCCTAGTATTTTGTAATTTCTCGTAATATAAAATCAGTGAGTGAAACCTTTCTTTCAAAACTCGAATAAAAATCGAACATTAAAATTTTATTAAACTGTTAAGCCTTCGCACCGTTGGCTGTAATCTTCATAACTGAGCTAGTAAGCGAAGTAAGTGTTTGCTGTCACTTTCCGTATTTGATATTGTTGACTTGATAACTATTATGATTTATGAACCACAAATTGTATGAGTACAAAAAAAAATGAATTATAGAACTGTTCCTTGCTTTCTGAAACCAGATAAACACAATGTTTGACTTTGTCAAGGAAACAACCATTATGTCATTTGAAAGCCCTATTATCAATATCAGTTTAAGAATTCTCCAGTAGCAAACCGCAAACCATTTTTCCTTCGATGTGATCAATCTGACGTTTGTCTTCATTGAAGCGAATGATAAATCTGACTGCTCGTGTCACATTAAGCAACTCAAGATTTTAAATCTTTCGGGCAATTTAGTAATTTGTACCAAGTCGATAAAAACTCGAAAAGGCGTGATCTAAAGCTCAGTTCCTTATCTCCCTAACCGGCTATTAAAAACTCGTTATTAACGAGAATCAGATAAGTATCCAGGGAATTTGGCTATTAATTTATTATTCCCAGAAATAAATGTACGCTGTAAAGCACGCTAAATGATTCTAGTCACGGACTTGTTATTTTACTTAATGCAATTTACGTGTTTTAGGAGGTTTTATCGATGTCCTGGTTTTTAGGATATCTGGGATGATAATGCTACTTAGTTTTCGACAAAATATTAAAAAAATGAAACAAAAAGATCGTAAAAGGGTGCGAAAAACATATTTGCTAATTACGCATTGCAACGCTGCTTCATTTGTGATTTTAAAGACATGTTAAAGAATATATTTAACTGCATCTACCCCTATTGCATACGAACATTTTGCGAAGACTAATTAATATCTTTCCATGTCGTTTTCTTCCAGAGAAACGGCATTCGAATAAACAATGGGATTTCAATTTGTTCCTTATGTAACACGTAAAGTAAATAATTTTTTATGTACATAGTATTGCGCAATCCGTGCATGTATTTAAAGATAAACAGTTGCATAAATTTATACTATCCACGCGCAATTTTTGAATGTAAATATCATCAGAAGTGTAGGTATTAAAATGTAAGACAAAATGGCAGACCTAAATATGAGGACGGGTTTCACACATTGCTGTATTTAGCAGTTGTACGGTTAAAGCTTTGTGATGTAAACCCAGCATTCGCTGAGTCGAGAGTGTGTAGCCTGAATACATGGACAGTTCTTCTGTTTAGATTATTTTGGGTTAAAGAAGATTACATCTTGAATCTTAAATTTATGAGGAATGTTAGAAATCAATTTAGTAACGCGATGCAAATTGAATATAATCGTTGAAAATATTTTTGTTCATGCCTTGTTTGGCGCAGAATGTTCCATGTCGATCTTGCATCATAAATATCTAATCGACCAACTAATCGTCTGTCGTTAACGTGTTGTACAGATGCATTGTACACGAATTGTGCACTATACTGTCCACAAATGTAAGTGTTGTACATATTATGATAAAACACAGTGTTAAAATACAGAATAGATTATAGGTATTTGAATATCAGGCTTCTGCAGCTCAACACAGGTGATACACATGTTTACACGCACGCTTATGATAGTGTAATTTCTGTACAATATTTCCTTAGATACTTTTAAAAATGTAGATAAATTTCATGGATAAGCTATTCCTTGTTTTAAACTTACTTTAAACAATCTATGCCCAATTCACTTCAACGTTACACCTCATGCAATTAGCTAAAAATAAACCAAACTGAGTGAAGTGCGTATTTCAACCAGGACCTTAGCTAAATGATCGTTCACCCCTGTCAGAAACGTCCAGATTGCGCCCTTTAGTCATGGACGTCTATTCTCCTGTGGGTTATTTCAGCCGATGTTACGCCCTTCCATCTCTTGCGCCCCTGAGGTGGGGCCTTCCACGACACCCCCAAGTTACAGCGCTGATTTCAAAAAATGGCTATCCCCATGAAAATTTATATCAATTGTATGAAAGTACAATTTTTTCTTCGGATATGGAATGTCGCGGCGCGTACAATTTATTTTTTAAAACACAATCTACAATCGAATGCAGTGACTTTTACGTTAGCGACGTTTAAGGAATGGCGGAAAAACGTCTTTAAGACTTTTAATCGGAATGAGTGGAATTCTATGAATTATTTCATGAAACTGCAAAATGCCGTAGTTAAATAGAAATTGTCGTCAATTGGAACGTGAAAATTGTGAGAGGCTACTGCATTCTATTCACATTACGTAATTGAGAGAACTTATTTAAAAATAAGTAATAAAAATTATATCTATAATGATTTATTTCTAGTCTACACAAAATAACCTTTTGCAGAATAATAGAAAAGAAACTAAAGACGTTTTTCTATTCAATTCTCGTTTCTAAAACGGGATTTCTTTTTGTAAGAATTTTAAAGACTGGGGCTGGTTTTGAGCAATGGTAGCGCGTCCTTCTAGCCTGCCGTTTGTCTGAGTTCAACAATAAGCGGAGCCGAAAAAACAAAAGAATGCTTATATAAATATCGACTAACTGCTTATCGTAGTCCTGGTGTTCATTCCTTGTGATGTGAGAGATTCGGATTCCTCGGAAAAGTGTGGGTTACTGACCCCTACGTAGGCACAGTATGGGTGCATTAGCCTATAGGGCCAATAAATGCCAGGTTCGGTTCCGAATGGTATAATTAAACGAGCGCCATTTTCTACCGTGTTCCGGAGAATGGTTTCCTTTAGCAGAAGTGGTTTGGATTCGGCTTTGTAGTGGTTCAGTGGTAATGCGTTCGCCTATCACGCAACTGTCCTAGGTTCGATTCCGAACTGCGCCCAAGGAGACTAAAATTTATCGACTAACCGTTTATTCTACTCCGAGTGTTGTTTCTCTAGGCCTTAGGAAGTTAAGGTTCTGACGCAGCATGACCCTTGGTGACCTTGCCCCTTAAAACTGAATAAAGGTTCGGATTCATAGGAAAAGTCTCGACCAATCGTGATCTTTTCTATCCTTGCGTCGTAAAATATACGTAACCGACAAACAAATTGGCTTGAAGTCAAATTTAGTTCAGCGAACACAAAGGCCATGCCCTCTGAAAAATAAATGCGTGAATTATTTTTACAATAGGATTTGTATCGATAAATCTATACTCCTGTCCTTTCTTGTTTCCCTTGAGTGCAAGTCTTTGTAAAGAAAAGTATTTTTGGATCGATTTCCGCACTTTAGAAATAATATGAGACCTGCACTTTTTTTGAAAAATGTATAAGTTCGTTTCCTAAACACTACAGTCAAAATTACAACAGGATAATAAGAACGTTTATTTAACTTTGGAAGTTATAGTAAGGACAGATGGTGATAATACGTATATCGACATGTGGCACTACTTTGGCACGATTTTATCTAAAATATAATTATTCAAAGGTTAGAAGAATTTAAATATATAAAAATAAAAAATATTCTAATTAAAATAAAATTCTTTTTTGTAGGAGTTTCAGAAACTAAGCTTTGCTTTGAATAACGGTTTCACGTTTGTCTAGCATTGAATTAGCCGCAGTTTAACCTTTTGATTGCTTACGGGACACGTATATCCCACTAAGATTTTTAAAATTCCTACTGGAAAGAAAAATATATGGAAGAAATATTTATTCCTACTGGAGAAAAAAATTATAAAAAAAGAATATTAAAAATTGGGAATTTGAAAAAAAAAAAATCAAAAATTTAACATTCGTTGTCAAAGGGTTAAACCTGTAATGGTCCTGCTGTGGAGCAGTATGGTAACGCATTCTCCTAGTGCGCTGTTAATCCGGGTTCGACTCCCGATAATGCAAAGATACGCTTACTCTGAAATCTCATGAAGATCGCACTGCTCACTTTAGTCCGGAGTTTGGTTCCCTAGGCCTTAAGAGGTTCGGATTCCTCGAAAAACAGTAGGTCCCGGCGCAGAAAGACCATTGTAGTCCTTGAACCATAAAACCGCAAACAAACAAAGCCGCAACGGCGCCAAAAAATTAAATTAAGGAATGCTTATATATCAACTAACCTCTGATTATAGTTCGGGGATTGATTCCCTAGGTTTAAGAAATTCTGATTACTTGGAAAAATGTAGGTTAGCTACCGTGCGGTAATTTAATGGTGGCACATTAATATATAGTGCCATTAGCGCCCCAAATTCGACTTCCAGTGATATCATCAAAGGCATGCCGTTTTTCTACCCACCGTATTATTCCGAAGATCGACTCCTTTGGCAGAAGATGGTTGGTTTCCTTGAAAAATTGTAGGTCTAAGCGCAACATCGTCTTTATTGTTCTTGCGCCGTAAAACAAAATCGAAATTTTAAAGATATATACGTTTTAAGGGAATACTGATGCTCCATAACGATAAGGTTTTAAACGTCAGTATAACTAGGTGACAGCTCCAATAAAAAAAAAAATTCTCCAAGAAAATATCTAAGCAATTGGAAAAAATCCAGATCTAGGGAGCTGTAGTCCCTTAACCCTTCGACGCTAGTAATGGCAATAAATTTATAACAAAACAAAATTTTACGTTCTGTCTCGTAAGCGTGTAAGAATGAAAAAAATAGTCAATGTAATTCAATCAAATTAGTCTGAACTAGGAAAGCGGTAATTTCAATTGCGGTCTACAGGCTTCAGTTGGTCTTTTGCTGAGTACAGCCATGCATAGTTTGCCTCTCATATTCATGTTTGGCAGATAAACCTCTTAATTAACCCGCGAGCAGGCGTGGGGTGTGTTTCACACCCCACAACTTACAATTTGTGAAAAAAATAGTTCACCCTTGCTTCTAAAACTGACCAAACATTTTCCTGTTGCCTAAGAAGTCACTTAAAGTTGATTGAATATTTTGGGTTACGGTGAGACAATTCCGCTTATTGTTCACTGTAAAATTGAAGGTTTATAATGATATAAAATCAGATGGGGTGAAAAGAACCCCGAGCGTGTTCTAGTGTTCCTCTAATCGGCGCCCCTAATCTGGGGTTAATCAAGGCGAGAAATTTGTGGAGGGGGGAAAAAATACGAGATTCAATTTCCTACGCTGTCTGCTACAGGTGTAGAATATTGTTTGTTTTTTGGTTTTACGGCTCAAAGACTACAGTGGTCATGCTGCGCCGGGACCTACTGTTTTCCGAGGAATCCGAACCTCTTAAGGCCTGGGGAACCAAACCCCGGACTACAGTGAGCAGTGCGATCTTTTATGAGATCTCTGAGTAAGCGTTCTTTTTGCACTGCTGGGAGTCGAACCCGGATTAGCCGCGCAATAGGAGAACGCGTTACCACACTGCGCCACCGCAGGGCCAGGTGTAGAATAGAAACGCCTTTTTTGAAGTGTAATAAGAGTTTTTGAAGACAATACATTAACTATTCACTGCGAATGAACTCAGACCTATTATTTATTTTAATGTATTTTTACACGCGCGATTTTTAGTTACTTTTTGTGTCAGAGATTGCTATTTATGAAAGTGCAATGCATGTACAGTAAAACCTCACTTAACGACCACGTTTTCTGGGAACGGATTTCTTCCCCATAGACCTAATACTAATTTTACCTCCATTCAGAGACAAGACGAAAACAATGCACTATCTAATAGCGACCACGTTCTTGGGTATCGATAAGAGAGGAATTTCATTTCATATGTTCTTATATTCTCAACTTGATTGGAAGGAAAATAGAAGCTCCCTGCGTGCTTTTGAAAAAGCAGTTTTGAGTTTTCAAAATGGCAGCTAAAAAAGTGATTTTAACGTTACAGTAATAAATTAATGTTATAAATGAACATGGAAGAGGAAAATTTGAAAAAAAATTTCCCAAATGTTTAAATATGGAGAAATGCAAATAGGATAACACCGAAAGAAATTGTAATAGAAAACATTTAACATCAAAACGAACTACGACTATCCATGCCTTTTATAAAGGTCAATTTCATGGCTTGCAACTAATATTCAAATTATCAAAAAAGATTAAATTCTGCCATTTGTTTATGCAATTTCAATTCTTTCTGATTTAATATTTATACCTCTTACCCTACACCTTCATTCAAGAGCCTACTCTTTTGAGCGACCTGTTTTTCACATAACCAATGGTGGTAACCTTAAGGAGATTTTACTCTCTCTCTCTATATACACACACACACACTGAAGTGCCAGAAAAACCGGTACAGGCGTGCGTATGCAAATAACGGAGCTTTGCAACCAATCAGCGTAACGCGATGCGGTCGGCAGCGCCTATATAAGACAAGAGATGTCTGGCAAAGCTGTTAGATCGGTTCTTGCCGCTACAATGGCAGGTTATCAAGATTTAAGTGATTTTGAACGTGGCGTTATAGTCGGCACAAGAGAGATGGGACATAGCATCTCCGAGATAGCGACAAAATTTGGATTTTCGCGTACGACCATTTCACGGGTATACCGTGAATATCAGGAATCCGGTAAAACATTAACTCTCCGACAGCGGTGTGGCCGGAAAAAGACCTTGAAAAAACGGGACCTTCGACGACTGACGTCTTTTAAAGATTTACTGTCACTTCTCAGGTCTTTCTTGTTTAATAATATCAATTTTTAAAACAATGCATTAAGAAAAAAAATCTTCATTTTTAGGTACTTTTAAATCCACAAAGGGCGCAGAATGACCCTTGCTGTCCTTGCGCCATAAAATATAAGTAACAGACCAAATTCGCAAAAATTAATGTTTTCTATTCCAATAGTTCTTTTAAATAAAGTTTCCTTCGAGTGCTCAAAACGAATTTTTAGTAATTGTAACAAGAAATCGCCATTCCTCGCTAGATTACGTACAGCGTCCCAAAAGTGTAGTCAAAATGGCTAGTTACATTTTCAGGAGAAACTATCATTTAAACAAATTATAAATACCTCCATTTTATACTATGCAGCATGCTGCTGGCATATATAAATTCAAAATTGCTGGTATTTGTTGAATGCGTTTAACATAAAAATTATAAAAGAGACTGTCCCAAAAGTTAAGACATGACTTAATCTCGTAGCAAGATGATATTAGTGTGACGGGGACGTTGTTGATTACCTTCTATGGAAAAAACGTGATTTTGTCAATTTTCTGGACTAATTGCATAGAAGTGGTTTTTTTGTGGATTCTTTAGCTCTTCTGTGGGACGAACATTGCTTTTACCATCGTCAAAACCTGTTCAGCTCAAGACAGCAATAAATCTTCAATAAAATTTAAATCGTATCTACATACTCGCTGATCTAAAACCGCATTGAATTTCGCTGGAACTACGTATTCTTTGAATTCTTCATATGGGTGAGTGTACAATAAGAACCTCATCTTAAGCCAGGGATCTTCAACCATTTTCAGTCCACAGATCAATTTTGCTTATTCTTGTTGGTTCGTAGGCCGCAATATTGTACCGGCAATATTAAGGCTGAACAAAGGTGGATCGGGGGGTGGGGCATAGGGGCGATTCCCTTGAATTCGCTTTTGTTGCCGGTTTCTTTTAATCTCTAAATTGGGCCACCCCAAAAAAGTATGTATCAGCCGTTGGAAACGAATATACATATATTGCAACATGCAATACGTATGGATGCAAAGAAAATTAACAATGCTTTTATCTGTTAATATATAAAGTGAAATAAGACCTTTTTAATGAGATATTTTAGCACTGTTTATTTTCAGAAAGCCTGTCAGGTCTTATTTTTCATGTTGCAACCCTAAGAGTGTTTTTCAGGTAGACGTCGGTTATTCTGCTCCTAATTTTTGATTTTACTAACTTCATTCTTGAAAAGAGTTGTTCGCAGACGTAGATGCTTCCGAATAGGGGTATCGTTTTCAGAGCATGTAGTTGGATGATTGGGAAGATTTTCTTATATATTTCAAATAGGATTCAATGTTATAAGTTGAATTTTGTTTTAAAATCACTGTTGCACTGCAAATCAATAAAACTACCTCTAATGCCCATATACGCCATGAAACATGATTGGGGGAAGAACGCATGTTATTTTAATTCTCCAGCGCTTTAATATGTTTATCGTGATTATTTAACGTGAAAATGCGAACAGAATAAAATGAAGTACATAGGCTTAAGATTCGCATGGATCAAGGAGTGTATTTTGTGTGAAACAATTTGTATTTTTTCATGAGACAGCGGGCCGCAAAAATGTGACGGAGGGCTGTATGTTGCCCGCGGGCCACTGGTTAAAGACCCCTGTCTGAAGCCTTAATGAAATTTCCTAAAGGACACCAAATAGTTTTCAAGTGACACTTGCTAGTAGTTAATTTTATTTTCTATTTATAAATGCAAGCGATGTTTGTTCATTAAATCCAAATCCACTTCAAACCATCACGAGTTTTCCTCCATTCTATCCATTAGAAAAACTAGCAAAACTTTACCTCAAAGTCATGCCACTATGATGACTGATCATTGAGATTCGATATAATTTTGTCATTGAATGTAGCTGATAGTCATTTTCTCACTAAATGATATATGGTTGCGGGCCCATTGTATTCTCTTTATCCTACATCAAGGTTTTAACGATAGTTCCACAGCCATAGTTCAGTAAATTATTCTACATTTTTCCTTAATCATTCGGAAAAGCATATTCCCTGAAATTTAAAGATAAATTTCTATTTTTATTTTGTTTAAAGATATTCTCTGGGAAGGTAAGTTTCACAATTCACATGAGTGGTCGAATGCGTTCATCCATATGTCAGCTTTGCTTTTTATATATTGCAGCATGCAAAACTCTATAAATACTAATTTGCAATATAAATAATTACGCCGCAATTTCCAGTATAGTGATACTGGTTTTAAACTGCATAGCATATTTAGTTCTTCGTTATTCAGCCTTCGAGCTTTGAAAATTTTGGTGAAGCATCACAATAGAATACCAGAGCTTAATACTAGTTTTTCATAACACCAATCCTTTTGTTTAATCCGGCGTTTAATAAAATTTGCATATTACTATATAGGTATTTTTCAAATTTTGATTTCAAAAATGAATTAAATATTAGCAGTTGTGAATTTAGGTATGCAAAGACCATATGTTACATACTAGAATGAATGTATTTAAGTTTTTTTTTTACGTTGTAAGTTCTCCCTAAAATATAAATAACTTTTCTGAATATACGTTTGAAAGACACTTTAATTGAGAAAACTATAGTTTACATCATGAATGAAATGTGATGCATCAATGATTTAATTTTTATAGCATTTTGCTATAATGAATTCCTTTCTGATTTGTGATTAATATTTGCATAAGTAAGCCTATAGAAGGATTCGGTTACATAAATTTAACATTTCATGATTCTATGTTATGTTTTTTAACCTACTCCGAAGTGTCTACCCCTAAGAATAAGATTAAACAAAAAGTAATTCCATTATTGATTAGAATTGCTGCTATTGCAATTGTTTTCATTTTTTCTTACACATCGGTAATTAAATTAAAAAACAATTCATTTTCCGATAAAGGAAACCACGATTTGGGCGAAACTAAATGAGATTAGAATTGTTTTTCTTGCGTATTTTTCCACAAATACGTGTTTCGTTGATTTTTTTTAACAAAAGAACAAACATAGAAAAAAATTCTGCGAAAAAAAATATTCTGTCGGATAATTGTTGCAGAAAAAATATTTTCCGTACCTGTATTTCTTTTTCTTGAATGTTCTTTGGGTTTGAATCATTTGATTATTTTTTTTCGGGAATATTCGATAAAATATGCGTGGAAACATCGGGAAGTTAAAAAAGCTTTAATTAAGACTAGCATCACCAAATTTGATCTAAAAACAACCTTTTATATGTTACTAGCTTTAGCCTAGCATCTCAGAAAAGTTTAGGAAGGTAATCAGACCCACACACTTTCTCTCACTCTCTTAAAAGAATCTGAAATCATGTCTGTTTCACTTTTCGTAATCAATCTACGTAGTGGCTCAGGAACGTATCCATTTAGCATGCCGTTAGCTGGGTTTGACTCCTTATGATGAAACAATAAAAATAAAATAACAAAAAATACAATAAAATATTCTAGCTACTCATTGTATTCTAGGGTTGATTCAGTAGGCCTTGAAGACAAGGGTCTTCAACCAGCGGCTCACTCTCTCATGAAAAAATACAAATTGTTTCACACAAAAATACACTCCTTGCACCCTGTTAATCTTAAGTCTATGTATTTTATTCTGTTCGTACTTTTTTTACGTTTGGTAATAAATATATTAAAATGCTGGAGAACTAAAATAACATGCGGTCTTTTCTCAAACGTGTTTTGCTTTAATTTTCTTGCGTATATCGATATTAAAGGTAGTTTTATTGATTTGCAGTGCAACAGTGATTTTAAAATAAAATTCAGCTTACGACTCACTGAATTCTATTCTAAATACATCGATAAGAACATCTTCCCAACCATCCGACTGCATGCTCTGAAAACGGTATCACTATTCGGGAACATACACGTCTGCGAACAACTCTTTTCAAAAATGAAGTTAGTAAAATCAAAAATTAGGACCAGAATAACCGACGTTAATCCTATAAAAACACTTAGGGTTGCAACGTCAAAAATAAGACCTGACAGGCTTGTTAAAAATAAACAGTGCTATAAATCTCACTAAAAGGTTTGATTTCGCTTTATATATTAATAACTAAAAGTATTGTAAATGTTTTTTGCTTCCATGTGTATTTTACGTTGTAATATATGCATATTCAGTTACAGCGGTGGATCTAGAAAATATTTTCGCGGTAGGTGGGGGGGACCAATGTAGAGATCTAAATAACACGGCAACAAGCGAATACAGGGAAATCACCCACTACCCTCCCTCCACCGGATCCGCCTTTGTTCAGTCTGAACATTGCCGGTAAAGTAGTGCGACCCGCAAGCCAACACGAATAGGAAAAATTCGCCCTTGGGCTTTAAAAGGTTTAAAGACGCCTGCCTTAAAAGGACCGAATAACTCTTGAAAATAGAAATCCACTTCTTCCGACAGTGGCTAAATGGTAAGGCATTCGTCTGCGGTGTTACTGTGTCCTAGTGCTTCTGCAGGGCCTGGAAAGTCTTCCTCCCACCGCAGTCCGGTGGTTGGTTCTCTTTGGCAGCAGAGGTTCCGCTTACTCGGAAGACTGTAGGTACCAGCAGGATTGACCTATGCTACCCTTGAACTGTGAAAACAAGCACTTCGATTAATCGTGTGTTCGAATATATATAAATCATTTATAAATATGAAATTCATATTTAAATTCAAAAATTAATAAAAAAATTTAATTTCATGTACTTTTTTATGTAAAGTGTCGTAGAACGTTTTAAGTATGAAGCTTTCTATTTATAATATATTTGCATCTTTCATCTTATTGTATTAACAGTAATATTATATTCTAATCGTCGGCTCACGGAAATGCTGTTTAAATCAGTTAAAGAACTATTTAACGTTTTTATATTCCAAATATTTAAGAAAATAACAAACTTCAATAGAATCGTAAAATAATTTTTGGAAGAGAATCCCGTAACAAGCTTCGGCTTTACATTCTCTTCTAATTCTAACCCAAATCATAAACGTAAAATGTAAAAAGATTTCTTCTATGTTTTTTCTCAAAGCGCTGATGGTATGTACCTCACGAAAATGTATACAAAATTGGGTTAAATAAACATTATTATTTTTATTTGCTATATGGAACTTTTAATTGAATTCTATAGTACAGTTTTAATCGATTAGTATGCATCCATTGATTTTTGTGTGTAAAGGGATTGCTGGAAAATTTATATATTGTTTATTGAGATTAAACAAATAAAATATAATTCATTTTATTATAACTGTATATAAATTGACTGTGTATGTAAGTGGAAGAATATAACGAGCGATACAAAAACAATTTAGTATCTAGAAATTGATTAGTTGTCCCACCTTGAGCTAATTGATATTCTGCTCATGTCTCGCTAATAAAAAATTAGATAATTTTGAAAATTTACCATAATTTTTTATCCTTGTTACCGTAATATATTCAAAATTAGTTTGTTATAATTAGCGTTAGAAACAAAAATATATTTGAGTTTAAGTTCTTTCAAGCTATGCAAAAATCTTATCTATTTTTAAAACTATAAAATTTACTTAATATTTTGTCCGAAGGGTTTTGCGATTGAAAAAAGCATACGCGTGCGCAGAAAGTTCATAATGTGGTTTATAGGCTCAATAGGGTTAGAGCTATAATTCATGTATTTCTGTGTTAAATATATAAAATGTAATTACAATGGGAGTTACAACCCCCCATCAACACTACCCTGCGTACGCCAGTAGAAGGAAGAAACAATAGCAAATAATTTTGGTTAAAAAATTTAATTTTTATGATTTTACGTAACTATGGGTTAGTGAATTTTTTTAAAAAAAGTTACAATAAATCTTGAATATTTACATGGTCTTGAATATATGCATGAAGCATAAGCAATCATTACTTATAAAATTATATCAATACCGGAGTACTGTCAAATCAAATTTATTTAGCCGATAATAAAAATTTGATTCTTTGAGATTTTCAGAGTCAATTAAGCAAAAATAAAAACGTAATATAGTACAAGAGAATTATATAATATTATACTGACAAGAAAATGTTGGAAAAATACTTTAAATCGGTCTAATAAACACCCATAAGTCCAATATACATAATATTTATAGATGTTTTATAACTTATAATTGATTGTGCTTCGAACAGTTGAAATATTCATTTATTTTTCTCTGAATTTTAACCCTTTGTCCTGTTTTAATTTAATAATGAATTAAACGTGCATACTTTTTTTTAACATCCAGCACCATACTTTATGAGTAATAATACTTTGTCTTTTAAGGACAAAAATTTTGAACAGTTTTATAACAGTTATTTCGACACTGGCGTAAGGTTTAAGCGCGTAAGGTTAAGGCGCCAGTGTCGAAATAACTGTTTGTTATGGAATCTCCTGGTGAAACTCTGTATTGTTTTGTTTGAACAGTTTTATGCTATTACTCTTAAAAACTCAACTACTCCAAAAACTTATCATTTTAAAGAAAGTATAGCGAATTTAATTACTCGAATTTATTAGAAGACTTTGTAATTATTCGCCAAATACTGCATAATTTATAAATTCATGTGAAATTACACAATTTTGGATCAAGTCAACAGGATATGTATGATTGAAGAATTGGAAAATACAACATATAATTTCCATAAAACGTATATGCAAGTTCAATGTAGTTTGTATAGTTCGGGCCTCATGATAGGTTCTGCGGCAGCGTAGCTGTAACTCGCTGGCTTAGCGTGTGTTTATCCCGGGTTTGACTCCCTACCGCGTCAGGATAAAAAACGGGCGCTTACGGATTAACTGCTGACCATAGTCCGAGGTTTGGTTTTCTAGGCTTCAGGAGGTTTGGATTCTTCAGAAAACCATACGTCCCGGCGCGGAATAACCATTGCTATCCTGGCGTCGTAAAACTCAAACAAGCAAATAATGGGCCCCGGTGATTGTAATGTTGATCATCTGGCATGGGACTGACAGCTAAACGTGGCCTTCAAACTACAGTACCTTTACACACGATTCCTGCGGTTGTGTTGGGATAGCGCGTTCAGCCAGCGTGAAGTTAATGCGGGCTGTACACCAAACGGTTATAAAGTAAAAGCTCACCGACTTACTGTTCACTGTAGTCCGAAGGTTGGTTCTCTAGGCCTTGCGAAATTCTTATTTCTCCGAAACTGTAGGTCTACTACTTTATATTGTCGTAATGGAAATGCATTTGCCTATCGCGTTGCCAACCCGGGTCCGATTCCCACTCTCGTAAAATCAGTGTCATCGTTCTACCATTGCGCCATAAAGAAACAAACCAACCAATCAATTTTTCTACCTATTGTTATCCGATATTTGGTTCCGTTTGGCAGAGGTGGTTAAATCCCGGCGCCATTTGCTTTCCTCTCGCCGTAGAAATTTAAACTCACACTCAAGCTTGTGTGAAAACAAACTTAGTTTAGCAGGCACAAAGTCAGTGCACATATCCTTTGTTTTATTGTGTACGTCAAATAAGAAAAGATACATTTCTAAACTTTTGTATAAATTTGAACCAATACTGTTTCTCAGCTTTTATTCAAAATAATTTTGCCCTTGATATTTTATGTGACTCTTTTAATCATGAACTCATTTTTAACTTTTTATCTCACATTAGCTTTTCTCATCTCGTCTTATTTTATTTCATCGTTTTGTTTGATTGTACTTTAATGCATTTTCCATTATAGTTTTAACTGCTATTCATTTTAAACCATATGTATAGTCTTACCTTTTTTTTCGCGCAAAATGACCCTGGCTGTCTTTGCGCCATAAAAATAAAACCAACGAACCAAGAAAAAATACACAATATGTTAACATGATTAATATAGGTAATTTTCGGCAAACGCAGATATATCGAGAAACATTGATAACTATTACGAACAAAGATAATTTTTTGGATAAACATGCGTAATAACGAAGAATAAAGATGAACATAGTTAATATAATATGGCTTACACATAGTGCACATACAGGCAGTAATTTGTTAACATTTGGAACGACCTGGATTTTCCAATTAGTTTAGAACAAATTTTGTCATAACTTTCATGGTCTACTGATGTATCTGAAAATGGTTAGTGGGTTAACTTGGGAGCTACTGAAGAGATTAAATTTACAAGTTAGAAGTATACTTAGTCATAAACGAAAAGTGATCGTGTGTGTCAATATCCATCCTGCAAAATGTTGTAGGTTGAGCATTGATTACTTCGGCTGCAGGATGATCTCGAAATTTCTGTATGTAACACAATTACGAACTATAAGGTGCGTTGATTAGTGAACAGTGTCTTTGATCCCGATAGAGAATTTTAAAGACAGGATTAATTGCCTCATACTCGTATATCCCATTTTGCCTTCGCACAAGTTATGGTTACTTGAAGGAGAGTTTTATGGCGTAGCAGTTTTTGTTAAATATTTGCAAGTCGTCACAACTATCAAGGGAGTTTAATTTCACAAACAGTAATCTTCGCTTTTTTGATGATAATTTTTAATGTGTGAATTGTTCTGTTCATGGCTGAAAAGTTAATTATTAAAGTTGTCAACATACTTACCAATAACTGCAGTATTTGTAGTTGCACTTAATTATTTTAAAAAGTATTTTCGTATTGTTCACTGGTTTAATCAAGTGCACGGCCAATTTTTAAAGTATGCTCTTCAATCTGTATGAGCGTAGAATATTCATTGTTGTCCTTTTGTCATTAAAATACAACCAACCATCAATCCGTGCTATTGCCTTACATGGATTAAACGGTAGGACACACAGGGTTTTCGGCTCATTTGTAGCTTGGGTACCATGAGGCGTTTGGGTATGGCTGTTCATTCATGTCGCGCAAAATAATATTTAAAATCACAACTGTTGTAGCCCAAACATCTTAATTAATCCTTAACTAAAAACACATATAATTAAATGTTAACTATATCTAACCGTTGGCAGAACTTTCGGTAGCTATGTACTACCATCATCAGATCGGCAAGTGATGCAGAAAAACGAAATATGCCATAGCGTGTCGCCTAAAATGGCGATTAGAACTGCAGTTTCTCTAGCCACAAAGTTACAACCATCGTTTTAGGCTTCAATATTGAGTTGCATCTGTTGTTGATCAGACGATGTCAGCATGTGGCTACCAAAGCAAAAGTCAATGGTTAAATACATTTAAAACGGATAATTTTTTGTGCACTTAATTAGTAATATAGCTGCACAGTATGTCGTGAAATAACTCAAATCCTTTAGTTTTGAATAGATGAGCGATATATAGCGCAGAGATATATTTAAATTGAAATTTGCTCCATGTCGTACCATGTACTCAATGGATGCTTTTCCAAAATGCCATCTAGTTTTCACAACAGAAGGTAAAATTTGCGCCCTCGTGCACAGACATATGTAAATATAGTTTTAATTTCAGTGTAAAGGCCAATAGCGACGGTCATAATATATGTATTTACTTGTGTGTGGTATTTTGTACATTTTTGTAGATGTTAGTATAGAGTATTTGAATCAGTATTGAAACTTTTAAATTTACGGGGATAGTTTATATTGCCCAATATATTAGCTTCAGCTGAATATATCTAATGTCACGAATTATAAAGATATATTTTCGTTATACTTTTCTGTTGGAAATGTTCTTGAGTGACAAATATTTATCAAATTCAGTATGATATACATTTGTTAATTAAAAGGATATTACCGTGCTCTGAGCGTACTTCCATTGAGAAACCAAACAATAAATCTTGATAATCTACTAAACTAGTTTCGAAAGATATTTAAAAGTCCATTTATGACATCGTTTCCCCTTCCACTCTCCTGATGACTATTCTCTAGAGTGTAGTTTGTCACGACGTTTTGGGGGGTAAAATTTCGTTTCCCTTAATGTTCTGATATGGGGATTGCCTCAAAAAAATAGTTTTATTTTCAAAAAGTTTCTACATTTCGTAGGTGAGTACACGGCCTGACAAATCTTTAGTTTAGAAGAAAATGCGATTTAGCAATTGAATATTCTTGAAACACACATGTAGAAAATTCCATAAGAAATTGGTAATAATGTTAAACACCTGAGCATGCTGAACATTATTGATCACATCGTTAAAAAAAGTAATATACGAAATAAGGAAAATGAATATTTGCTACGCTTTTAATGAACTTTATATCTTAAAATTTAATAACAATAAATTTTATTACAAATTATTTCTCTAAATTTTTTTTTAGGATTTAGCAAAATGTAACACGAAAATGTAAATATTTTGTCGAATTATCTACACGAAGTACTCATTTCATCTGTTATATTAACCTTGATTTGTATCCAAGTCTATGTTTTTTGCTACAAGTGTTACTAAAATTATGTAAATAAAATTTTAATTAATTCATTAATTTTTTATGTCAGGAAAAAACTTTTATTTGCCAAAAATTTGTCATCAATCTGAAATATGGTTTCCATATATTTGAAGTTTTGCCAGAGTTGTAAGCAGGCTAACAATTTTTCTGTCTCTTTATGTCCTCTCACAGTCGCCCATTGTATCATTGTATACCGACCGACCTTGTGTACCCAACTACGCCTTCTAACTGGATACCTTAACTCTTATCTTACCCAATGTCCTCCAAATTGTATGAAGGATTTCTTTTCTAACAACAATTTCCTCCTTCTAATATCTGGTTCTATTTCTCCAATATCTGGCAACAATTGTCTTATCTGGTAATAATAAATAATAAATCTGGGTATAATTCTCTAATATCTGGTTTGAAGTCTGGGATATTCTTTCCCGTATTTAAATAAATGGCCTTCTATAAACAATTAATAGAATGCAAAGAGAGTACAGGGTATAATACTTGAAGGCCCTGAGATGGTTTAGTAGAAGCTCGTTCGTCTAACGCTCCATTAACTTGGGTTTGATTTCCAACAGGGCCAAAATAGAACACTTACCGACAAGCTTTTAGTTCACTTTCAATCCAGGGGTTGATTCCCTATGTCTTAAAAAGTTCGGATCGCTAAATAAACTGTAGTTCCCGACGCAGTATGACTTTAACTCCCATTGCGCCGTAAAATATAAGCCAGTAGCACATAAAAAAGAAGATTGTTTATTTAAGAATAGAGCATTCGGTTGTTTTTCTCGCCAATAGTACACATCGATGTGTAGAATTTTGAAATTTTAAAGAATTCTCAGATTTACTGAAGGAACCCGGCTTTATTGAAGTGGGATAAAATAAAGATGGAGTAACGAAAAGAATAAAAAACTATTTCCTTTTTACAGTGAAGACTTTGACGAAATTGCTGGGCAGAATACAATTTCACTCTCGATTTATTTGAACAAGTCCAAACAAAGTGACCGGTTTCAATTTTCCTGGACATTTTATAAACCTATAAAATAAGGATTTAAAATTCATAAATCCTGTTTAAAAACTTGATCCCACAAAATACATGCAAAGCACTTTTATTATTAGTGAAAATTTTTAAACTTATCCTAAATTTTAGATTTCGTCTTTAGTTTGAAAGGATTTTAGAATTAGTTTTCGTAATTCTTTGTAAGAGCAAATATTACTTTGGATAATTTTATTACCATGAGCATTTTAGGCGAATAAATTTTCATCAAACCTTTCGAAAGTATTCCTAAGAATTATTGGATATTCCTAACACGCACACGTTCTGCACAAGTATCTAAAATAATTCACGTGTAAGAAACACAAAATGATTTACAAAGTGGCATACAGAACTTTTGATATGGAATGAAGATTGTAATTCTTAAGTAAAATGCTATTTTAAGCTCATGATAAATTTATTTTTCTGTTATTCTTTGTGAGAAAAGTTTCAATTATAAAAATACTAGAGTAGAGGGCTTTGTATTTTCATACACGCCCTTAAAAATTTATTATTACGAATTAGCCTACGTTATATATATTGTTAAAACTATTCTATATCAAACACATGCCTTAATTCAGATTGGTTGTTGCGACTCGACGACTTGTTTTTTTTTATGATGATGATAAATAATATTAAATATTTCTGTAATCTAATAACTGCTCAAAGAACGAGAAAGCGATTTTCAAGACCTCGAGTTTAATAGTCTCAAGAAAAGTTTTGGCACTTACTTTATTAATGTAAAAGATTCGTTATTTTCCTTTCCGTTTTTGGCTTTTTAATCTTACATTTAGTTAACTCAGTAAAGTTTAATAAATTTCACCTATTTTAACTTCTTACATTGATTCCTTGATATTCTGTGGTAAAAGGGAACATAAATTGGCGTCCGCAACAGGATGTAGTCACGAGGAATTTGAAATATGTAAAATTGTCCTGGACAATGGATTTATTGAAAGCGCAAAGAAAAGTTTTAAGAACGTCATTGGTGATGGCCGTAAAAGGAATAGAGGATGAACTAACAAAAGACGAATTGAATTCTGAAGCATTAATTGCAATGAATTTGCCACTAACAAATTCTCTCGCTTAGATAGAGTCCAACAAAAAATATCTGAATTGTTGCAAACTACAATGAACAAGAATTTGTTACCGATTTTGAAGCTCCTGAGAGTTTATAGAGGCAACTATTTGAACGCCAAAACAAATTGGAAGGAAAATTAAACGGGCTTAATGCATTAGAAGTCAACGTTTACAACGAAGGAAAAAGAAGATTCAGGCTTCCAAAATTAGAGCTAAAGAATTTCTCAGGAGAAATAAAGGATTGGTTGGGATTCTGGAGCCAGGTCTCCAAAATAGATGAAGGTACAGCCCTGTTTGCGGAAGACAAATTTCGATACCTCATTCAGGCCATGGAGCCTGGATCAAAAGCAGCAAGTTCAGTAAAGAGTTTTCCTGCCACCTCCAAGAACTATCCGTTGGCAGTTCTACAGTTGAAGGAGAGGTTCGGCCATGATGATTTACAAGTGCAAATTTATGTGAGGAAGTTACTTTCTTTAGTGATGAAGAACGCCACTGAGAAAAAGCAAAAGACTGATTTGACAACTTTGTATGACCACATAGAATCATATCTAAGGGCTCATGAAACCCTGTGAAGGACTAAAGAGAAATTTGCTGACTTTTTAACACCACTGGTTGAATCATGCCTCACAGAAGTCATACTTAGGACTTAGGAGCGAAGTAGAAAATTAGAGAACTCGATGGTCGGAGACAGTGGAAGGTCGTTAGAAAGGTTGATGTTATTTCTGAAACAGGAAGTGAATGGAGAGGAAATGAATAATCTGGCTCATGTCGGGTTCGAAATGAGCAAAGATCTTCTCAAGGAAAGATGAACATAAAATAGAGATAACTACTATTGCGTTTCTGACAACAAATTCAGGACAGAAAGAATTAAGACTGAAGTAGAATTATGGCTGCATTTTTTGCACTAAATCTCATGCTAGATCGGAATGTTTCTCGGCTCAGAAAATGTTTATACAAGTATCGAAGAAAATTGGCGTGTGTTTCTCTTTTTTGAGAACAGGACAGGTCAGCGGAAAGTGCAAATCGAAGCGTAAATATATGAAGTAAGAGGGGAGACATTATACGATTATGTGCGCTAAAGAAAAAGACGATGGCACTTAATCTACAAAGATAAAAGACAAGGAGTCCGTTAAGGACACTCTCCAATCAACAATGTTCTGAGGCTGTTTTGTTTCAAACGTTATTGGTAAAAATTCATGCGGGAGGAAAAGAAAAAATAATCAGGACCATTATAGGTTCGGGTTCACAAAAACCTTATGTGAGCCAAAGAACGGAATACTTAATGAAATTGATAAAAATTCTCCAAGAGAAATTTGTACATGGACTTTTTGGGGAAATTAAAACCAAGCCGCAAGAACATACAGTTCATAACGTACAACTAATTTAAATGATACTTTTGGGTGTCAATTCGAAATTTACAATCCAACAAAAATTTCCGGGTATATTCCCCATCTGGAGAATAAAAAAGTGGTAAAATTGTTAAAAATAAAGTCTATCCTACTGACAGATACGTCTGGGTCTCCAAGCGAAATTGACTTGTTGATTGGAGCAGATGTGGCTGGAAAACTACTAACGGGGAAGCTTGAAAGGTTAAATTACTGACTGATGGCAGCAGAAACCAAATTGGGATGGACAATTATGGGAAAACAAAATTAAGAGAAAACTGAAGTCAGTGCAGTGGATGATCCAAGTATTTCCTCACATACAAGTATTCATTCTATTGCGCAACTGTGGGAGTTAGGTTCATTGGGACTCGAAGATCCTGAAAACAAAGCAACACGTGAGGAAGTCCACTCTCAAACGACGGCACATTTTGTGAAATACTACCCAGTAGTCGGTGTCAAGCGTTGTTGCTCTGGAAAACTAAGGATTGGATGTTATGTCCAAACGAAGAGGCAGTTTTGCAACGGAATAGAAGCATGTGTAAAAAGGAAAGATCGAGAGGAAATCTTCTAGATCACCAAAGGGTGTTTCACAAATGGCTAGATTTAAACATCATTGAAAAGGTACCTGACAATGATATAAATTCACGTGGTTACTATTTACCACACCGACCCATAGTGAAGCAGGATAATAAAACAACGAGGATCCGCCAGCTTAGAATGAGGGGTAATATTTCATTAAATGATTGTCTCGAAAAAGGTCCAAATTTGTAGGAGTTGGTCCCAGATATCATTGACAGGTTTAGGATGTATCCTATTGGTCTTACAGCCGACATAGAGAAGCCTTCTTACAAATAGTAATAGCTCCTGAGCACAGATTTTCTGCAATTCTTTTCTCCAGATGAGAAAAAACGATTTACAGATATTGTAGTCTTCGGCATCCCTTCAAATCGATTACTCATTTACTTAACCTTATTTCGGATGAATTTCCAGACACTTCTAAGAAGCTTAAAGTTTTCCTTTTATGTGGATGATTGCATCACGGGAGTTTCAGATAAAAATGAGTTAATGTTTCGTGCTTCAGCAACAAAACATTATGTCTCGAGCTAGTTTTAATTTACGAGGTTGGAAAAGTAACGACGAAACTCTGTACACGTCTGAAGTCCATGGAGAGGTGAAACTTCTTGGGATGTTGTGGAATCTGAAACGGGACGCCCTTCGATGCAATATATTCCTCCCGAATTTTAAAAAGGATTTTAAATATGATGTACACCTGATGTAAACATGGTGTGAACCTTGAGGTAGTGGGAATCGACCTAGCTGGACCTTTATTCTTAAAAAATGGAGACAAAGAATGGATCGTGCCATTACGTGTGCCATTTATCGAGCAGTGCATTTAGAATTGGTTACATCTTTGTCAACAAATTCCTTCCTTCTGACCCTTCGTCGATTTATAGTCCGGAGAGAAAGACCGAAAATAGTTTGTGATAACGGGAAAAATCTTAAGAGGGGCTTATTCAGAGTTACATAAAATCAATTGGGACTCAGTTTGTCAACAGTCATCAAATCAACGAATAACTTGTCGGTATAATCCTCCCACAGCTCCTTGGTGGGGAGGTTGGTGGGAAAGATTAGTCCGAGTTGTAACAGAACTCTTACAAAGAACTGTAGGCAAGGCTTTATTGAATTATGAAGAGATTTTAACAGTGTTATGTGACAATAAAGCCGTCATAAACTCGCGACCACTGACTTATCTGAGGATCCAGAGACCTTGGTACCATTAATGCTAGCAATGTTTCTGTTAGTCATTCGCTCTTCGGGAGTCCTAGACATGGATTCAATGGATTCTCCTCCTCTTTTAAAGCGAGTGAGATACCGCGACAAATTGCTCCAGGATTTAAGACAACGTTTCAGCAGAAAATATTTAGGTTTTCTAGTGGAAAAATGAAATAAACCAATATCACCTAGGAAATTGGAGATAGTAGAAGTGGAACTCATCGGTGACAATTTTAAGAAGCGTATCCACTGGCCTTTGACCAGAGTTGTCGAGCTTATTTTGGGGAAAGACGGAGCAGTCCGTACTGTAAAGTTAAAGATAAAAAGTGGAATACTCATACGGCCTGTACAAAAGTGTACCCATTAGAAATAGAGCCCTTGTCATCAGGAGAAATGTCATTAAGAGAAAGTAAAGAAAACCCTGGAGCGATGGAGGTGGAAATGAAAAGAACAGGACGTGTGGTCAAGAAACTGGAAAGATTAGACCTCCTTAATCAAATCAGTTATTCGTTTGAGTCAACATAGGCATATCGACTCAAAAAAAAAAGGGGGGGGGGGAACGTTGCGATTCGACGACTTATTTATTATTATTTACCATCCTGTCATAAAAAACATTTCTTTGATCGAATAACTCATCAAAGAACGAGAAAGCGATTGTCAAGACCTCGAGTCTAATAGTCGCAAGAAAAACTGAGTTTTGGCACTTATTTAGTTTATGTAAGATTTGTTGTTTTTACTTTTCGTTTTTGTCTTCTTTATCTTACTTTTAGTAAACTCTGTAAAGTTTGATAAAATTTCACGTATTTTGACTCTTTTACTTTGATTCCTTGATATCCTATGTTAAGAGGTAACATGGATATTAACTTAAATAAAACAGCCAACTTCGTTTGGGCTTTATAGAATAAGGGCATTAACATTAATACTGGGCTAAAAATATATTAATAGATATTTTTATGACAATTTTGAGGAATATGTGTATATATTATACAATGGCTATGTAAATTTAATTAAAATTTTTTTGCTGATTCTCCATAACACTTTGTGCTCCCATGTTCTACATTTTTATGCAAATGATAATATTCCGATAACACGCTATAATCCAAAGAATAACAACGTCGCAGCTAATATGTTTCTTTTGGGATACATGTTTTAGCCACAGTGAAGCTGCTTTTGACAAAGTGCATGCAAAAACACTAAAGTAACGTTATTTAGAGGAAATATTCGACGAAACAATACGCAATATAAATAATACATAAAAAACAACGTTTTAGAAGCGTATTTATGTCAAGATTGAGTTCAATCTTGACATAAATACGCTTCTAAAACGTTGTTTTTTGTGTCTTATTTGTTATTTAGAGATTCATAAAATATTTGTTGGATGGAAAGTGCTTTCGGATTAGTGAATAATACTATGTAATAGAGTTTAAATAAAATTATTTGATATTTACAATACTTATTCATGCAATATTTTAGGATTTTTAACCAAAAATGAGAATGTGATAGACTACATGAAATAAACGGAAGAATTGTAGAAAATGAACTGAAAAACAGAGAGCAAAACGAGAAGAGATCAAAAGACTAATAGTTTAAAAATAATAGTTTAACTGAAGCAGATGATATTTTGTTAATACCCTATAAAATGTATATTTGGAAACCCAGCTGAAAAGAATAAGTTCATACGCTAGAGCTAACCACAGTCACTATCGAAATTTACTTTGCATATAAAAACACTCGTATTTCGTCCACTAAGGGGATTCTCTTACTTTCTCTGAATATATGTCAAAACACTCTCCTACGTGCAACTTCATTTTT
>QLNU02015003.1:70008445-70041783 GCA_006491805.2 Dysdera silvatica | reverse complement strand
TTTTGGTATAATTTACTATTAACTTATTCATCACGAAACATTTCATAACGTTAATCAACTCCAAATTTGCAATATGAGTTAGTGAGTGAAAACAATACCAGAGTCGAAGAAGTATCATCTGAATAGGCCACTGTGTAGGCTAATGTATACAGGGCAAACAATTTATCGAGAAAATTTTAATTATTAATATTAATTATAAATTTTAATTAAATTATGCAAAATTTTTATATTGTCAAAATTAATTGGGGTAATAAGATAATATAATGAACACAGAGGCCTTGTATAATGAATTTATAAAAACACTAAAAAATCTTTGATCAGTTCTTTCTGTTCTTAATAAAACAAAGATTTAAAATGTGCAGAAAACCCTGGATGACAAACAATATCTTAAAGCAGATAAAAATAAAAACAAAATTTAATAAATTTATAGTTAGTAAACAAAAGGAAGATTGGAAAGAATTTAGAATATTAAGAAATAGGCTAAATAATTCTATAAAAAAGGCCAAGAAGAATTACTCCGAAAATATCTTTAAAAATGCTAATACTGGAGAAATATGGGACAACATAAGAAAATTACTGGGGAAAAGTAGTCTTGGAAACGTTGAAGAATATAATAGGGCGACCGGGGCAAAACAATTACCCTTTATTTCTGCGCAAATAATTCCACCATCTTGTGGACAAATCGTGAATTACCTCTTCAGTTCCAGTTGAAACGGTTAGTAGTAGTGGTATTTGTACTGTATTGTTTATAGAAAAATGAAAGCGAAAAATGTGTTTCAAGCCCACTTCATCTAAGTGATCTCTTTGCAGTTTCTTATGTCGTAAATAATATGTGTGTGAAGTTAATTATAGATATCAAGGGATTTAAAGCTTTAAATAAGGATGCTTGCAAAACTCTTCTTGTTTTTCAGACAACATGGCGCCTTGACGCTATTATGTGTTATTCACTAAATCAACAATTGGGGCAAAATGATCATGCACAGAGATCATTATGCCCCAAAGGGATCATTTTGTCCCATCGTCATTGGCGTATTTATGAAATATTTCTGGAGCTGGCTATAGCTTTTCTGGGAAGGCGGGGTGGGGAAATGTGATCTTTTCGGAAGAGAGTCATGACCTTTTCTATCTGATAATACAATGATGTAGGAAAATTTCTGGAGGAGGGCAGTCAGCCTTCTGGAGGAGGACGATCAGCCTTCTGGAGAAGGTTAGGCCCCTTCTGCCCCCCCCCTTTGGTAACGTTAATGCCCAGCGTTACCGTTTAGACCAGTGCTCTCAAACTCGGACCCTTAGAAGGGCCACTTTTCAGTTTGGAAGGAATTTCAAGGGCCGCAAGATTATTAATAAATTTTGTACGAATGCATATCAATTTTACAAAACTGCAACAATGGCATTGTAATAGTGTAAGATATTATTTCTAATTATTGATGAATAGTAAAAACAAATGCTTCGTGAAGTACTATATTATGGGAACATAATATAAATGAAAAATTTATGATTCATTTTTATCTTGTAATTATTCTTGAGGGCCGCAAAACAAATGGCTTTGGGTTACATGCGGTCTGCAGCTCTCCAGGTTGAGACCCTTGGTTTAAGCATATTTATTTATTTTTGTGGTTTAGGTCTAAATAGGCTATTTTTATCACTTTTTCAGACAAAATAATGGTAAGACACTACATCCGAAAAACGGATCGACAATACTGGTCCACTGAAAGTATGATCAACGCTATTGAGGCAGTTAAAAATGGAATGCCTGTGAAATAGCAAGTAGAAATTTTGATGTTCCAAGAATGTCACTAAAAAGAAGAGAAAAAGGAAATAACTTGACTGCTATGTCAGATAAAAAAAACCATTAGGGAATTATAAACCAGTGTTTATACAGTGCTAAGAACAAGAATTAGTTAACCATGTTCTGGATATGGAAACGAGGTTCTATGGTTTGACAACGAGAGATGAGCGCAGTTTAGCATTCCAATTAGCAGTGAAAAATTGAATACCCCATTCATTCATCACTGAACTGGGTATGGCGGGAGAGGATTGGTTAAAGAGATTTCGTAGTCGAAGCTCTCCCTCAGAGTTCCAGAATTTACATCAGTAGCAAGAGACAGAGCATTTAATAGTCCTGTTGTTTCAAAAATTTTCAAAATTCTTGGGGAAGTGATTTCCAATCAGATATATCTTCACCATTGGATTTTTAATGTGGGTGAAATCTCAATTAGAACAGTGCCAACTATAAATTCCGGGGTTTTGGTGAGAAAAGGAAGACGGCAAGTTAGATGAATTGTATCCACCGAGCGCAGGGAGTTGTGTATAGTAGTCCTAAGTATGTCTGCTGGTGGAAACTTCGTGCCACCCATGCTTATGTTTCCTCGTAAGAGAACGAAAGCTGAGTTAGCAGATGGGGCACCCCCTGGAACTATTTTTGCTTGCAACGCTAGTGGTTGGATAAGACTTGATGTGTTCGAAAAATGGTTTCATCATTTTATTGAACATGCAAAGCCATCAGAAGATGATCCAGCACTATTGTTATTGGATAGACATCTAAGTCACACAAAAAATTTAGAAGTTATTGAAACAGCCAAAAACAATTTTGTTACGTTGATTTACCTACCCACACCACTGTAGGCATATGTTACAGCCTTTAGATTTGTCTCTGATGTATCCCTTAAGTTCATATTATGATTCTTCGCTAGAAAAATGGTTGAATAATCATCCAGGGAGGGTTGTCACTGCCAGGGAGGTTGTTCCAAATAAATCAGATTTTCGGAGAGGCTTATCTTAAAGCGAGCGCTCCCATGAATGTAATAAATGGGTTTAAGCAATGTGGGATGTGCCCTTTTGATCCTGAAGTTTGCAGTGATGCTAACTTTGTAGCAGTGGAAACTACAAATCAACCCGAAGATGAAACTATACTACACGGACAGGGAAAATCTAGTAAAGAAACATCATCTACAATGTCTACAGGGAATGTGTCACCAACTACAGCGGCTGTTGTGGGACCTAACCTCTCAAGTCATGAGCCGCCAGGAACGAGTGAATCATCGTTTCATGAGCCGCAACCAGAAACGTGTAGATCATCGTTTAATGAAATGTCCTTTAGTAAAACATCACCAACTAAAATACTCCCAACTCCCAAAATCAAGGGGCCAAGAAACGAAGAAGAGATGTTCCTACAGTGCTGACTAGAACTCCTTACAAAATATACTTACAGGGTGAAAAACGAAAGAGGGATGAGAAAACGCCAGTGAAGCATAGGATGAACAAAAATCAAGGAAAACAGAAGGAAATTGATGAGCTTACATCAAAAAGGAAAGGCAAGAAGGGGAAGCGAACGGTGGTGAAGAGTTCTGATACGATGACGCTGATGAAATATGTATTTACTGCAGTGATATCGTCTTACGCTCCGTAAGTGGAGAAAGTTGGATTATGTGTCAGACTTGTAAAGAGTGGGCACATGGACGATGTGCTAGAGTGAATGATGATGATTACTTCATTTGTTATGTCTGTAATGAGAAAAATTTCCAATTACCTCGAAGAAAGATAAATTTTTAAAATGTTGATTTCAGTAGGCCTAAAGTAATTTTCCTTTTCATTAGAATTCGTTACTATTAGAGCATTTTGTGTGTATCTTTTTGATTTTTCTCAAGATGAAAATTGATTAAACATTTTGTTAAGTTTAAATTTTTCTCATATGCCTGAAACTATCAGAAACTGGAAATAAATATCTAAAAAAACACATGGGTTCATTTTGCCCCAACAGAAAATGAAAAAGTAATTTGAACTTACATATATATATATATACGTTTTTTTGACTATGTATTTCCGATTTAAAATTTAGAAAAAAGGCCAATATTAGCTCAGATATGCACTGAAACGTATGCATAATTGTTTCTAATGCTACTTTAATGCTAGTGCATAACAAGGCTTAAAATACCTTAGTGGAAGTGTTATGCCCCGGTCTCCACTACTAATATTAATGGTAAAAGTTCTGATAATTTAATAGAAATTATTAATATATTTAAAGAGTATTTGACTGATATTCCAAAAATTCAAAGGAATGCAATACCTAATTTAAATATAAATTTTAAAACTACTTAATACATATTTATATGGACACTTTTTATGTGATCCTAATAGATCGAGACGAAATAATTAAACAGGTTTAATTAACCTTGAGAAAGGACCTGTTAATGAAGGTATTAACCCAGGGTAATAAATATTGTGCTGACGTTCTTGGGGAACCTTTGAATGCATTATATAATAAATGTTTAGACACAGACTTAATCATCTCACAAGTTTAATCCCAACGGAAATGAAAATTTTAAAGATAATCGCAATTTATAAATTAAGGGTTTTAAGAAGGATATTAATAATTACAGATCAATTGCAATTATTAATGCTTTTACTAAGATATTTGAGAGGTTCTTGTATAAGACATTGAATTTTGTAATAAACTATTATTATGAACAATATTCAATATGGTCTCAGGAAGGGCAAAACTACAGAAAAGGCTATTTTACGTACTAGGAATCTGATACATGATTCATTGAATAAAAAATATAAGGTATTGGAGGAATTTTGTGACATCAAAAGCATTTGATACCTTAAATAGGGATGTTTTGTTATATAAACTCCAACATTACGGTTTTAGAGGTAAAATTTATGGACTTCTTAAAAATTATCTCAACGGCGGACTGTCGTATGATCAAATTTATGATTGCAAATCTACTGTGAACATGTCGTATTATGGTATTCCACAAGGATCATCTGTATTGGGACCGTTACTTGTTATATATTAACGGTATAATTAATGTAGATAACGGGGTTGATGTAGTACAATTATCAGATGACACAACACTAATTTTTAAAGAATCAGATACGGATACTCTCAAACATATGTTCAATCCCAAAATCATAATGTTTTATGAATGGATTTGTAGTCATAATTTGTGTTTAAATGTAAGCAAAACTAAGGGTAAGATGTCTGGTTCTAACAGGATAGCAGATAGCAATTTTGAAATTACTATTTATCATAAGAAAATAGAAATCGTGAAAATATATATAAATCTCTTGTGTATTTATTCAAAATATATTGTAGAATGAACATGTTAAATGGATACCAATGAAAATCAACAGGCATTTAGGCATTATAAACAGCTTGTCATATTTTCTAGCAATAAAGGTAAAATTAAATATGTATTATGCATTAATTTACTCACACCTTAATTATTGTAATAGTATATGGGGATTAACCAGTAAATCTAATATAAAAAAAAATAGAAGCTATATACACAATGAAGATTTTTGAGAATTTTTGTGTAAGGTACTCAAATGAGGGAATAACTCGAAATTTAAACATGGTTTATAATGTAATGATTTTCAATAAATTGGCTAAATTTAAGGTATTTCTATTATTTTATAGGAGAATAAAATTCCATGAAAATAATTAATTGATATCTTTGTCCTATCCCATTCACGAATATAATACTAGGAATCGGGGCTATCTTTTACAAACAGTTGCACGAACACAATACATAATTAGAAATCTAGATAGGACAGGTGATGGTTTATGGAATAATTTACCAGAAAACATGAAATTGATAAATTCTTTTAGCCATTTTAAGAAAATATTAAGCTCTGACCTTTTCGTTTAGTTTATTTTGCATATTTCTTTTCTTATTGTGCATATTTCTTTTCTTATTTTGCTTATCACGTATATTGATTATCAATGTTGTAAATGTTGAGCTTCTACTAGTCTTGCTATATAATTAATCTACTCGAGTAATAAATATGTTTATGTGCTATTTAATTCCCTGGTCACACATTTAAAATTTTGGCGCAGTATAGCCCAGATGCTCTTGCGCCATAAAACACCTAAACAAACAAACATTCATTTAAGAAAGGCATGGTGTCATGGGCAGGTCAGATAGTTTTTCTTTATATAACTATCTTTACCTATAACATCCACAAATCCCAGGAGAAGAAAGAAATATCACGGATACTAATATTTAATTTCTAATTGTAGCTTCATTTGTACTTAATGTAACTCAGTATTTATGCACTTGTGTTTATTGTAACATGCACTTTTCTTGTTGGTTTTTTTACTTGAAATAAATCGAATTGAATTGAAAGGGTTAGAAAGAGTTGTCGATGAGCGAAGGTTATAAATTTTGCCTCCGCCCGATCAATAATAGAAAGATTTTTTGCTCCTGTTTTCGGCAATGGATCTTAAAGTCGTCAATTCCTGAGCAAGTAGCAAGGAGGTTGGACACAGTTGGAGGACTCGGTAAACAAAGCTTAGAACGTAACCATTTTTTGGTTATCCGGGTGGAAAGATTTAGCTTGAACAAGTAGGGACAGAAAAAGGCTTCGAAATACTGTAGTAAGAAACTGGTCACTGCCTTCCATGACAAATACATCAAGGAAGCAAATGATTATTATTTCAATTCCGAGCAAGAATTTAATGTGCAGATCGATTGAATTGACAGACTGCAACACCGAGTGAATAACTTTCTGTAATCCATCCCAAAGGATAAAGATATCGTCGGCATATCGTGCTAAAAATTTGAAGGCGATTTTTTTAATAGTTGTAGTTCGAAATAGTGCATAGAAATATTACACAGAATGGTGGACGAAGGATTGCTTAAAACCGTTCCTTCCGTTTTTTGGTAATGCTTTCCACCAAAATTGACAATTGTGTTGCTGACATACAGATGTGGTCAAGGAAATGAGTTCGTCGATTTCAGGTTCAGAATAGTGGATATAACTCAGCAGTAACTCATGCAATCGAGAGCACCAGCAACAGAGATGTTTGTGAAAATACACCACACATCCAATGAGACCATATGCATTTATGGGGGCTGAAACTCCGGAGTTCATTCAAAAAAGCAACCAAGTTTTGAAGGAGAGGACATTGGCCGGGTTAAGCTGTGGAGAGATGGATAATAAGGGAATAATGTGAGAAAGATGGAGATAAATGGCCGAAAATACTTTCTTTTTCCATTTCTTCAAAGGCAAATGGTTGAAGCCCTTTTTTGAAATTATATTTTTGTATATCTCTTTGTACGTTATTTAATATTTCCTGAAATGTTAGGGATAATTGCTAATATGAGAGATGTAATATTTCACATCCATCGATTGCATACTTCAAATCTTTGCCTAAAATAAATTTCGAAAAAAAGTGGCGGGATGTCCGGTTTGTGAACTTTTGGTAAAGCGTAAAATCGAGCAGGGGAAAGCAAATGAGGATGAAAGAAATGATTTTTAATGCCTGTTAAGAAGGAAGGAAGCCTCGATTAGTTGATAAATTTTAACCGAAAATTTTCGGACGGATCCTTGTGAAGAATTCCGTAACAGATGGAATCCAAAAGTTTGGAAGTGCCTTCGGCATAACGATTTGCCTCCCATTATCTGCCGTAGTAATGACTAAATCCTTGGCTTTTGCCAGATCCTTCAGGGCTTCTCGTTCTTTTTCTGACAGGATCGGTACAGATTTTGAAGGAAGACGAGCCTTGATTCTGTGGCTAAGAAAATGTCTCAAAATTTCTTTCTGAGAATCGGAGACTCTACTAAATTTAAATGATTTCTCAGTCGGAGAAACAATTGCAGAAACCAAAGGTTGGCGGATGAAGAAAAACTGAAGATATAGGATAGAGAGTTCTCTTGAATCGGAAGAAGTGGGAAGCCGCAGATATTCACCACATACACTCTATAACAAAAAAAAATCGACGCACCAAGGAGGAGTTGTCCGATTGCGATAAAAATTGGTGGATGTGAAGAACATACATAGAAAAAGAAACGATTAAAATTTCAGAACAATTGAATGATTTATTGCAGAGTTTGACCGTTACAAAGGGAGGAAGTCAATAAGGCGTTGGTCCACCTCTGGCCTGGATGCAAGCTGTCACCCGGCGTGGCATAGACTGATAAAGATCCCGGATGGTGTCCTGCGGAATTTCTTGCCAAATTGTCTCCAACTGTCGGGCTAAATCGTCAACATTCCGGGATGGTTGCAATCGCCTTCCCATAGCGTCCCAAATGTGCTCTATGGGAGAGAGATCAGGAGATCTAGCTTGCCAAGGAAGTGTTGGGCAAGCTTGAAGACAATTCATAGCAACACGTGCCGTGTGCGGCCGGGCATTGTCTTGTTGAAACGTAAGTCCAGGGTGTCGCAAAAGGAACGGTAACACAACCGGTCGTAGAATGTCGTCTACGTACCGCTGTGCTGTAAGTGTGCCAGAAATGACCACCAAAGGGGTCCGGCTATCAAAGGAGATGGCACCCCCTGACCATAACGCCCTGTTGTGGGCATGTGTGGCGTGCGATAGTAAGGGCAGGATCCCCACGCTGCCCTGGACGTCTCCAGACACGTCTGCGGTTGTCGTCAGGACACAGTTGGAAACGGGACTCGTCACTAAAGACTATACGTCCCCAGTCAGCGCAGTTCCAAGTTGATCGAGCCCGGCACCACTGTAATCGGACTTGACGGTGTAAAGACATGAGAGGTAAGCGGAGTAACGGTCGGCGCGAGCGTAAATTCCGCTCTCTCAGTCGTCTGCAGAGGGTCATGTTGGACACATGTGTGCGGGCCACACGTTGGATAGTTGATAACGACGAATCCGGTGCTGTGACAGCTGCTCTGACAATCGCTCTGTCTTCCCGTTCTGTTGTGGCCCTAGGTCGACCGCTGCCGTCCCGACGCTGACATCTGCCGTTGTTGACCCACTCTTGCCAGCACCGTCCAATCGCCGCATCGCTTCGACCCACATGTCCAGCGATTCTTCGATTCGTCCAACCAGCCTCTTTCAATCCGATAGCACGACCTCTTTCAAACTCTGACATATGCTCGTAATGAGCACGAATCTTTCGGCGAGGCATTGTTACAGTCGACGTAAGATATCCGCAGTCAAAATGCAACAGAAATTTTGACCACATATTGAGAATCGCTCCTTATATACACCTGCTGAATGCGCAGTTCCGATGCGCTGGAGTTCCCGCTATTCATTCATTGGACACCAAATTTTAATCATTTGCATGTTCGGTCAAAATGTATTTGCATACGAAATTGGCTCCTTTCGTACGCCCTAAAGATTCTCGAGGACGGCGAGAGTTTGTAACGTGAAGAACGCGAAATAAAACTCGAGATTACATTGTTCCGTTTGCAATGTAGGAGAAAAATCCCTCATTGGATGTACAATTTATGTTCACAAACATCCCTGTTACTGGTGCTCCAGATTGCCTGAGAAGACTGACTGAATTCTACTATTCTCAACCTGAAATCGGCGATCTCATTTCAGTGACCACCTTGTGTGTCAACTACACAATCTTCACTTTTTGTGGTAAACATTGGAAGGAATGGCTATGGGCAATCCTTTCCCCCCCCCACTGTATTATATTTATGTGGGTTCTACTTTTCCATCTTTAACTGTGACTGCATTTAGTCAGTGGTTTTGCAGGCATTCAATAACAAGCCGCCAATCTGAAGAAAAACATCTCTATTTTCTTCTGTTTAGTGGAAAAATAATCAACAATATATGTTTTTCCTACATCTCGGCCATACTGACATTTTCTTCGTCACGAATTAAAGTCAATTTGTATAGGCCTAACATATTCACATCATACACACTAAATAAGCACTTTAAATACAACATTTTATCTACAGCATCCTAATCCCAAACACTGTATATCACACTTTCTTTCTCCTTGTTTTCCATATGTTGAAATGTAGCTTTCTGCGGATACTACGTGAATTGTTCATTGATTTCCATAACACACTCCAGTCAGAATTAGGGTAAATTAAAATTGTTTTTGGGGACAGTTTTTTCTCTTAATTAGTAGTAACATAACATTATAGGTCTGAAACAAATAACTTCAGTTTATTGGAGAATTTCTGATAGCTGTGTCTTTTCTGAGTCAATTTCTGGTACACTTGTTCTTTCTTTCTGAGTAATCCACTTTCAACGTTCAACCTTTGTTTCGAAACATCACATAGTTCTCTTCGGCTTTTTTCTCGGTTACAAATCTCGAGAATTCACCTGCTCTGAAAAATTTATGTTCGAGGTTGGTGAGCTGTAACATATTGACACTAACCATATCCGCTTAGTTTTCAGTTCCTTTTCATGTTCTTCACGATCCTTATGGTCTTTGCCATTAACTCATCTATCTGGCCATCATTCTCCCTTTCCCTATCAACGCCACCATTGTTACTTCTTTTGTCAGAATGAATCATCCTCCTTGTCACTTATCCCAAAATCATCGTTGTAATTTTTGTCGAAATCGTCCTTGTCATCTTTGTTAAAGTCATCGTTGTGAAAATCATCATTGCCTTTCTCGTTTAAAAAATTATAATTCTCAGCTTTGCTTTCACCATCATCTTCAGAAACAATGTCTAACTGAACAAGTGTTGGAAAGTCCGCTACTTTTGCCTTTTGTCAGCCTTCCTTTTTTGTCTAATCTTCTTTTAATTTTAGACTAATGTTTTTGTGATTCTAATTCACTATCAAAATATTCATCAGATGAAATATCCTGCTGCCATCTCTTGACCTTTTTGTCATATTCTCCAGACCCACTATTCTCAGTTGAGCCATCTTTATACGCATGTATGTTAGTATTGGAATTGCACTTACGTGAGTATTGGAATTGCACTCACGTTAGTATTGGAACACTTGTATTTTTAGCAGCATTCTCAGTTTCATTAGGCACGTTATCTATATCCAATTTGTTGATTATTCCTATTGTATGAGTTGCTGACTTTCTGTAACAATTCTCCGCCAAAACTTTGTAGGCAATTAAACCACCTCGTTTGATTTTCCGATTTTGTGATTGATTTTCTGATAATTTTCCGAACCATTTTCATATTTTGTAACGCCTGGTGATAACCATCATTTTGAATGGTTGAAAGAGTAATTACGTGTTATTAAAATTTATAACCATTTCAACGTTGCTCCAAATCTGATTTATACTTTGTGGTGTAGTAATTTACATCGAGTACATTTATTATCGTTATAGTTGTAAACAAATTCTTTTGTTAATTGCACATTTGCTGTCATTTAAAAGTACATTTTATATCTATTTATTTGCATTTATGATTAAAATTTATTTTATATTAATGGGAATCCAGGTTTTTTTGTTAATATAGTAGAATTGTTCGGATATTTGAGTAATTCAAAACATATCAAACTCTTTCCCTTTTCATAATGTATACGTGCTTGAGTTTATTTGTGGTTTTAAATAAGTTAAGCAAACTATTTCCAATCAAAAGTGTTCCACTATTATTTAAACCGTATATATAATTTATCAAAATTATTCAAATCAGTCTATGTATATTAGATACGAATTTATCTCACAGGTAAAAATGAAGTAATACGCATGGATATTTTAATCATTTAGGCTGAAGGAAATAAAATTTTAATGTTGTTATTTCGTATCCAATTTATTACTCATTTCTGAATTTGTAAATTTATCGTATTAAACTTATAACAATTGGAATAAATCAGTTATAACTAACGTTCTTTATAGAAATTGACTGAATACTAAACTAATTCTTAACTGTTTATAATTATTTCATGCATGCTGGTTTCATATATATTTCAAATACACAACTGAAGATTTCATTTCTTACCTCGTTTGGCTCAGAATGACACTTGTTTTTCTTGCGCCATAAAATACAACCAATTCCTTGCACCATAAAATACAACCAATTCCTTGCACCATAAAATACAACCAATTCCTTGCGACGTGAAATACAACCAGTTCCTTGCGCCATAAAAATACAACCAACCACCCAACGAAGACTCCAAAGCCTCTTTTATGCCACAATGGGGGATATATTTTTAAATACCCAACAATTTTTGAATTTCCAAACATATTTATATTTTGAGGGAATTACTTCAATATTTAGCGCAGTTACGTTTATTAAAATGTTAACGACCTAGATTCCGTAACCGTATACATGTGTGTGTGTGTATATATATATATATGTTTTGGTATAGTAGTTTCCATGTTTTTGTAGCTAACTAAATGATATAGAGTTTTGATCCGCAAGCGCCTTTATTATGTTCAGTTTAAAATCAATTATAACACAATTGCGAATTTGTAGAATAACTTCGAAAGCAAACACGCATGCGTGACTATATTTCTCAGCCAATCTAATCTTTGATTGATTGCCTAA
Organism: Dysdera silvatica; assembly: GCA_006491805.2. Taxonomy (NCBI): domain Eukaryota; kingdom Metazoa; phylum Arthropoda; class Arachnida; order Araneae; family Dysderidae; genus Dysdera; species Dysdera silvatica. The sequence continues at coordinate 70,029,614 of QLNU02015003.1, read as the reverse complement.
TTTTTACTGTAAGCTTTGTGAATGTTACACCTATTACGCCTAAAATTCAGTTTTTGTTACTAATTTTGGTTTGTACGCAGAACAACCCGTCTTTTTTAAACCCACTCGAATGTTTGTTACGCATAAAATTTGGTAATGTGGTTATTTCCTTGGTCTGTAAATGGCTGTTTCCAAGAAATAATAAGAGAAACTTATTTTTTTAGTTATGTGAGGAGAAATGGGCGGAAATGGCTTGAGGCTAGGTGGTTAGCAGTTGTTTCGATAGCCATGTGGAATTACCTGAACCCGACTTCTGAATAACAGTCTCACATCCACTTGGAAAACATCTTGCATCTCACGGACAGAGACGTGTGCAACACTACACAAAATTCCTCGCCAACTCAAACGAAATTCTAATCAATGATATGGCAACTTCTACAAGTACATTACCACTGACAGGAAAAAGTGCACCAGTTTCTGATGATGGCACGTCTCTGTCAAAACAGCTGTAAAAAACCCTTCTGTCAACGTAAACTCACCAAATAAAAATTCAGTTTAATTCTTCTTCTATTGAATTAGTGCAGCGTGCCATCAATAAATCAAATGCTTACATTTTCGTTAAAAAATAGGTTTTTTTTAAAAAAAATTGTAACCTTTGGATAATTGTATATTAAATCAGTGCGTTTACAAAAATTTAAAATGCAAGGAGGAACCGCTTTGTCTATTTAATTTAACAGTGTTAAAATTCAAGTATCTATAATTTAGCCGATAAATTAATCATAGGGAAAAGAATTTCTCTTTTCGAGTAATTTATAATACAATATCACAAAATTGGCTACTCTAAATATTGTTTGACTTTAATAAAGTCAATAAATATATATCATTTAAAAAGTTTTCCAGACCAGCATGTATATATATATATATATCAAACTTATATGTGAGATTTTAATAAATGCCCATTTACTTAACACCTTAAGTACCTACCTTCTGGTAGAACAAAACTACTATTGGGCAACTGCAATGGACAGCATTCTCCCAAATTAAAGGGAACCCAGTGAGATAAATTAAAGCCGTAATCACTTTTGAGTATAGAACAGATTTGCCATCAGCAGCCTGCGAATGAAACATCGTCTATTGCAAGCCAATTATTGCCTGTAGTTACATTTGCTCCTCTCCCCGTATTGGGTAATGTAGTGAAAAATCGTTTCGTCTTGAGCAGAAACCCCCTTTGTCATGCCTTTCGCATACACAGAGCAAAATCAATTTCCGGTAAAACAAGAGATTGTCGGATATTAATTGCAAGCTCGGGAAATTAATGCAATATAATACGATTTCCATAGAATGTATTAATTCAATATGTGGGCTCCAGAACATATACTGCACACCAATATTTCATTTAAATGAAGGAGGGGTTTGTGTTTGTATTTTTGTATAAAAATACCAAGCGATTGGTTATTTAAAACTGGGGTAAACAGAAATAAGGTGAGTCTAAAGAAGCTATAATGTAAGACGTTTGAACTTATAACTCCTTGCTTATTAACCCCTAGTTGCAGAATAGCTGCAATAAGAGTATTGTAATGACTATATTATAGATTATAGACTAATATGTTTACGTTATCTAAAGCATTTTTATGGTTTCTAGAGGTCAGAATAGATGTGAACGTTGTTTCATACAAGGAATTAAACACATTGAGTGTCATCCATTTTATTACTGATACTTTATACAGTTATTGAATTTGTCGTTAATTTATGAGCATTATCGAATAACTAAGAATTAATGATGGACTTCTGCGTCATTTTGAGGGTTGGAAAGGATTAATTTTCGTCGAATCTCAGGCCTTCAGAAAAGCCTCCTTTTAATTAAACCATGACGAGAGAATGTTCTGTATTTGGGCATGAGGTTTGATAAATGCCAGATAGAAGGGCAATGGGAGCGCTAGAAGTAATAATTGAAAATGCGTATCAAATAAATGCGCAGAACCTCAATTTAATTAAATTAATCAATAGGCAAACGGCGGGAAATTTTTCGAAATTCAGTAATGGAACTGGTAGGCATTAAACATTGTGACTGACATGGCATTACCAATTTCAATTTAAGCTGCTCTAAATATAATCTTAAAATGCACTTCAATGTTGATAGATATTTTTAATAATAGCTTAAAGGCTGTCTTGAGATTTAATATTTTATTTTACAGAATTTAATGTTTATTCTCGCAAATTTAAAACATTTTGAGCTATAAAATGAAAGAAAATTGAAAGGCATATTAATATATTTATTTATTTTGCAGTTTTGAAGCGCGTTTTAAATTAAATTCAACTTTCCAAATGCAAACTTTTTTAACATATAACTATAAACTGTATCGTATATTAATGTAAAACTCAGCATATGATGAGAGAATATTATCGCAAAATATTCTATAAATACTTAGAAATATCCTCGTTAAACAAATAGCACAAAATAAGAAAAGTTTTTACTTGGATAAAAAATTTCCTGAATAAAAACAACTTCCTAAACTACAGAAACACTTTCGATCTCCGTAATTATAGTATTTCAGTGTAATTAACTAATTAAATGAAACTAATATTTTTGTTTCTTTAATCCACTGGGATTACATGGGCACACTACTCATCTGCGGAACTAAGAGTATTGGGAACGAGCAAGTTTTAAATAAGCTTCACCTCATTAAACCTCGTATTGAGGTGTGGCAGTCTAGCTATAGGGATAATCGTGGTAAAGAGATTACATCGGGCATAAACGCTTCCCTCATCAATAACTTTTAAAGGGAGAAGATGCCCCGATGTGTGCCACATGTGGTGAAGCATTAAATGTTTTAAGTGTCTTATGTATTTGCTCCAATTTTAACCAACAACGTTCATTAGCTTTTAACCAAAATAATTTTACCCTTTGTGACATTTTATGCAATTCTTTTAATCATAATTTCATTTTTAACCCAGATAATCCTGAATTATTTTTAGTCTTTTTTTTGTTTATAATTTCTAAATAAAACGTTGCTAAAGGGTCCTTAGACCAGAAAAGTTAACTTTTAATTATGTGCAGTCCATAGCAGTCCCAAAAATCGAGTAGCAGGGTCATAAGTTTGCTGTAACTCGAGTAGTTTACTTCTTTCCAAAAAGTATTCTCCGTCCATCAGAAAGGACGTTAGGGATATCTGGGTTAACTTATTATCTAATATTGATTTCTCCCATCGCATCTGATTTTTATATCGTTTCGTTTGTTACATTTAATATATTCCAGCCAATATAGAAAGTGCCCACAAAAAGGGTCCTAGATTTCAAATAGTTATAAAATAAGAAGTTCTTGGAATATTTTAAAATTTTTAGTGGTAACAGATACACAAAAATAAAACTTTACACGTCTATGTGTCTGTATTATAGTGCCTATGTTATAAAAACTGGATGTGTGTCCCTCTCGTAACTCGGCAAACGTCAGGGCAGTAAACCGGCTCGTTTCACACTGTTTGCAGCAAATCCCGAGTTATCGAGTTTGTAGCTGCGGTAATGCATTCCTGAAGATCATCCAAGGTTGTGGGTAGTTGCGATTGGTACACTCTGCCTTTTACGTACTTCCAATGGAAAAAATCACAAACACTAAAGTCAGGTGATCTCGGAGGCCACTTACAAAACATGTCGTCTACATCACCAGCGTTGCCAGTCTATCCGTGTGGCAGATGACTGTTCAGAAATTTACGGACATAGAGATACCAATGTGTTGGTGCTCCATCTTACTAAACGAGATAGTCAGCAGCTAGTTGTGGCATCAACCAAATGCTTTGCATATCCAGGTAACATTCTCCATTTAGGGTTCCTCTTTGGAAGTAAAATGAACCGTACACAGTCCGCTTTGCTACGGCACAAAACACATTAATTTTAGGAAAATCCCATTGAACCTCCAGGTTCTGACGTAGATTTGGAAGGTCCCTTCATCACCGAAAACGATCTTTGAAAGGATGATACCATCATTTTCCATTACCGTCTTGAGATTAAAGCCAAGTGCAAATCGACTGTCATACTCCTGCGGGTGTAACTTTTAGACCAGCTACAGCTTGTAAAGGTGAAACCGCAAACGTTTCTGTAAAATCTTACTTGTCATGCTCTGTGGGGTATGTAACTCCTGGCTAGCTGTGCGCAAAGACTTTTTTGACCTATGCAAAAAAGTTTCCTTTACGGGGACAACAACTTCCTTGGAGACGAATGGTCGGCAAGAATGTCCCATTTTCTAATCACAGATGCTTCCCTTGTCTTTAAATTTCATGTAATACTTCAAAAGCGATTTAGTATTAGGCAGATGCGCATTAAATTTACGTTTAAAAGCATGCTGAACAGTCACAACACTTTGTTTTAACAAATTTCAGATCGTACCAGCTGCGTTGTTGTGGAGTGAACGCCATCGTGAAAAGCACCGCTTTGTCGCTTTTACTTGAATGTAGGAACTTTTTAGAAAAGTATTCTGTGTATCTGTTTCCTCTAAAATGTTTATAATATTAAAATAACTTTTTATTCTATGACCATTTGAAATCAATGACCCTTTTTTTCGCCCTGTATTTTTAACCATTTTAGTTTTAATTTCTCATGTTACACAGCATGTATGATCTTATTTTGATTTGCGCAGAATGACCCTTGCTGTCCTTGTGCCATAAAAACAAATCAACGAAAAATTAGATTATGTTAAAAAATCATTTTATGCCAAAAAAAAAATATTTTATGTTAAAAAAAATTATTCTATGTTAAAAAAATTATTTTATATTAAAAAAATTATTTTATGTTAAAAAAAATAATTTAGAGCTAACGAAAACTAAGTTTTCTTTGCTTGTATTATGAAGATCAACGTATCGCTATCTGTTTCCAAGCTAATAGTAACTGAAATGGAAATTACCATTTTCATTAATATTTCATTTATTGCCGTTTTCCAACATCGAGGATGAACCACTAAATGTTTTGAATATTTTATATACTTACCCCAATTTTAACCAGTAACGCTCATTAACTTTTAACCATAATACTTTCACTCTTCGTAATGGGTAATAACCACCATTAACTTTTTGTTTTCCTGTATACAATTAAATTTTGATTGCCGAAACTCTCCCCACCTCTTAGTACATCCATAACCCCTTATAAAATGTTTGCGTACGTTACTGAAACATTGTATTTTCTTTCACTTTATCTAATAAAAACACTGAACATAAGACACGTTACGAGTTTCACTGGCACAAAATCAAGATTCCTTTTTGTATCATACAAAAATATGTATTAATTACTTATGGTGAGACCCGGACTTCACCCTATGTTGCCCCCTCACATACTCTGGTCTTGATAAGAGAGCTAAATTTGAATATTCAAATTTAGCTCTCTACTTAACTTTTGCTGTTTTCTTAAGTCATTACAAGATCTTGGAACTTGAGTGGGGGCAGCTTGTAGGCACTGATCCTCCTTGGAGAGAACGGTTGTATTATTGGAGGAATTTTGAAGAGATTGGTTTCCATTTGCACTACAGACTGAGAAAATCAGGAAAACTCAGTCCTGCGTGTCCACCACAATTATGGGACGAGCTCACTGACTGACTGCTGTTTCTTGTGGTTTTCACCATAGAGCTACGATTCGAACTTAAGTCAACACTCAACAATATACTGACAAATCCAAAGAGGTCACCCACTTCGTTCTAAACGTGCCTAGCAGTGCTTAACTCTGGTATTCTGAGTTGGAACAAGTGCATGAAAGGCGAATTACATTTGCTTTTTACAATATATCCTAAAAGTAAATCTCCAATTCCATAATGCTATTATCTTATTGCACTTCTTAAATCCTAATGAATTCAATGATTCGTTGTTTAACAGTTTTACGTTCCGAAGCTACACCGTGAGCTATCTGAGACAGGACAGCCGGCTTTACTTGACCCCCGATCCACGAGATGTTTACAAAGGAAAACAACCGTAGCGTGCGTACAAGGGATTCGAATCCTCACCCAGTGAGTTGCCTGACTGACGCTTTAGCCAACTACGCCACTGGGACGCTATGAAATTTAATGAATAAATCTACGTTATACAAAATGTTTATTAATGATTAAGAATACGAGGCAAGTATTTGATTTTAATACGTAGCTAATCGATGAAAGGTAAGGTTCCTAAACAAAAAGTGTATATATATACACACACAAACACACACAACACTTCGTGTATTGGTCCTAGACCACCCTCAAAATTAGGAATTACCGAAATTTGTTCGATTTTCCTGGCCCACCTAACTAAGCGGCTAAATTCATTCCTACGTTGATGTCTTAGATTTGGATGTCGTTAGGTGTCTATCCGATCTGCAGCACTGACATTTTGATCACATTTTCCTAATGCTAATAGCATATTAACCTATTCCGAATTTGAGTATCTCATTTTTTTTACAATCCTAAGTGTGAATGCTTTCGCGAAATAGCTTTAGCTAAAGTAGTTTGGTTGTTTTGGATAATTGCATTTAAGAGTTCGTTGAGTTTTCTTGACCAGGTCTCTTGGCTGTTACTGCAGATTAAACTTCTATCATAATCAGCCCTATCCAATTTATTATTGAGTATTCAGTTTCTATCCAAAATATGAAATCATTCAGTTCCGGTCTATTCCGTGTTGAATAGTCATAAAAGCAATAATTAAATCTAGTTTTTCATCAAAACTGGAATAAAATACTGCCATAATAAATCTTATACTAATTTGGTTCAACAAATGGAATATCGCGCCAAGTGGGCATGTAATCTTAAAAATAAGGTTGGCCTCCACTAACCTATGATTCACTGAATCAGCAAATATAGTCCATCAGAAAAAATAAAAAAAAACATACAAAATTCAATTTTTCGACGCAACAATGATTTACAAATATGATAATGATAATATAAGGATTTCAAAATGTATTAGAAGTGCAGGAGATTAAATCCACCCTGTATACCCAAAGGTCTTCCAGGACCCCTAAGAAAATCTACAGAAGCGGAAAGTAAAACTTTTAAGAAGTTCTTTTTTACCATTCCAATCAGGAGCATGTAAAATTTTCGAGACTTATTTTGACAGAAAATCCTTCGTTTTTCTTTTTTATACGAAACAGTCATGCCATTTTTGCCCTTAGTCTTTTTGTAACGACTTAGCGTAGTCTCAATATTGCAGTAAATTGTCCCAGTCACATTAAATATTTTTTTTTACCTAATATTAGAGTTTCATCTGATTTCACCGTTCAATTCATTTTAGTGTACTTATTACATTTTACTTTTATGTAAAATATGATTCGTATTTTAAATACATAAACCTTCTCCTTGTTTGAGCTCAGCACGATCTTTGTTGTAATTTGCGCCTTAAAATTTATCCATTCATTCATAGTTCATCCCTTAATATGTGACCTTTCGCTTTAATCAACAGTACTTCGATTGATAAAGGAAACATCAGTTCTCGAAACGTCGCGATGTTTTTCTTCTTCTGCTGGCAAGTTTCACTTTTTCTTACTCTTTATCTATTGCTTTATAATTAATTTTCTTTTTGTTTAACCTTATTCCCATTTTTTAATTTTACTTTATTTAAACGTTTCTTATTTTCTTTTTGGTGATTTTCTTTTTTTTTATTTCCACATTACTTTTCTATTTTACTTATTTTTCTATCTGTTTTCTTTCTTTTTTTAATTTTTTCTTTCGCATTCCAACCCGTGACAATAAATTCTTGTGGTAAACCGTAGCCAATCTTTGTATTCTTTTGTTAAAAAAGTACAATGTAATATATCTATAAAACTTTCGAAAACTTAACGAAGTGTAGCAAAACTACTCCTTTCTATTTCCTGCTTCTTTCTCTATAATTGGAATTTTCTTTATTTTTCTTGCTTTATCTGTAGTTTGATTACAACTTGAAGCCCCAGATATTTTGTCCAATGCATCTTCTAGAATTCTAATCTCGCTCTTACGATTAATTAAAATTAGATTTTGAATACATTTTCATATTTCTGCGGTGAAATCTTGTTATGACGTACGGAATGTTTTCTTTTAAATTATTTGCGTCGAAAAGCAAAATATGAGTGACATTCCAATCATAGTTGAACTTCGAAATAATAAATCTGAAACAAATAGACATTATTTCGAGTGTTCAAAGTACGTAAGTACATAACTACGTAAGTTTTATGTAGTTAACATGCGAGAGGAATGGTTGACTTTTGAAGACAAATAGAGAACAATAGAGCAACAAATTGTTTTCCCAGTAATTTGTATGTTGGGTTTATTTATTATTTGATTTAAAACATTTTGTTTCAATTGGAAAACATTGATTAGGGATAGATCATATAGCTCAATTCCTCCTATTTTTAATATGAGGAGGACATAATTAAATTTAAAATTCTGCTTAAATGTTAATTATTGTTTTGAAAATGTAAGTTGATCTAAACTGCGAAGAACCTCGTACTTGAAATTTATATTTTACGTTATTTCAAATAATTCTTGCTAATTTTCTTATAGTAAATTATAAATATATTTATGATATAGTATATTAATTATTCGAACACAATCAACTTTATTTCAGGTAAAATATATACTAGTTGAATCTTTTAAATCATAACTTAAATATTTACATTTTACATGGACAGCAATGGAAAAAAGATTTTGATAACTGACGAAGCCCATGCTGCTGAAATTCTCCGCGAATGAGATTTAATGTAAAAAATACAACTTTATCTCCTTGTTTTTACATGAATTATATTCTATTTAAGTAGGTACTCAGGCACTTTTTAAGTAAGGAAAGTGGGTTAAGTTCCTTTAGTTCATTACAGAGTACTCCACACCCTAGGCTACAAGGAGCCAATACGTAAAATATACCAATACAAAAGTAGTTTTAAACAAATAAGCACATTCAACATCCAATTCCGCAAAAACAGTAACTCACTAGCATTATGTTTAAAGAAATCTAAGTTCTTATACATATGAGGAGTTTGGTATCGAAGACAGACGAAACATATTTTCGAACTTGAGTTATTTATACATTTTTGTAGCATTTTTCACAATGAATTCAATTACAAGGCCTGCTAGTTTCAGTAACAAACAAAACATGAAGAAAATCGTATTCAAAGATGGCTATTGGTGCAGGTAATAATAAGTTAGTTTTTCGGCTCTGTTGGAAAACAATACAAAATGGAATTGTCATTCCTTGATATCAATCATATGTTTTCAGCTCAAACTAGAGCATTTTGATCTATTTGGTACAAAGTGAAACATGATTGCCTTTCCCAGGGTTAGATTGATTAATACTTTAGTTATAGTTAAAACACGCCAATTTTCAAGGAACAATATATGATAGGCGCGAGGAGAAAAACATTTCAGGTGGGACTCGATGTACACATTTTTTGATTGATTATCGAGTGTTTTACCCACTGAGTTGGTAAACCTCCGTACGAAGTTAATCATAGTCTTCTGCGTTTCAGCGGTTTCGAACGCTTCGATTTAGCAAAGAGGCTGGTATGTTGAGTTAGGCGTTATACGAGGTTTTTTCCTTCCACGACTCTTACCACACGTGTTTTCTGATACATTGGTATGTTGTATCATTCACGATTAATGGACTATTTTTATGGCAATTACAACTTGGTTAATTTGTACTTTCGGAGTGAATTTATTAACCCTGGGGAAGGCAATATTATCCCACTTTGTGATATATGTATTTCAATGTGCACTAATTTTTTAAGACAAAAACATGGATTTCTCAATCCAATTTTCCCGTGCATCTTCGTTTTAAATGTGGAAGTTTTAATTGATAAAGAAATGCTATATTATTGCATTTATTCTTGTAAACTAAAATAAAATATGAAGTTGAGGAAATGTATGCTTTATTGTCAATTGCTATAGAATCATTGAGAATTAATTATAGCATTATGTGAACGGATTACTTCTTCAGATCTAATTTTAATTAAAATACTGATTGAAGTTTATAGTTTATTCGTAATAGGTGGATCTAGTATAAAGTTTGAACGTCAGAACTCTCGTGTCCTAAAATACATTAAGGGCGGCCCCAGAAATTTACCAAAGTGTCTCCACATTTTTCTCACGAAAGGAACCAATTAAAGAATTCAATTTCCTGGGTCTACAAACTGTAAATCTAATACTATCTGTATTCGTGTACGGATAAAAGCTATAAATTTGCTTGTTTTTAGTTTTTCTTCTCTGCCGTCATATTTATTTCTAACGTAACTGATTTTCATAAAAAAATGTCCGCTATTTTTAAATATTATTATTTGTTTAATAGTTTGTTCTAATTGTTCTGAGAAATCCGTTATAGTTTAGTATTAATTTAATTTATTGTCTTGACAAACCTGTAATCTCCTTCAACATAACAATTCAAACGTTCCGATATTTTTGTATTAGTTTGTTATTTTCCACACCAAACAACTGATAAAATTATTGCAGTAAATATTCCAAACCTTGTGTTCATATGCATCACGAACTACATTTTATAATATATTGCTTTCATATGTATTTTTGGAAAAAATGTGGTTCATAAATATCAACCGATTGTCAATTTTGTCCGTTGCCCTATAAAATATGAATATTAGAGCAATGAGAGGCGCGGTTTCTTAGCCATTGATCACTACTTGTGACGTCATATTCTTGGATCCGCCCTTTTAACCCATAATCCATCACTTGTCAACGACCGGTAACTCCTGACAGGTTAATTTGGAGTTGGGTAATTCTCTGTTATTTACTTTCGTATAATCAACCATAATTAAAACCAGACCGATGCGGTGCAACAGACTAAGACATATTTTTTGAAGATGGCACACTTCGCTTCGAAGTTTTAAAACCTATATAGCCCTTTACAATATATATATATATATTTAGCATATATATGTAGATTACTTAGATGATACTGAATATGAAAATCAGTCAATTAAACGTAAAAAGAAGTCACTTACATATAACCTTCAGGAAAGTCTTAGTGCTTGCTACACCTACCTTTAATTTTATTCTTTCTTTCACATTCCCTTGCCCTTTATCTTGGACAACGGTTTCATTGTGGCAATCCTAAAACCCTTACAGCAGTAGGCAATATCTAACACGGACTCTTAATGGGAGAATCGAACTACTACATACTTGCAGGGAATTTCTTAAGTAATGGCTTTCCAATAACGCCCCACTCTCATCTAGATAACCTTTCTGGGGTGCGATTTCCCTTAATGGTCGTAACACGGCTCTAGCTAACAAGAAGACTCGATACTCGTCGAAATGGCATCATAAGTATCATGAGCTTTTAGTTTTTCTTAGCGGTTTAGTTCCTCTTTCTTGCCTTTGCTTTTAATTTCAGAGACATACTAAATAATGTAAATTGTCGATATTGAACTGACTTGAATTTGATTCTGTTGAAATTGACATTGAATTGCTAATCATTTTATAAAGACCGTTGTGCGATTAATAAAACTTGAATATTTTTATTTTCAGTGTAAATATAAAGCTCTGAATTAACAAGATCACCATTGAAAAGAATAATTGCTTTCTTCCTTAAAAATAACTGTAATTATTTTCCATTAAAAACATTTATTTATTAGGAAGTGAAATGAAAAGTGTCGTGTTCATGTCATTTTTCAAATAAGGGAAAGGAAACGTACAGTAGATTGATAGCTTTCCAATTCTTCTAACGTCTCCCCAATCGGTTTATTATTGCAATAAAACGCAGATTTCTCAAGTTTGGCTTCCTTTAAAAACACTCAGACAGGTATTTTTTTTATAGCAGTTTTAACTCTAAATAAAAATAAATCGCTGTAGCGAAGAATGGTGGAAGGAGTTGTAAAGCGGCCTATCTCTAATGCCATTTTTTCAGTGAAAATCATGTTCTACAACCTATTGATGCTACATAAAAGATAATGTACCTAATTTAAACACTCTTATCTCAACGGCGGTCTTTAGACGGACCAAGTTAATTATTTTGTCGAACATAAATACTCTCAAGGACTTTGTCTTGTTAACTAATGATTTCTAGATTAGATTTTTCTCCGGGAGGCTGCGTTTTTATTAAAATCATTTTAAAATCTTCACACTTGGAAATGCCGTCTTCACAGTGCTCACATTTCTAAATTTTTAAGTCCTTTCAGGTCCTGTAAATATTGGCAAAGGATTATAAAAAAATGTGAATTTAATTTTTATTTCTCATGGTGAAAAGTCTTTTATTAAATTTCATTTCGTGATGTAGCGTTAATTTGAATGTACTTAATATTTTCGACATAACTTTCGACTAATCGCCATAAAACAATAAAATATGGAATTGTAAAATACTCAAGTGAAACCACAAACAAAATAAAAACATTTTATTATATTCTGATATTTTTTATACAGGGTGTTTCTAAATTCAGGGGACAAATTTCTAATGCTTGATTTGAACAACAACTAAGGCATATTTGACCATATCCCCGTGTCCGCAAAGGGGACGGTTTGGCTGTAGAGCGTAACTACTGTTTATGCCCATCACGTTGCTACGTAGCCAATTACATGAATTAAATACAATTTTTGATACATAATTTAAGTAAATGAGCTAATAATACAAAAGGGACAAAGAAATCCGGAATTCCATTTCCTAAGCTGTGTTACTATGTAGTGAAATAAGCCTAAAACTGCCTTTTTTATATACTAGAAAATAGTTGAGATCCGCAACAGGTGAATTAATCAAATTAAACAATTTTTGTTTGGTGACTCCCCAAAAATTAGCCGTTCGGGCACTACAGTGAATTTACTGTTTGTGCTCACCACATTCAAGGTTTCCACAAATGGCTACAATGCACCATTTCAAGAATTTTTCAAAATTATTTAATGTCAACGGAGGCTAGACTCTCTCCGGAGACTTTCTAAAATCAGTTAAATTCACCGTAAATGTATGTGTAGAATTCGCCGCTTCAGGTGCGATTGTATGAATTCTACACATACAATTCCGGTGAATTTAACTGATTTTAAGAAGTCGACAGAGAGTTGACGTCCGTTGACAGTAATTTTAAAAATTCTTGAAATGGCGCATTGTAGCCATTTGTGGAAACCTTGAATGCGGTGGATGCAAACACTAAATTCACTGTAGTGCCCGAACGGTTAATTTTTGGGAAAAGTCACTAAACAAAAATCGTTTCTTTTGAAATTCTTAACCTGTTGCACATATTTGTCAGTTCTTAACTTTTTCTAGTGTCTTAAAAAAGGCAGTGTTAGACTTTTTTTTTACTACACAGTAATACAGATCAAAATCAGGAAACGGAATTCCGGATTTCTTTTTCTCTACTGGATTAGTAACTCAACTGCTTCAATTATATGTCAAAATTGTATTTAATTCATACAATTGGCTAAGTAGCAATGACCTGGACCTAAACAGTACACGCTCTACAGCCAAACCGGCCCCTTTGTGGACACGAGAATATGAGGAAATATGCCATATTTGGTGTCCCCAACAGCCCCTAGAAGTTTATCCCGTGAATTTAGAAACACCCTGTATATATATTGAATCGAATTAAATTTCAAAATACCTAAAATCAATATTATAAAATATTAATATTTTATTTGTGATTTTATTCCCTCGTTGCCATTATATACTCTCTACGTTTGATGAGTTTATATTAGAATTTAATAGAAAAATTAAATTCTGATATTTTGATCAAAAACCTCTTCAATAATAATAGCGAAGTGCATTTTAGATACTTTTATCCCAAGTTTAATACTTTTTATCCATTCTTCTGTATTAAACCAATTTTTATACATACGTGCCTGTTCAAAAGTACGATTTTCTAAAGTGTATCGAAGCAAATATTTTTAAAAGAGAAATGAAAAATATTTAAGATTTTATGAGCTTTATGAAATACTGCACTAAAGCTATAGATACTATATTAACTACGTGTGTAACGTATTTATTTCACGGAGAAATTAGAAATTATTTATCCAAGACTCTTCTCACCCACACGCATATTCAAGCATAAAACTTAATCCAACCGTGAAAAGTTTTTTCAAATATTAATGCAATACATAAATAAAATATATTCAATACAACCCCTTTCAAAAATGAAGAATTTCATAGTTAAAGTACATTTCAGCGAATTTGTATAAAGCGCGAAACATAAAGTAATTAAGGAAAATATTTTTACAGATCTCGAAGTTTCGAGTGGGATGATAAAAAAAGCTACGGTGAAATAGGGAATAAGGTAATTGAAATGATTCAACACAAAACCTCATTTTTGTTGTAAGCGCGATAAATTATAAGCTTATAGAGAGATACTTATTCACGAAATATTTAAATATCTCTTGCTTATAAAGTCTCATGTGGAGTTCATGGGACCGTTCATTAGACCAAAGGATTATCCGAAAAGAAGAAGCTGCATTACAGTGCGATTAATGGAAGTAGAAAAATAAGGTTAGTAAAAGGAACGATCGATTGAATCGTAAAAAGAAATAAAGAACAATTTAATCGAAGAGTAAAAAGGAGTAAGATTGTGTGAGGAAAACTACAAAGAAAGGTGAAATAAAATTACGTATGCCACCATGATCTGTGATTTGTCTATTACTCCTGGATATAGAAAACGCACAGTGTGTGTTGCAAAATTTGTTGGACTCCAGCCTATGTTGATGTAATTGAAAGTAAACCGGCAGACAATGCTGTAAAAATAACAACTATGGAACCTGATAATATAGACACTCGTCTTCGGTATTTGAAAAATCATACCTCATCCTCTCTATATATACAAGATGGCAGATGGGGTGGGACATGCAAGGTTTTAACAAGCTTCATCTGATTAAATCATAAGTAAGATTGTGACAGTCTAGAAACAGGGATAACCGCCAAAGTGATCCAAGCTAGACTTCGCATTGGACATAGGATAAGCAGGGATAAGAGTACGCACGAAGAAGAATACTATGCATTATTAAATCACATACCTTAAATCACATACATTTAGCAACGCTATGCTATTACGGAAGAACTGTTAAGGGCGCCGGCATGGAAAACAATCATTGTTTGAAATCACCTTGAATTATTATAATATTTATATGTATTTTTAACTGTAAGTTGATGTTATTTGGTAAAATTTGCATGTTTTTTCAGGCTATCTAAATATACCAGAAAGCATTCAGTAGGGTATAAAATAGTGTTTTTTTTTAAGATTAAGTAGTATGTAGCCCTTGGTATCAAACAAAGGTGAATGCATGTTGGTTTTACCTCGTTTGTTATTAGTTATGTAATCATTTGCGTTAAAAATCATTGCCTGGGAGGGTAATACGCTGCTTTCACACAGCATACGCAGATAACATGATACAATGCACCCAAGAAGACCAATCACAATGTTCCGAGTGGCTCAAATATTTGGATCAGCATATGTTAAGGCAGAAAGTGTGGGAATTGTTAAACAATCATTCATATAATGTTGGGATATGGCTTTTCAACAAAAATGTATTCACACCTGCCGATTTTCTTCCGTGAGCCGTAACGGATGGGCAAAATCCTACTTCACTTTCACAAAGTCGGCCAATCAGCAATAATCCACATGCATCAACTAGAGTTCTTCAGTTTTTGCAGTCAACAAGTAGTGTTCTTTAGAATCGAACAGTGTCATTGACCTCTGGCCTTCAGGATCCAGCATTTACATCGATCTTCAGCCTATACGATCCAACAGATCCATCAACCACTAGGATCAAGACCATTTTGGAATCCAGGAACTTCTACAAATAACATCACTCCGGGATACGTATCACTTATTGCAATTAGGCTATTGCCTAACATTGTAACGTTAAACAAAAGGAGGAGAGAAGAGGATCTTTAAAATCTCAAATTTTGACTTCATCGTCATTAAAAAAACACAAGACAAACAAAAATGAGAAGGATGACAAGGAAGCTATGAAACAAAAATTTCGAGTGTTTCTATACTCGTTCACATAGAGCGTACTATTGCTCTGAAGCCGGGTAAGAGTAAGCGTTTCTTATATTATTTATACAGAGAAAATATATTCTCATAAATGCTTGTTTTTATTTAAGAAACGAAAGAAGTAAAGTTTATAAATATGTATAAAACAATTTATTTTCCCACATGCTATAGCGTAGAATTTTTTTCAAAAACTCACATGCACTTGCCCCTTGTTCTCCCATACGCTTCTCCCACCAACAACTTTTAAAGGGAAAAAATACTCTGATGTGTACCACATATGACCAAAAATTAACCATTTTACATATTTTAACTATTTTAAAAAGTTTAATAGAGTTGACTAACTTTTACTCAAAATGATTTTAACCTTGATGATATTTTATGCGACTCTTTTAATCATTAAATAGAATTATGTTTAGTTTATTTAATACATTTGCTAACTTGGTATAAGGTCTAATTTGCCTTTTGCTTTATAAAAACATATATACAACCTTACCTTGTTGGGGACAGAATGACGCATGTTATTCTTGAGTCATAAAAATACAACCAACCAATTGTTTATAACGGTTTTATGCGGCAGTTCTACCGTTATGTTTCCACAAATAAAAAAATAAAAGTATATTATATTAAACAATTGATATAAATATTCTGAGTGCCTACACACGAAACGTCCTATTTGTTCTTATATTCTCTTATATAAATTTATAATATACATTTTCCCATTAACTACATTTATATTAATTACATTTTCTCATATAAACATTCTTTCATATGGATCTGTTTTTAATTCAGCTCTTTGTAGACCCATTGAAAACATTCGCTTTGTCTTGAAAATCACAAGAAACAAACAAAATTATTTTGAGTCCCTAGGCGATAAAGCGACGTTTTAGGAACACATAACAGCGAGGATTCTCCTTTCCATGTCCAAACGTATATTCACGAATTATTTGTTGCTTAAAACGTTTTAATTTTTATTTGAGAATTTTGTATTATATTTTATCCAAATAATGTTCCATATTTTTTCTCTATTTGAATGCGAATATTATTGATGGAGTTACATTGTTCCAAATGGTTTAATGTGATATTCAGACAAACGCATAACACTGTCTTCTAGTTCTAAACTAGAGATAGAATGATAGAGGATAGTGTGTGGAATGTATTATATATCATATATACAGAGCAACTATGTCTACCATATTGAATTTTATAGATCAAGCTAGGAGACATAAATTTTATAGATCAGGCTCGCATTATCTTTAAATGTCTGCACATTCCTTTTCATAGTTATGACACAATTCATGCATCGAATATTAATTCTAGCTAGAGTAAAGCTAAAAAATGTTTTTTTGGGATATATATATCTTTTAGACTTATGCACGTAGGCTATAATTAATTCATATGTTCTAAAAACATATTAAAATTATTTTATGTGCATGTCTTGGGCCATATTATGAATATTCATAGATCATTGAAATTCGCTTTCAGAATAATTGAATGGACATTTTATTAAATTTTATAATTTAAGCATGATTTATTATGTTAGTCTTTTAAATAGACTGACTACGTTATTTTATAATTATCTCAGGATAAAGTATTATTTATTTAATATTGTATAAAAAGGCCTTCTATATGGCCTACAGATGTTTTAACTATTCTTAGAAACTTAAGCCACTTTCGTTAGCAAATTTTCTTTACCTGGTTAAAGCATATCTTTCAAGACATTTTACCAATATATTACAGTAGTTTGATACGATGAGCTCCATTGCCTTTCAGAAATGTTTCATTTATCTATATTTTGTAAAGTATTCCACACAAATAAGTCATCTTGAAGGTGTACCACTTATTTCGCAATTTTTTATTAATGATTGCTTGATGATAATGATTAAATTATTTATCTAACTAGATAATTGTGGTAGCGAAAATTCTCAGTGGAAACAAATGTAATTATAATAGTTATACGCGCGTTGCTTTTGTGCAGAAATGGTATTTATTTCTTGAATCCTTTTAATACGTAAGAGACAAAAGTTTCCTGTCCGTGATTTCAGTATTGATCAAATTGGTTTCATTAATGAATTAGGGCTAATAACTCCAATTTCCATTTCGGGCGCAAATTTCGCCTCTGTTGCTTTCCATCCTGAACCTCTCTTTGTTCGATTAATATTGTATTAGGCCAGAGTTCAATATATAATTGCAATACTTATTGCATCTCTATCCAGCTGTCGTTTAATAACAAGGACATACTTTCATGTGACTGAGCTCATGAGTTCAGTTTGAATTTCACTAAACTTGAGCGAGTGTAAATATATTATGGCTCGGAAATTACATTGAATAGAGAGTTCCTGTGACGCAAACCGTTAAATAAACAAAACTGTTTTACACGAAAGACTTAAAATTGATCATTTTGTTGCCTCCAAATTGCTATTTAATATCTGAAAGGCTAATATAGTTAATCTATACACATGACTTCAGGTGATATATTAGATCCTATTTAAATTTAAACTTTTGAAGTATTGCAGTTCAAAAGTTTAAATTTAAATAGGATCTAATATATTACCTGAAGTCGTGTGTATAGATTAAGGATTGTAGCCTTTCAGATATTAAATAGCAATTTGGAGACAACAAAATGAGTAATTTTGAGTATTTCGTGTAAAACAGTTTTGTTTATTTAACGGTTTGCGCCATAGGAACCCGTTATTCATTGTAATTTATTAATAATTATATAATTATTATTAGGTTCAGGGCAATTTTAGATGTGCTTCTTAGAATGAACTTGTCCATGATGTGACATGGAAGAACAATATCCCATTTCATGTGATAAAAACCATATCATGTATTAAATGATAGTATATATATTATTAAAAAGTTTTTAAAACAGCCTTATGGCTCGAAAAGGGAGTTAAAGACTATAGTCTTGACGGTAAGTTATTTTTAGATATCTCTATATGGGATGTCAATAATCATAATTATGCAAACACAATCTTGTCTGTTTTATGAAAATAGTGTTTTATGCTTGCATTCGTAAAAACTAAGAACGTTGATTTTGAAATGCAATATTATTTTTAGTGAAATTAAAGATTTGAAGTTTTCATGTGGGTTAGCAATTTGGTTAAAATTGAATTTCTAGACCACGACGTTTACTTACTTCACTATATGCCTAAGCATGTTATTTTTGTTTGAAATGCCCAATTTTTTCAGAAAAATCCACGGAAAAGGGTAATAATATTTTACAACCTTACAGTATATATATGGAGAAAGGGAGCTTCGTTTGTGTCCTCAATGGCTTAGCGGTTAAGGCACTCGGGCTAAACGAAAAGACCTTAGTTCGACTCTAGGTCCGGGATGATGCCATTTTCTCATAAAACAAAAAGCTCTAGGTTGATCTAAAAACGTGGGTGTTGGAATTATTACGTATAATAAATTCCCCACGAAAAACCACAAAAAAACTCGCCCCGGTGGTATTGTATTTTGACCTTTATTTGGCAGTTGGGTTATCCGCGAAAAGAGTAATAATTCTTTTAACGTGAACTTGTAAAAAATTATTTTCATAACTAAGCCACTGCATTTTCATCCAGAACATATTTTAATCTTCAACGTCCTTTTCACGATTCGTTGCGTGTCCTTTAATTTAAAAAGCGTACCCTTTAATTTAAAAAGTTACCTTCATGCAATTTAACAAGCGCAAGCTTTTTATCTTTCAAGAATCTTCATTAAATTATAAGTTTTCTCTAGAATATAGATCACCCTGTTTTCACATCTTTCTCAATCACACCAAAATCAGAATCAGTAGGAAAAGTACAATTGACAAAATACCGTATATTTATGATTCATGAAAATAACCGAAGTTCATTGAGTCAGTTTCATTAACGAAAATGAAACCTTGATACTTAGGTTTCAACCCTGTATGTATCGATATATTTTACTTTATGCTCCTTTCCGTTCAACTCTATAAGCCTGTTTCAAGTAAGAAGAAATCTCCTGTAGGCATCCAAGCGCTGTGCTGTTTTCCTAGAACGACATGCCGCCGAGGTTAAACACGTCATGCCCTCTCAAATTATGACAGAGCACATTTTGCCCATTATAGGCATTTTGGCGCATTGTGATTTCTAAAAGACGCAAAAAATTTATGCGATTCTGGAGATATTATTTTTTTGTCCGTTAGTTGTCTCTTTCCATGGATTCTAGTTCATTTGCTTGATTAGTCGCTTCATTCTGATTCTTCGTTTTATTTTTTCCATCGTCCTTATATAAATTATCGTCTCAGGTCTATTAGACAATGGATATTGAAGTACTTTATTAAAGACCTTTCCATCCATATTTTGAATAAATTTATAGTAATAAGTATTAAATTAATAAGCAAATCATATATTTAGGTTTTCAATGTGTTTTAAATTGTTTATAATTTAGAAAATAGATTTAAGCGTAAGAGTAAAAACCCTAATTTAATTAATTACTGCTATCGATTAAAGTAATATAATCTAGTTCATTAACATTATTTGCTAAATATTTAAATATTTTGTAGAATTTAACTTTCAAGGTACTATGTTTATACAATGCTATCAAGTCACTTGATAATATTGAATAAAGAAATATTGCAAACTGCACAAAATAAGGACTTGATGCCATCTTTTTGAAGACTTAAATTTCTGACTGTGACTTGGCCCATAAGTTTTTATCTTGATTATCATAATGCGTAGTCAAGTAAGAAGTACAAATAACTAGGTTTTAAAAATTCATGATCACTAAGATGTTCAATGTGTTCCATATATTAATATTTAGTCCTTTATTCTTATATAATACTTATCAAGGACGCTCTACAACTTTCTAATTGAAAATATTTCCTCATCTTCATTATTTTTCGAGAAAAAAAATTTTAACTTCCTCAATTCGCCACCAGGGGCGCTGCTATTCATCTCATCTGATAGTGTATAGTCATTTTACTATACCAATACCTAACTTTTGTTCAAAGAGATGTCTTTGTTTAAAAGCTATTGACAGCATTCGGACTTTCCTAGTACCCCTGTATAATTATACATATATTTAGAAAAAATCAATTTACTCGTATTTAGATTTTCGAACATTTAAGCAGAATATTTCCATCATTTCGGTCTTTTCTTATATTCGAAATATAAGATTAGCCCTAATTTCTTTAAGTAGGTACTTACTTCTTAAATATTTATGTACACATATTAAAAAAGCATTTTATAAATTCATGTTTACGCTTATCGGTGAAATTTGACGCACTTCAAAGGGAAGTTGTTTTTTTTTCGTAGTCACTTCGAATGGATTTAAACGAAATGGATTTACCATAAAC
>QLNU02015003.1:69989202-70008345 GCA_006491805.2 Dysdera silvatica | reverse complement strand
ATCCATGCATTGTTCATAATTCTATCCATACAGTGTTCATAACTGTATCAACACTCTATCCTTACAGTGTTTATAACTGTATTCTGTATTCGTACGGTGTTGAAATTTCATTTATTCATTATTCATACTGTAAAGCGTATAATTCTAAAAAATAATAGCAAGCCATACGGGTATTATAAAAGAAGTGATTTTCACTTTTATTGCTAACTCTAAGAAGCACAAAGTTAAGTTTCATAAACAATTTATCAAAGGGTTCGTAAAAGTCTAAAATGCATTTACTTTTATTTAGAACGTACAATCATCAGTGAAACGCTTTATGGCAATGGACGAGCTTACGCCAAGTCTTATTATTATAACCTTCATACACCTCTTGAATAATGTATTTTCCCCTAACAGACAGGGTAAACAGATGGGGGAAATTCACACGACCAGGGATTAAATAAATTCATTGATTTTTAAAGAAATTGTGATCACGTTTATTTTTTCAAGGGGGAATTTTTCTGAGCTCAAATAAACGAGTTAAATTTTGTAAATTTGGGTTACCTTTCGATAACCAAGAAATTGTACATTATGGAAAATTGTTTTAAATTAGGAAATATGTTAAAATTGAGCAACAGTTTTTCGAAACTGCCTATACACATTGCTAGAACCGTCGCAAGGTTTAAGGATACTTTATATTTTGCGTTGTTAGCGACCCAAATGTAATATTTTGTTCATTATTTACACGTGTGTCACAAGTAATCTGTTTAAAAATTTCTGAACTAACATATTACTAAAATATCAGTATTAAAAATAGTTATAAAACAAATTCAAAGTTCTAATGATTGAAAAAATTATAACCAACATATCAATCTTTTGCAGAAAAATAATACTAAAGTAATAAAAACACATCAATACTCTGTCCTTTCCTTTTCTTATGCTATCCCAATCTTTTTGAAAAATTGTCACTAGCTTCTTAATAGCTCTGTTAGTTTCCTTGAATTCTCTAAAAGCGACTAAATAATACAAAGCGAGATGTATTATGTAAATATTTTTGTAAACAAATAAATCGTTTTCCTTTAACATTCTTTCTAACATTAGTTTATAATAAAAACACATGTATTCACACATGATAAATGATTTTTCTGATTGATTATCAAATTATTCTTATACTTAAATATGTAAATATACCAACTGACTCAAAGCAAAAGTTTATTGTAAGAAGGTATACTTGGATGGCAAATTAAAACAAAATAAGCGTTGAAACTTATTTCTTCTAAATTTAAAATATATGATATTAAAGTTAAGATGTTCATATGTTCGTTTCTTTTTTAATTAGAAAATCAAACCCTATAATGTTAGAAATTAAGTAATGTTTGATATTTCCAGAGTCATATTTCTTATTTTCGTTTACAAATATATTAATGATTGATTTTTTTATTTTCTTCGGCCAATTTTTTATCGAATATTGGTTTTTATAATCTTTCTATTACATCGTTTTGTTTGACTGTACGTTTAATCCATTTTACCATTATAGTTTAATGTTTTTAGTCCGTATGTATGGTCAACTTGTTTATCGCAGAACGACCTATGCTGTAATTGTGCCATGAAAATACAACCAAACAACCACATTTATTTCCGACATATATGGGTTGCACTTTACACAAAAGTATACATATTTTACTAACAATTTGTGATATTTATACAATTTTTATTAAATATATTATATAAATATAAATAGGTGTGTATGGTCAGTTTGCCACGGATTACCATGTGATGTTGGTTAGAAGTAAGTGCTGCAAAAAGGTGTAACAAGCTTATGACCTTTTAGAGGTTTCGTCTTTTCTACATGTCTCTTGTTTAATAAAGCCCCCCAGCGTTTACATAATCTTCTGGTAATTTTTCTCTTAATCGTTTTTTAAATTTAATATTGATATCCTTTATTTTGATCGGCAAATTCTTCCATATTTTAACCTCTTCATAAATGATATTGTTTCTTTTTAACACTTCATTTTGGGTAAATTATAATCATATTTTCTATTTTATTTCTTCCGATTTCTTCCTTTTGTGTTGTAAAACCGTATGTACGATCTTACCGTTTCTACGGCAGAATGACATTCTTGCGTCATAAAAATACAACCAACCAACCTACTTGTGTTATTTTTTCAGAAAGTTTATTTTTATATATACTTGTAAAAATCTTGCTAAAAACACGATTTCTGTGGATTTTAGCTATTGGTGGAATTTTATATTTTGTTCCAAATATCTTCCATTGTAATTATTATTTCTGTTTATTAATTTGATTATATTTTTGTATATTATTTAGTAGTTGCCTATCCAGTGCTCCTAAATTACCCTATATACTATTGTACTACAAGAAATCATATGACTATGTATCAGTGAGTAATATAATTCTATGCTTGGTTTTTTTGTGTAAAAAAATTCGAAATCTTATATATATATATATATATTATTTTAACCCCTTTATTCGTTTGTTTACTGATTTTATTTATACGTATGTTCCATTTAATTGGCTATTGGGAGGCCTATAAAAATTTCCGATTCTTTCTTTATTTTTTTATTCCCATCATATTCTAATTATTAAGTAACACCATTCCATTGCTCAAAAATTTCCACCTAATCTTTTATAAGTATAGAAACTCCTACGCACATGAGATATTATTACCCTTCTCAGGGCTAACACAATTGTCAAATAATGGTCAGCACATAAAGCCAAGGGGTAAGTTTATTGTGAGTTTCTCTTGGGGAGATTGTTATTGCGGTTAATAAATTTTACACCTACGTTTAAACTCACACTAAAGTTGGATAAGAGAAAGAGTTCCTATCCTAGAGTCGAAATAGGGTTGTTGTCTTACACTCATATTGGATTTTTTCTCATCACATGGAATCCAAAATAACGTCTATTTTCAAATAATTCCTCTCTTTAGCCTAAGTTTCGCTAATTTTCCCCCAAATATTTTCCCCAATTTATACCTGTATTTATTTAAGCAAAACAACTCCCATTATAGCCGATTATGTAGCAAGATTAGAAGATAAGTTGCACCCAAAGAATGGCTTCTCGGAGCCTGGTGAAGACCGAACCCACAATCTCTTGATATCAGCCAATTGAATAACGTGGTGCTTCAAGCGGCCATAAAAACCCCTCTGTGAACGAATATAAAGCTTCACACTGGTCAAGATCTCAGTCAGTGTGGCAGTGCTCCAATAGCGAACTTTTCCATATGGGAGTTTGGTCGTTACCTGTAGCTCAATGTAAAAAAACACTTGACTGGTTTTCAAGCGGTAGTGGTTTCGACCCACACCAGGTGCCGAGAAATCATTCTTTTCTTTCCGAGTAATTTATCACCCAAGTCATATTAATAACGTTTTAAGAATAATTCTACTTCATTGAATTTAATATTCAACTCTATTGCATTAATAGGCATTATTTATAATGTTCGCTTTCCTATCAAGTCCATGCTACCAAATCTCCCATCTTCAAATGCTTTAGACCTGTTTCTCCCAATTTAGCATTATCTTTGCCATGGAGCCTTCCATTAAACTAACAGTTCTTTTCATATTAATAGTAGTTCGGTTGTTTCTCTCTTGTTTCGTCATATTCTGTGCAACCATCGTGATTTCCCTTCTCCATTATATTATCATTCGTATATACTAAATTTAATCTATTATCTGTAACATTGATTACGATTTTTTCTTTATTTTTTTATATTGGTACAAATATCCTTTGTCATAATTAGAGTTACCAACATCAGAATCACCAGTAGCGTTAGTGTGGATAGTTTGTAGTAGTCTCTAATATATACTTTACTTTCTAAGAAAAAACCTGCATAGTAAAAAATAAAGATTCTTTTTATTATACCTTCTATTTTCTCTTATGTCATGGTATTCTTTGAATATCTGAGTGATTATTTATTGAAAGAATTTTACTGTTTTCGTTTCTTATAGGTTTTATCTTTTTAATGGCTGCCCATAAATATTTCCATCCACGTTCTCTCTTCTTTCTCCAGCTTCAGTAAATAACTTCCTCCTAAACAGGAGCAATTGCTCATTGATGTACATTACGTTATTTTCATGCTCCTCACTTCTGCCATCTGTAATTCCGTTTGCTCTTACTTGAGCAACCCCTCTTTTTGTCAGTAATTTGCTTTTTGCTTTTCTGCTTACGAAACTTGCCACTATTTTAACATATCGGTTTTGTCTCGTCTTAATTCTATGAGATGACTCTCTGTTCCAAATTGATGTTCATATCTAATGATTTACATATATTTTAGCAAATTCTTTACAATTGCATCTTCTCTATATGTTGTCCTAACAATTTCCACAATATTTCTCCTAATATAAGGCGCAGCTTCAATTTAGTCATGTATTAATCTCGTTCCAGATTTTACGATTTCTTTTTCTTAATTCTTACTTTCTACGTCTCAATGTTCTTTCGTTTTCAATTTACCTTCTGTACTCCGGCAAATCCCTTTTCATTATATTTTCTTCTATGAGTCTTCGAAATTCTCTTAACCTATCTATAAGTGCAGACCTCATACGCTAATAGTTATTTTTTTTATATTTCTTATTTCATCCATTATATTGTTTCTCTGAACTTATCTCTATATATTTCCTTTTATATATAATTCTTTATTTCTTAAATTCAATCAGAATTTCTCAAATCAATCAGAATTTAAACTTCGTTTAATTAAATTAGTTATTTGGCACAATTTCTATGAGTTTAATATGGGATTTAATATATATAATGTTATATGTGTGCGAATATGTTGGTGTTCGTATGTATTTAAAAATCGTATTTAAAACTTTAATACGAAAAATTACTTTAATTGAATTTTAATTTTGTCTTTTGAACCACCAAGAGAACAAAGCTTGAAAAAATATATTTCGATTCATTGTAAAATGTTGAACAAAATGCTGTGCAAAATTTCTTTAGAAATAAATTAGCTAAATTTTAGCGGCATGAAATTCATACACATTAGCGATAAAAGATATTATAAAGGAACATGTAAATACCTTTTCCGTATTTAAAAATGATTACCCAACTGAATAAACTTGTTGTAGGGAATTCTTTATCCTGCGAATAACGAGTATTTGAATAAGAGTTGATATTAAATACAGAAGTACGTTTGTTAAAGAGCAAAATTCCTACCGTAATTTTAAAAATATCTGATAAAGCGGTCCCTGTAATTAGAAAATATATTAACGTTTGAATTCGGCAATTCGGTTGAGAATTAATATTTTTTATTTCTCATACTGGCCCATGAAATCTTAATGAAAGAGATAACTTATTCCCCATTTTATAATTGAATTGTTAAAATAAATACACGGAACATATTTACATGAATATAACTGTAACGTAAGTTCTTTAACATGCAGATTAAATGGACTCATCCCGGCGTAATTATTTTTATATTAATAAAAGCTTAATTAATAAATTTTAAATCAATCTCGAGTTCTGTAATTAAAGTAACAACGTATTGCTTAAATTTGATATTCCTTTGACGGATAAATAGAGATACTGATATAATTTAGATGCATAACAGTATTACTTATACTAAAGAACTTGAGAAATAGATGTTTCATTATTTCATAAATTAGACGTAAGTTTTCTTATCATATGAATTCCTATTCAGATAGACTTCTTCTTAAACTATCCAATAAGACAAATATATAAGAAACATTTTAACTTATCTTTAAAAACTTTTCGTGAAATTTATGTTCAATAATTTTTATTATGTTACCCAAGTGTTAGCGTACATTTCAATTTTATAATCCGTATTTAAATAGCGATCTTCTTGCAATATGGCGACCATTCCTTATTTAAAACGACTTTTAATATAAACGATTGTTAAACAAGTATTCGCAAATTCACTCATTAACGAATATGTTGAAAACATGTAAAGCTAAAGACTACAGAAATAAATTCGACCTCGTTAAGGAACATATGTTCAAAATATTCGCTAAAACTACTCAGTGCAAACCTATATTAAACAGAAATAATTGTTATAATTCAAATTTTAATTTCGTTAAAATATTTGAGGTTTAAAATTTAAATTTGTTTCTCCAGATTTCTTTCGACAGTTTTTATTTTATGAGTTCATAACATCAGAAAATCCGATTTAGTTTGAATTAATGAATGACAGGATGAAACTAAATGTAGTGAACAGTAAAATATGCATTTATACAATAATTTCTGCCACCCACGTATAGATTATAGCTCAAACTAGAGCTTTATTCGTTTTGGAGAAAAAGAGACGCTTTCCCCATCCTGGATTCGAACCAGGGTCCCTCCGTTTAGCGGTCCAAGATGCTGGAGCTAAACGGAAGGGACCTGATTCAATCAAGACAAGAAAGATAAAATGAATAAAGCTGTGGTTCAACTTATATCAACTCTGATGATAGTGGCAAAAGTATTAATATAATAAATTCCCCCACGAAAACTCACAAAAATCTCGCCCCGGAGGCTTTTCTGTGTTGACCATATTTGGCAATTGTGTTATCCCTGCGGAGGGTAATAATACCTTAACATCTTTACATACGGAGAAAGAGAGCGTTGTTTCCTGTCCTCATTCGTCTAGCGGTCCAAGACACTCCGGGCTAAACGGAGGGACCCTGGTTCGAATCCAGGATGGGGAAAGCGTCTCTTTTTCTCCAAAATTACATAAGCTCTAGTTTGAGCTATAATTAATACGTGGGTGGCAAAAATTATTGTATAATAAATTTCCCCCACGAAAACTCACAAAATTCTCGCCCCGGAGGCTTTCTTGTGTTGACCATATTTGGCAATTGTGTTATCCCTGCGGAGGGTAATAATACCTTAACAAAATATACATTTAATAGTGTACACAGGTATTTTATAAATGATGATTAGGCCCTATATTATTAAGTGTGATTACACTTTTATGACATTAATTTCGTTTTATATTATGAAAAGTTTGTGGCAAATGTACAGGATTGTGAATGTGAAATATTTTAATGCTTAGAACATTCTAAGGATTGAGAGTATTTTAGTGATTATAGAACATTCTAAGGATTAGGGAATAATGGAATATTTTATTTATTGGGGAGATATTGTAATATTTTTAATGGAGAAAGAAAATTATTGCAGTATTTTAATGGTTGTGAATAGTTGAACGATAAGCTATATAACCTTATATATATATATATATATATATATATATATATATATATATAAATACTAAATATTTTATAAAGATTCTCTTTCTGCCTATGTAAAGCATTTGAACAAATAAATTATTTGCCTTTTTTTGCATTTTTTGTTATTTATGTGCCCAAATTCTCATATAAATTGTGATAGAACTGTTGTGTAAGATAGGATACTCAGAGACGGATTTGTGATTCTGCCGCCTTATATGCTTTGACATATTTTGCCACCTGTATAGACTCTGTTCTGCCTGTTAATTTTGCTACCTCTGGTAAACTAAAGTAATTACCTCTAGTCTAACTAATTTCGTCACCTAATCTTAACAAACGTAACGATTCATAATATAAATTTTGTCGATGTTTTAAAGTCCTCATTTGACTCTCCCTTTCATTTTCAAATTCAAATTTGTCTTTTCGCAAATGTTTACAAATTTGGCGAATTTTGAGCCTATCTTAGGGCGGCGCGCATGGAAGGTTTTTCTTTGTCAATGTCATGTTACGGGACTGAATATAACAACTTTAAAATTAATAATTCAATTGACCACCAGAAAATTTCAGCCCTGCCTTTGCAAACTTCTCGGCAGAAAGCCTGTTTTCAAAATTTTGAAAATTTTGAAAATTGTTTTCAAAATTTTCCACCGTAGGTTTCAGCCCACTTAGCCTATTTACAAATCCACCACTGGGAATACTTCCACTAGAATTTGCAATATATAAATATATTAATTATATCTATTTCAACTAAACTTGAAAAAAAAAATCGCTGCTTAATTCAATGAATGCATGAAAAATAGTTAAGGGATTGTATTAAAACAAAAACATATTTTGCATTTGTGCAAGTTATAGCAAAACAAAAAGTCACTTCAAATGAAGTTTTCGTCTTCAGAAACAAATAATGATAAGTGAAATATTAAAATTCTAGAATTTCTAGAAACAAAGAACCTTAACCTCTTTGTTCTTTTGTTTTATTTTAAATGGTGAAATGTCGAAAATTCTTTAGTATGCTTCAACACTCCGATATAATAACCGAACATCTCTATTTGAAGTCTTTTTCATGGAATTCTAATTTTTTTTATTTTGCAATTGATGCCCACAAGCGTATATATTACCAACTACATTAAATGAAATAATTTAAATTTGAAATCAAACGTTAAGAATAAAATATTTCTCTACACCAGGCTCCTTTTTCCTTCGCGTCTATTCCTCAAAACGGATGGTTTATGTATTTAATTATTTTTTGACAAGCGCTTTGACAGTTTTATTAATCTGTGTATATTTCAAACAAAAATAACAAGAAACTTCTTCAGATAACTTTTAAACTTCAATTTTTAAAGAAAAATTTTTTGGCTGTTTAAAAAATCTCACTTTTAAAATTGCTAAATATTTCCAGTATTTTTATATGGTAATGTCCATCACTCTCGTTACTTTTAATTAACTAATTACACACTTTTAAATAATTTATTAAATACAAGAACAAATAATTGATTGAAGCCTAAAAACGTTATTTCATACTTAAAAATCGATAAATGTGTTTAGGAAAAACCATAATTTTTTTAGAAAAAAATTGAGATGCTCAAACGTTTTTAAGTTTTTATCATTAAAAAAAGTTTTATCAGCTTTTATGGTGCCATAATGCCCATTTCCTGTGAACTTATAACGTGGTCATCAATGGATAAAAATCATTAAATTATTGTTGAATGATATCAAAGAGTTGTCAACTAGATAATTGTTTCGATACTTTTTCAGTCATCACCAAGTAAGATTAAAGATTTACAATCACCAAATATCATACAATAATAATAAACATATCTTTGATTAATACTTGTTTATATAGTGTCGCTGCGGTAAGAAATTTCCATTGTAATATTAATCGCTTTGGCCGTGCGGTGGTTCACTGGTAACGCGTTCACTTAACGTGTCATCATCCTGGGTTTAACATTCAACTCTGCCAGGAATATAAAAAAGAGAACAACACTTGCCGACTAATTGCCTTCTCAGTATAATTCGCGGGGTTGATTCTCTGGAACTCGAAAGATCCATTACTGCTTGGATAACTATGGTAATTCTAAAGTTAATACGTGCAGGGACGAGTAAGTTTTTAATAAACTTCTCCTCATTCAACTATGTTATACTGTATGTGCAATCTCGCCTTGATTCGCGCAGAATGACCTTGCGCCATAGAAGTGCAAACAACCAATCAACCATCAAAAGGTCCATAGTCCTCGGAAAATTGTAGTTCCCGCTGCAGCATGAACTTTGTTGCTCTTGTGCCACAAAATTCACAAAAAAACAATAGTTTATTTAACTATGTTTATTAGCATTTATATTATTACAGCTTCATATTATAACTTATTAGTTTGTGGACACACATCAAAGAAATAATTTAGTCAACCTTCCTATATTCGCGCATCGGTCTGACAGACCGACAAAACAAACTTTCGTTGTTTGTTTTTTTCCCTTACAACAAATTGCTCTAGTATGCTTAAACGCAGAGTAGCCTCCTGATTCGTCCTTAGCTTCATTTCAAAACGACCAAATCAACGGTCCCGTGCACATATATATCTGTTTTTGTCTTTCTGTCTAGGAGAACGACGCGAATTAATTAGGCAATTTTTTTCGGTAAGTACTTTTTTTAATTTTCAATTATTTAGTTTTATTATGTTATAATTATATATATACATACGATGGCAATTTGAAGAGTGAGGGTAGTTTTTTCAAGATACACATCGCTTCAAAATGGACGACTAGAAACGAGAGATTGACAGACTCAGGAAGCTTCTGGCGGAGTATTTATCTGACTCTGACAGCCAAGAAATTGGTGATATGGAAGAATCATTTGCGCTGCAGAAGAAGACAGTGATATGGAAAAAGAATTAAAACTAAATGAAGAATCTGAGGGAAACGTTGCGTACCAGGTACTCATGTGTAACTTGCCATAGCTTTTTTCTTCCCGACCACGAGGTGATGGTTTGCCTTAATCGCCATTGCCAAGGTGGCCATTACTAATAGCTCATATTTTTTGTCTACGCATTTCATTCAGTTTTGTATTGTAATAAAATTTTGTTACTTGAAACAGAAAAGTACAATTTTTTTCATTTTCTTTTCAAAAGTATGAATATTTGCGCTGAGCATAGTCGTATGTAAATTCAAAGATGTTTGTGCTCTATAATGGTCACTTTCATTTACTCAGTTACACATTATTTCACCAAAATACATCATTTGCTTTTATTAGAAATCACACATTTAATGTTTTGATGTAGTTTTATACTTTAATTTCGGTTTTTAAAACATTGGTCCCTTAGACAGGACGCAAGATTTAGTGTCACAGAAAATCAGGGAGGTTGAAAGTTCTTTTTTCTTTGAGATTATCTTAGTTATTCGCTATTGACCACTTGCTGAAAACTTTAACATTTTAGGAATTTAAGCTGCATGTTGTATAAATTTAAAAATATGATATGAAGTGTTTAAATTCTAAAAGTTGACGTGTAAAATATTTTTATTGAATGAAGGGAAGAAGACGATTTCTTAAAGTTTCTCTGTTTGAAGAAGCCAATACGTTTATGCTAAAAGTTTTAGTTACGTCAGTTATAATTTTAGGGTTCTTATTAATGTGGTCTTGCTATATTGCATTATTATTGATTTCTCGTGAATCACTATCGGCTCCTCTATCCAGCTTATTTTTTTCCAAAAGTTGCTTTGTATTTATTGAGATTTTCCCAAATAGATTAATCGGATGTAGGTTGGAAAAATTATAGAGGAGATGGTATATATTGAGAATCTCTCAATTTTTAGAATCCAAATATAATCTTCAGACAACTAGAATAAACATTTAGAATCGTTCTCACTGATGACATAATTTCTGATTTGTTTAAAGTATTCTTAACAAATAATTCATTTCAATTTGGGAGAAGAGCAGGAAACTAATATTGGGGAAAAATACATGTAATATGGCAGGAAGTGAATATTTTGGGGTATGAATAAATAGCAATCGTTTAGCATGATGGTGAAAATGTCCATGTTCATAATCGCTTTAATCTTGAACAGGTTATCACTTCCCATTCCATCTAAAATATGTACACACAAACCATAACAGACGCTGTGTGTACTAGGCGCGTTCCATGTGTTGTGAGTTCATTTCTTCGGAGAGGCGATGGTGAACAGAAAATATTTGTGTGAACGCAACAGTAAAGGACAAACTTTCTGAACTTTGGTCCATTTGTAAGTGACGCTTTTGTGTAATCATTTTCTTCTCAATTCCTGCGAGTTTGTCTTACTATAGTCTTTTCACCTGAAATGTATTTTTTTATCAGAAACCTTTATTCAGATTTAAAAAACATGTCATGTTGAAAACATAAGCTTTTATGCGATCATCGTAGTTTAATAGCATCGTACGTAGTATGCTAAGGGTGCTCTCTGTACAACATTACGAGTTTTGGATCTCTGTTTTTGATCATGTTATACCTTGTAAAAATAGACTATTTCTTTAGAAATAATATATTGCCTTAAGAAATTATTTAATATTGCGGTACATATGTGGAAATCCAAGCTTTCAACAAAATGGGACAAATTGATATTATACATACGGATTAATTGAATCTGTTATTTTGAAATGGGGTTGTGTTTCGTTGTTTTCCTATGGAGTTGACCCCTTTTCAAAATGGCCGATTCAATTATACACTGCTTTTGGCAAAATTTGTCTTAGTATTATTCAACGATCTTTTGCACACCGTAACATATTCTTCGCTGTGAAAACAAAATATAAGTAGCTGAACATATAAAATTGCAAGATGTTTGCAATTGCATTTGTTTGACGTATTACACAAGTTGCGGTCCCCATATAGATTGGGTTCATACTCTAAATGCGTAGTTAAGATTCACAGTGGACTGTACAGAATAACATATGCAAGTTCAAAACTCGTTTATTTAAACTTGATACTATGATGTTAGGCTCAACTATGGAACCGTTAAAGGCGTGGCATATAACTAGTCTCACATTATCGGGGTTTTCACAGTTAGTTATATATATAATTCCCCCCAGAAAATGAGAACATGCTTATTGGCTCTTTCAATAATTTACATATCCATGCAGTGAATGACAAATATAAAAATATACAAAAGTTGTATTTCCAACATATAAACTTAATTTACCAAATCAATAGTTTTAGTATCAAAAATATGTAACAGACAAATGTGTAAATAGAAATATAAACGTGGATTTGATATTAGAAAATTAACATATAAAATTTCATATGAGTTAAAATCATCGGAAGTTATAAACTGGAATATAATTTAAATTCACATATTCTTATTAAATATATTTGCTTATGGTGCAAGATAATGAAAGATGTGTTAGAAACTTGGAATTTAAACTACGTGAAAGGATTAACCAATATCTTGTATATTTATTGTTAGCGAGTGTTTGGTGCAATAACAGATCTTTCTCTTCCGCATCTGTTGGAATAAATCTTTACACTTGACTTATTTGACACTCTTCTTTCAACAAATAGGAAGAAAATTGTTTCCGTATTGAGCTATTCTTTTAATATTTAGAAAGAAATATATTTCTTCAGATTTGAAACGAAATTGAAAATCACTGACAATGCAATGAAGGTATAACTCGGCACATGTAGTAGAAAAGCCCACAAAATGAAACCGTAAGCTTTAGAGCAAACAGGATGAAAAAAATCTATCCTCAGAAGTTAAAAATAGAAGAAAAACTGGAAGAAAAAACGCATAACTGAAATGAAACTGTCAGTACCAAATTTGTAACTACTGAAACGCCACGAAAGTCTGTTGTAACCGAAAATACAAGAAACGAACCGAAACTTGTTTACTTTCGAAGAAAAGAAAGGAAATTATCTTTTCTTAATAATAGTACTTAAAGGTTAGATGTTGCCGATATGAATTTTCTTAGATTCGAAATTTATATATGCAGATAGTCAATATACACTTTTTAATAACACGTAAAACTTTTTAGTAATATGTATGTATGATTGATCAATAATACAGTATAATCTCGTTAATGCAAATCGTCATTAGTCGCCGATTTTTGTCTGTAACAACGGGAGTCCATACTAAGCTGAGGGCAAATTTCAGTATGTAAAACATCAGGCTATTCTGCGATAACTTATGCAGTAATGCAGTACACGACGCAAATGAATAAATTACTGAAACGAAATAGTATATTACGATCCGGAGGAATTTGCCATGAAAAAAAGAATTAGTATTTGTACTAGGTGGAAATTAATTTATTTTTACTTAATGCCTTATAAAAAATACCGCAAAAATCTGTGAGGCTGGTTTTGAAAAATAGGTGACTATACCGGGAGGGGGAGGGAATCATACCGTCTTCGATATGTCCTGAATTTTTTTTTCTGAATAAGGCATTTTTTTTGTTTACACAAAAGACTTTTGTCCATATTATCCGATCCACGTGTATTAATCGAAGCCTTTAACATTGAATATGGATACGAGCATGCCTCAAAGTGGGGGGAGAGGGGAAGCATTTGTTCCCACTAAAGAGAGGTCCACTTTAAGCGAAGCCGTATTAACGATATTTCGCTTTGTATACGTATAATTAATTGATTTGTACACTAAACACCCGGTAATTCGAAATAACTGTGTTTAAATTTAGTTCGGATTACAGAAATATTTGGATTGCAATGATTTTTATGTTTTCGCGTGTTTTGATACGTGCACTCTCTGAGAGTGAATAACTCATTATTTTCCCGTCAACAACCGTCACGCGATCATACAAAAAACTTTTTCTTTCGTCACTATCTACGGGCGTACAAATAAAGCCACATTTGTCAATGTAAATTCACGAAGAGGCTGTCATCCCCGCATTTATTTTGTGTTTTTCACGACTTTGCGTATTAAATACGTAACTAGTTTTATTTCATATTGTTGGATAGATAGTTATAGTAAATTCAAGCATAATTTTTCGTATTCAGCGAAGAACAAACTAGGAGTTATAAAACTTCTTGCTAATTGCTGATAGTGGTTCTTAATTCATAAGACGCTTTCAAAATAAGTAAAGATTAATAAATAGTTGAATAGAAAAAGAAAAAGTTGAACAGTTTTACTGTTAATGTTGGTTGAATCCTTCGGTGTTTGTAGCACTTCTAAAGTAACAAATACAGAAAACCACGTTCTTTAATCGTAGTTGAAATTTGTCTAATAAAATTTCAACTACGCTTAAACAACGTTGTTTTTTTTCTACTTCTTATTTATTCTTGGTAATGCTGCATCATCAGATTAATTTACACTTTGAAAGTGTCATCAGGTGCATACTCTCAGTGTAGGGAGTCTCAACCAGTGAGGTGGAGAATGAATTGTAAGATATTATGTCCTACTCAGGGCTAACACAATTGCCAAATTATGGCCAACACAGTGGACCTCCTGGCGAGTTCGTGTTTTTTCGTGGGATATTTATTATAAGAAATAATTCCGACACGCACGTTTTTTTAGCTCAGATTAGAAATGTTTTGTTATAGGAGAAAAGGGGGCGTCGTTCCCGGCAAAGATTCGAACTAGGGTCTCTCAGTTGATCCTGAAGCCTCTTGACCACTAGGCTATCGACAACAGGAACAATATTCGTTTTCTCCGTGTACACCCTATAACAAAAAAAATCGACGCACCAAGAGGGAATTGTCGGATAAAAATTGGTGGATGTGAAGAACATACATAGAAAAAGAAACGATTAAAATTTCAGAACAATTGAATGATTTATTGCAGAGTTTGACCGTTACAAAGGGAGGAAGTCAATAAGGCGTTGGTCCACCTCTGGCCTGGATGCAAGCTGTCACCCGGCGTGGCATAGACTGATAAAGATCCCGGATGGTGTCCTGCGGAATTTCTTGCCAAATTGTCTCCAACTGTCGGGCTAAATCGTCAACATTCCGGGATGGTTGCAATCGCCTTCCCATAGCGTCCCAAATGTGCTCTATGGGAGAGAGATCAGGAGACCTAGCTTGCCAAGGAAGTGTTGGGCAAGCTTGAAGACAATTCATAGCAACACGTGCCGTGTGCGGCCGGACATTGTCTTGTTGAAACGTAAGTCCAGGGTGTCGCAAAAGGAACGGTAACACAACCGGTCGTAGAATGTCGTCTACGTACCGCTGTGCTGTAAGTGTGCCAGAAATGACCACCAAAGGGGTCCGGCTATCAAAGGAGATGGCACCCCAGACCATAACGCCCTGTTGTGGGCATGTGTGGCGTGCGATAGTAAGGGCAGGATCCCCACGCTGCCCTGGACGTCTCCAGACACGTCTGCGGTTGTCGTCAGGACACAGTTGGAAACGGCACTAGTCACTAAAGACTATACGTCCCCAGTCAGCGCAGTTCCAAGTTGATCCAGCCCGGCAACACTGTAATCGGACGTGATGTAAAGGCGTGAGAGGTAAGTGGTGTAACTGTCGTCATGAGCATAAATTCCGCTCTCTCAGTCGTCTGCAGAGGGTCATGTTGGACACATGTGTGCGATTCACTTTAGCTTTGTAAAGAAAACATTCCCGATATTATGTAATAAAATTGAATTGCCTTGTTTAATAATTTGTCAGTGCTCCCAAATTGGGGGGAAAGAATAGAAAAGCTGCCTTAAAAACCCAAGATGCCTCTAAATCTTGAAAAAATTTCTTATGTCATATTTGAATTTGTTTAAAGATAGAGAGGATTTGATCGTTTGCGGTAGATTGTTCCATACATTTGTGCCGGCGTGACTTATTCTACCGCACGCTAAGCCGATTCTAACTCGCTGTGTTCTGTAATCATTTCTGTAAGTGTTTGGATAATGAAGCGAAGTGGATGAATATCAAGACAGAATGAACTATTGATAGTTTTTATATATAAAAACATGATTAAATCAAGTTTATAAATTAATATTTTGTTGTTCGGAAGATGTTACGTGTGCTCAATATTTCAGAATTAACAATGTGCATTGCTTACTTTAGTTTTATAGATATGTCTACGAATCTATTTTGTAAGGTCTGAATTCTTCTTGTGGTCGCTGTTTTGCTAAATCCCCGGATTAGGTGACAATAAGAAATGTTAGAAAAGATAAAGGAATAATATAAATAAAGGATATAAATAAAGGAATAATATCAATAAGTACTTTTATTAGCAGATAGTAGCTGATTCTGCGCAAAATGCCAATATTTTTACATATTTTTGAACACACGTAATCAATACGATTGTCATATTTTAAATTAGACTGCAATATTACACCCAGAAATTTGGTTTCATTTGCTAATGGAACTGGATTATTTCCAATAAGAACTGTGTATCGGGAGAAATCCTTGACGTTCCTTGAATAAATAAACAAGGGACTTTTAGTTTTATCTGTATTTAGTGTGTGATTATTAGAGAAGTATTTGGTAAAATTTTTTAAATCATTTTCGGCTATTGAAAAAAGTTCCGTGTAAGCCTTGCTTTTATGAAAAGACTTGTATCATCAGCCAAGCAGATGATTTGCGATTGGGTTGTAGTAAAAAATAGATCATTAATGTAAAAGGTAAAGAGCAAGGGGCCAAGAGTAGATTCCTGAGGGATTCCTTATATCGGTTGTTCAATACTAGAAGCGTACTCACCTGTTTGAACATATTGAATCCTGTTAGTTAAATAATTCCTAAACAATTTATTTTTATTACCCCTGACCCCTGCGACCAGTAGTTTATAGATTAGTTTTTCATGGTTAATAATGTCAAAAGCTTTAGATAAATCAAAAAATATCTGCAGTACAGACCCTTTATTATTCAATGATGAGTAAATTAGATCAGTAGCTGTAATAAGAGGACGTTCGGTTGATTTGTTTTCTAAATCGGAACTGGTTATTGTGAATTATGGTGTATGTTTCAAAGAAATTCAATAATCTATTATGAAGCAGTTTTTCAAAAATTTTTGCAAATACTGACAGAATCGAAATAGGTCGTAATTGGAAACATTTGATTTTTATCCCTTTTTAAATACGGGAATGATTCTTGATGTCTTTAATTCTATAGAGATGTCTCCATCTTTGAATATGGGTTTAAAATATGTGTAAGCGGAGTTTTTATTTTATCTGCTGTATATCTGACAGGAATAGGATGGATGACATCAGGACCAGGTCCCTTATTGATTTCTAAATTGGCGATGATCTTATAAGTTTCAATATCTGTTATTTCATGAAGATATAAGGAGTATTTAATATTATAATCGTGGCATTTAAAATTTCGAGTATGACCAATTTCAGATTCCGAAAGCGAATAGGGAAAACTAATAAAATGAACGTTGTAGGGCTCATAAATATGTTTTACGTTTGTGATGATTTGATTGGATGAAGTTTGTTTATTTATAATATTAATATGCAGTTTCTCTCTTTCAGAAAGCTCATTTATTTTTGTCCATTTTTTACTAGTATCAGTGGTTCCACAAAGATTATAAAAATAAACTTGTTTGGTTACTTTACTATTTTGTTCAGTGTGTTACGAAATTTCTTAAAGATACTGTAGTGGATAGATGATTTGTTTTTCAGAAAATTATGGAAAAGTTTGTTTTTATCTTTATCTCTCTGAGGACAGTATTTGTACTCCAAAGTTTCCTTATTCGTTTGCTAAGAGATATTCTCTTGATTGAAAAACAGCTTTCATAGTGACCTTTAAATTTGTTAATGAAAAGTCGATAGGCAGTTATTGCATTATTAGATTGAAGTATATATTTCCAGTCTTCAAGTAATTTATTTTTAAAAAATGTCAGATTAATATCTGAGAAATTTCTAACGTATGCCCTATGTTTCGGTTGTTTATTGATATTTTGAGAAACGGTAATAAAGGAAAAAATTGGAAGATGATCATTAACATTATACAATAAATTTCCACAATGTGGGTCATTTATGTTAGTTATACAGTGATCAATAGTTGTTTGTGAATAGTCAATAATTTTAGTTGGACTGTTTATGTAAGAATTGAATCCAAATGCGAATATTAAGTCTTTTAGTGCTTTGGATTATGCGTGGTTAGTTTCTGTCCTATTAATAGGATTTATATCAATGTTAACATCACCAAATATTAATAATTTATGGCGTGTATTTGTTGTATATGTTAATAAATTATGCAGATGCTCAAGGAAGTCTTTTACATTTCCGGAAGGTGGTCTATAGATAGCTGAAATATATGTGTCATATAATGAGAACATTATTATTTCAATAGATGGATAAATACAACTCCACTGGTGTAATGTTGAAATTTCGTGAGTGTTGTGTATATATATGTTATTACACCTCCCCCTCTGCCATTCTCCCTGCTAATTGAGATTTGTTGATAGTTAGCAATTGAAAGTTTTTGTTCTGAGGGCAGCCATGTTTCTATAACAGAAATTATATCTCATTGAGGGCCAACATTATGTATTAGGTTTTCAATGAGTGGCATTTTATGTGTCACACTATATGGATTTATGTGTATTGCTAGTAGACTATTATTTGAAGTTATTACTTTAGATATTTCAGACGGAGAGTAGCAGTAAGTTTCATTATTGGGTTCCAAATCATCATTAATGTTACACATTTTATGCGAATTAAAAGCAAAATATTTCAAAATTTCCACAATATCCCGATCTATTATTGCAAAAATGAAAAAAAAAAAGCAAAAACAAAATAAAAATAGAGAAAAATACAAAAATAACTGTGAGTATGCAATATATAAATAAAATTGTACTTCCAAGCCAACAGCTCAACTTTAATGGCATCTGCACAAGAAAATAAAAGCGTCCCCCAACAAAGGAAAATAATGACTTAAGTAATAAACATTATTTCTATAAGGGCAAAAAGAATATAATTTAAAGTTAGAGTTACATTCTAAAATAAATTATACTACAAAATTCAAGAATTCAGATACTTAGAATTTGATATATATAATTTCCATAAACTGCTCTTTCCTACTTTTTTTATCCCTTTAACTAAAGTGCAGAGAATCCCAAGCCGAAGTACAAATATCAAATGCTACTGCATGA
>QLNU02015003.1:69975874-69989102 GCA_006491805.2 Dysdera silvatica | reverse complement strand
TATAAGGAAAAATGATGGTGCTATTCCTATATATTTTCTAAATATTTTTATAAATTGAAGGCAACTAATGGACTTGTGTAGGTGGAAATAAGAAAATTAAATTTATTTAAAAAAGAACTCCTTAAAAAATAAAGGATGTTCTAGAGAGAAAGAATTTAAATACGTTTAAATTTTCGGCATTCCCCTTCCATATATTTTATACCGAAATCTGTATTTTACGTGAAAAGAAACTACGTGTCATGCTTTTTTTTCCACCAGAAGCAGAGATTCTAGTGTCATTCAGATAAAAGTGGAGTTGTCAAAATTTTACCGGCATTTAAATCATCCCTCCATACCCAGAAGCGTATCCAGGGTGAGGTTTTGGGTGTTGTTACTCCCATCGCAATGAAATTTTGTATATTTAACATAGGAATATATGAGTTGTAGCTCTGTAACCCCTCCCATTAAGCCTATAACCCTCCCCTTATGAACTTTCTGTTTACGCCACTGTCCATGCCCTCCCTTAGTTCTTAAGAAGTTCCCTTTTGATTAACGTATGTATACGCAGGAACAGTCACGTATAGATGTGCTTAGTAAACCAATGGTCAAGGCAAGAAAACGATAAACAAGAGATTGCTGGTTCAAATCCAGACTGAGTTTGTGGCATGTTTTTCTCTCTACCTCAGACGCAGGTTCTAATTTGAACCATATAAAGGTGTAATATCAAAAACTGAATGTAACTTAATATTGTTTGGCATACAGTTGTAATTTGGTAAATCTGTAACTTAATTTCTAACGTTATCAATAATATACGCTTCTGGAAATTTACTTTTTACGCTATCAAAAATACTCTAATTGTATGAACAGTATGCATCGTGCTATCTTATTTAATATAGAATAACCCTTGAGCCATAAAAATACATCCAAACAACCAATTCGATTGTGAAAATTTGAATTTTATTGAAATTTTCAAACTATTTTTATAGTTTCCTTTATGTAATTAATAATTATGTAATAGTGAATTATATAAATATGTTATATTCCTATAATTTTAAAAAAATTGTAAAATTGTAAAATATTTAGGTGATTATAACCAAAATTTATCCACTTACAATCCAGTTGTTTATGCGGCGATTACGTTTTTTCTAAGACAGATATTTCATAAAATTTTAATTTTTTCTAAGACAGATATTTCATAAAATTTTAATTTTTCTGCTGAATACTTTTTTTTCAAAAAGGATAAAACATGATGCAAGTTTTCTGATAGAGACCAACTACTGCATATCTATAAAACTAGTAAACGTCTTCACGTGTTTGGATGGTTCTTTTCACTGCATTATCTCCAATCATTTAGGGTGGAGCTGCACAAAGAAGGCTTAGCTAATGGGGCGGGGCGCTATTGGGCTTTGTAAGCAGCTGATGATGATAGGGAATTGAGGATAAATGACAGACTTTTACCCAAACATGCTTTGGTATTTTACTGTCCGGAATATGCCGGCTATTTTATTGTCAGTGGGTATTTTTCAAATTCTATAAGCAATACATTGAAAACAAATTAATCAGACCTTTATTTTGAAAGTCTCTTGTTTTGCTTGAATTTCGATTTATTTGCAAAACATTTCAAAATAATGGATTAAAGATAAATTTGCTTCCCTTAACTGTGAAAGAATACATTCAGTAAAACGAGCTTAAGTACTTTTAGCTCAATTATTATTATATACAACGATATTGTAAAGAGATTCAGCTCAAAACTGTTAAGATAATCCTCCGAATTGTTTGATCATTGACACGACTTCCTCGAACACTAATGAATTAAAATATTGAACACTCATTTGAAATGAAATCTAAATCTGGATATAATACAAGGATTAGGCTCTTCAAACAGGTGGCAAGCAATACATAATATTTCCTTACGAAATTTAGCTAAAGAATATATGATAAGGTAATGTCTGGTAATTTATAAGCTGGGATTATGCCCATATTTATAATAAAATTTCGCTGGGAAGTGTATTTAACCTTTTTTAAGCTAAGGTAAACTTTATTCAGAAGAATCATACAGATTACAGAAGCTTTAATGCAATTCTGAACATAGAATGATTCATCTGGGCAGCAATGGGTAAAGACTATTATGTCTGACAGAGCCCATGCTGCCCCAGGTAATGATATTTTGTTGTATAAAATAGAAAAGCGTTAACCTAAAAAATGTTTATAAAGAAGTTTTTTAAACAGAGGGAGTGAGTTTAATGATTGTGAGGAAGTAGGGAGTTCCTCACAATCTTTGACAAAAACAGACCATTCGCACAAGCCCTCGATTAGTTCCAGAAAATTCGGGTATGTGATTGCCTGCTGTTCTTGTGAGATGTGAGTGAGTGGTTGGGTAAGTGAAGAGAAATGATTTTAGGATGCCGTGAAGATTTAATAGCAGTGAACATGAATGTGGAGGCTTTAAAATAGAGAAGTACATCAATTAAAAGAACGCGAAAACATTTTTCAATTTCCAAAACAAAATTTTAATTCAATTATGAACAGCAATATGTGTTTGTGTTCCAGATTATAGAGCTTATTATTGGCGAAAATAATGTTCACCGTACATTTTATTTAGTGCTTTATCTTTTGTTATTTTCAATCCATTAATCTCATGATTATTCAATTACATGTGTAAAAATTGTATTTATGTGGCGTTTTACTTTGGAATATATTTTTATGCAATTCTAGGAAGTGACATATTTATTAGATACGTGGTATATTTTCTTTTTCAACTGAGCGAGTAGAATTAGATAATTGTAAGATAAAAATATATTCATGTTAATAAGGTTATATATACATATATTATACAATAATTTTCGATACCAAAAATATGCTCAAACTATAGGTTTTGTTTAGGGAGAAAACCATTATTTGGCAATTGTGTTATCCCTGTGAAGGGTAATAATATCTTACATCCTTATATACGAAGAGAGCGTTGTTCCTTCCCTCGTTCATCTAGCGATCAAGACACACCAGGCTCAAAGGAGGGACCCTGGTTTGAATCCAGAATAGAGACGGTGTCTTTTTTTCTCCTGAACAAAAAAGTTCTAGTTTGAGCTTATTTATACGTGAGTGCCTAAAATTACTGTATAATAAATTTCCCCCACGAAAACTCACAAAGAAAATCTAACCTCGATGGCTTTGTGTATTTATCATTATATATATATATATATATGTATACGCATAATGGGTACGAAGTAAGGAACGAAGGCCGAAGTAACAGAGGAAACAAAGCCCAACCACCATGGCAAGTGAGACTGGAGAAAAGAATAGAAGAGCTCCGCAGCAGCATAGGGCGAATAACCCAGTACATGCAGGGAAATAGGAGTAAGAAATTAGTGAGGAAAGTGAAGATGGCCCTTAAGAGAAATAGGATTCATACAAGACACGAAGAGCCCAATAAACACATCAGCGAATATCTGGATACCCTCAAACAAAAACTGGGTGTATACGCCAGAAGACTCCGAAGATACAAAGACTATACCAACAGAAAACAACAGAACATGCAATTCCAAGCAAACCAGAAGGCCTTCTACAGGAAGCTTCGAGAGACCCCAGCGAACAAAGACAAGTACGAAGCCCCAAAGCCAGCAGAAATAGAGACCTTCTGGAAGACACTATGGTCCAATGAAGTACAGCACAAAAGCGCCCCCTGGATTCAGCAAGAAATGGAGGCTACGAGAGGAATAGAGGAGATGGAGTACACGGGCATCACGATAGAGGAACTCCAGCAGGTAATCCAACGTACGCACAACTGGAAAGCACCCGGTATTGACGGCATACACAACTTCTGGTACAAGAAATTTACCAGCGCCCATGGCCCATTAGCCAAGGAACTTACGGCGATAATTGAAGACCCCAGCAAAATGCCTGAATTCCTCTGCAAGGGAATAACTTACCTCCTACCGAAGGACCAGGATACCAGTAACCCAGCGAAATACCGACCCATTACGTGCCTTAACACCCTGTACAAGATACTCACGGGGTGCATCTCTGAAAAAATAAGCCGGCACAGCGAAAGCAACAACTTAATGACGGAAGAACAAAAGGGATGCCAGAAAGGGACTCTGGGATGTAAAGAGCAGCTTACCATCGACTCAGTTATCCTGGAACAAGCAAGAAAACAAAAGCGAAAACTCAACACCGCATACATAGACTACAAGAAGGCTTTCGACTCTGTTCCGCACTCGTGGCTCCTTGAAATACTCAGCATATACAAAGTGCATCCCTCAATCATCCGATTCCTACAGAGCAGCATGAAACAATGGAGAACCCGGTTACAGCTAAACACGCCAGACAGTAAAATAGAAACGGCCGAGATCCCCATCCGCCGCGGAATCTTTCAAGGAGACGCACTAAGCCCCCAGTGGTTCTGCTTGGCGTTAAACCCCTTGTCAAGGATGCTGAACACAAGTAAATACGGATACATGCTGAAGAAAGACAAGAGAAACCTACATAAAGTCTCCCACCTCATGTACGTAGATGACATCAAGCTATACGCGCCAACAA
The DNA here is from genome assembly GCA_006491805.2 of Dysdera silvatica. Classification (NCBI taxonomy): domain Eukaryota; kingdom Metazoa; phylum Arthropoda; class Arachnida; order Araneae; family Dysderidae; genus Dysdera; species Dysdera silvatica. The sequence continues at coordinate 69,984,587 of QLNU02015003.1, read as the reverse complement.
TCACCCAACTCCGACAACTCATCAGTATAACAGAGACATTCTCCAAGGACATAGGAATGGAATTCGGCCTCGATAAGTGCAAAATACAGAAGAATAGCAAAGAAGATTTACCAGGCATCGAACTCGAAGACGGGAGACTACTGAAGACCTTGGACGAGGGCGAAACCTACAAATACCTAGGGATAATGCAAAAACGGCAGCAGGAGCACAAGAAAGTCAAAGTCCAGCTCACGCAAGCATTCCAAGAAAGACTTAGAAGCATTGTGAAGACGAAACTGAGCGGGAAGAACACCACGCAAGCAATTAACGCATATGCGGTACCAGTGCTCACCTACTCCTTCGGGATCATCAAATGGTCCAACACTGAACTAGAACAACTCCAGCGGAAAATGAGAACCATCCAGAGAAGAGCCGGACAACTACACCCTGCAACGGCAATTGAACGGCAAACACTACCCCGGGAAGAAGGAGGACGCGGACAAGCGGACCTCAAAGACTTACATGACAAGCAGATCCAGAGCATGAGGCAATACTTCCAGTTGAAGAGTCCCCGATCGCCACTCATCCAAGCCATAATACAAGCAGATGCAAATTACACGCCACTAAACCTGTGTAGTACCGAAGAGCGTGTCCTGGAAACAGCCAACGAACAGAAACTGAGAACTTGGGCCGGAAAACCATTACATGGCAGGCACTACAATGACCTGCAACAACCACACGTTGACAAAAAGGCATCAAATTCTTGGCTGGCCAAAGGCACTCTCCAGCCAGAGACAGAAGGATTCATGCTAGCCATCCAAGACCAAGTGATCGCAACAAGGAACAATCAGAAATTCATCCAGAGAAAAGACATAGAAAGCGACAAATGCAGACACTGTCATGCGGCATCGGAGACAATCCAACACGTGATGGCAGGATGCAAGATCCTTGCGCAGTCAGACTACAAACATAGACACGATCAAGTAGCGAAAATAGTCCACCAGAAATTGGCAGCGAATGCTGGCTTTCTGACAGAAAAATGCCCGTACTACAAATATGAGCCAGAGACCGTGCATGAGAACGAAACACACAAGCTTTACTGGGATAGAGCAATCATAACAGACAAGACAGTCCCACATAACCGTCCTGACATAACCCTCGTCGATAAATCGAATAAGACCACGTACTTAATCGACATAGCAGTACCCAACACCAATAACATACAGACAACCTACACAACGAAAATCACCAAGTACCAAGATCTCAGACATGAAGTACGAGATATATGGGGTATGGAAAAGATCTTCATCATCCCGTTAGTCATCTCAGCAACAGGGATAGTACCAAAAACGCTTGCGACGAATTTGGAGATACTCAACATTGACCCAAACACCTACATTGAAATACAAAAAGCCACAATCCTAAACACGTGTCACATTGTCAGGAAGTTTCTAGACATGGCACATTAAGAAGTGATGTAAAAAGAGGCTTGGGAACATGGCGCTCTGCCCGTCCCAAAGCCTGTTTCCGCCAAGAATGGGCGAGGAAAACTTTTATATATATATATTCTCTTGAAAATTCTTAAAAGAGAGTAATCCTTACAACAAAACTATTGAACGGATAGTTCTTATTACTGTGTGTTTTTTCAAGTGCCAAAGTGGTTTTCAGCTAAGTCCTTGTGATAGTTTTTGTTTTTTTCCATGATTTAAAACAAAAATAACAGCTTTTCGTGACTTCCGAATTAAGAACTTCCACTCTCGGGAAGAAACTATAGAAATAGAAAATAGTACATACATGCGTACTCTTTTTAAGTCTGGTGATGTGCTTTACTGAAAAAATTGCTATAAGTTTGTCAGTGGAAACAAGTGTATAAATCTATATGAACATGAAGTTACGTTAATATTAAAAAATATTAACAGCGCAGCAGTAAATTACAAGCAATATTTTATACATTTACCGCATATCATTAAGATAAATTTCTATGAAGTAAAATAGTATTTTTCCGTTTTTAATGAATTTGAGTCATAATTAAATAAAACTTGCGTTATGAATATATTTATATTTAAGTAGTGATATCTTATATAATATTTACTATTATAATAAATCGTAATGATTTGTATTGTTGATTTTAATGCCGAAAATTAAATCGTTTAATCAAAATTTATGAGAGATTCACGAGTTCGAACATACGCCGCCTTTTATTGCAGAATAGTAATAATAAATGGAAGCACACTGATGTAAACTTTGCTTTTAATTTTATTCCCTTTTATCTGGAAAGTTCAGTATGAAATTTTAATAAGACATCAAAATATCAAGAAATCACTTTTTGAAAGGCAGTTTTCAAAAACCAATAGGTACGTGCTGGAATATTATGGCATAAAGCGATACCTTATTCAAATAGCTAAAACTTGCTTAAACTGAATGCCAGACGAAACACAATTCTATAAATTAGGATAGAGTATATTTGATCTTATCTATTGGAGTTCAAATGATGAAAAGCAATAAAACATTTTTAAATCTATTAGTATAGTTACCATTTTTCAAATACTTTCACTATGGTAAGTGGATATGTATCATGGATGAATACTACTATTAACGCACCAATCTTTTTGCCTTCCCATTCTCCATCGAATCTTTTCAACAATTAGAGATCAACAACGATAGATAGATTACCGGCATGTCATTGTATTTTCCATTGACGGCCCTAAAATTTGTAATGCTTAGGTAAAAAACACAAATGGCAGCCAAAGCACTATATGCTTAAAAAACTGAAAATATAGGTAATGACATGATCAATGAATACTCAACTTCTTCCCTTTTCTTAACTTTAAATAAAAATGAATTGTATATATTCAATGTGCCTTTGTAGATTGATTGCATGATCTTGAAATACCTAGAGAATATTTAAAAAAAACCATTCAGTTACCATAAAACGATATTCATTTTGAAGTAACTGTTTAAAACTCAAGTCGATTGGTATTTATTTGTCAAAGTTTAAAATAAATAGTGTATGGCTATATGTCTTTTATCAAATTAAGTCATCAATTTCTTTTGATGTGTTATAAAACCAAATTATTTTTATTCAAGTTTCATTTTCATTGCAGTCAGAAACATAATGTTTATTACGCTGTTGTGCGCAGCAGATGATCACGCCTAAATCCGGCTCAGAGTACCTCACCCTAAGGTCAAAAATTGAACGGTTGTATTTCTTCTTACAGGTATCTGCATTATTAAGTCCTTTAAAATTATGATGTCATTTGCTTTGAGCTGTGATTGAATTAAGGACATTTGCTGTGCGCAATTCAGCTGCTGATCGTTTACATTGATCACCATATTTTAAAATTTGTATGGGCAGGTGAGTTTTTGTTGACAGCATTATGGAAATTGAATGTACATGTTTTTATAATATTTTCCAAGAACTCAGGGTACGTTATATTAAAACAATTGTTTATTATTTGTTAATGTTTAAAATATAAATTACTCTTTTAGTGTTTTCATGTTTAGTTTTGTTTAATTTGTAATGAGAGGGTTTTTTCTTATTTAATACAGTGTGGCGATAAAGTTGGGATATCTTTCTTAACAACAAAATCGGAAAATGTGCACTAATCCTTTCGGTAGAAATAAAAGTTCACAGAATATCACTAGGTTTAAAAATGAATTATTATTGGACATGTGCATGAACAGGAGAGGTGTGTTTGAATGATGTTCGATTAAAAATTTTATAATTCACAAAATAAACATAAGCGCACAATATAATAAAACTACGACATTAGTTATTATTCTCTGATATACAGTCATATTTGCATTGCACTGAATTATGTTCATTATATTGTTTTGCACTACAATATTTACATTATATTATTTTACACTGTATTATTTTGCACTATAATATTTACATTGTATAATTTTGTACTATAATATTTACATTGTATAATTTTGTACTATGTTATTTACATTGCATTATAGCACACATGTAATTTTATGCAACGCATCACAGCAAAAAAGAAAAATAGGACTGTACAAAGGAAGTTCCCAAGAAAATATAATTAGCTATAAATGACTTTGGACCTGGAATTTACTAAAATATTTTAACCACTTGAAATCGATACTACTGTACAAAATATTTCAAGCATCCGTCTGAATATTTTCTCATCTTATTCTTCCCGTCAATACACTCTTTATTTTCTCCGCTTCACTTTTTAAGTTTTCCTCAGTGTTCTACATATACATTATTAAGAATTTCTTTAGTTCCATTTTAAAATTTCCTATATTGTTCAATATGCTTAATACATCCAGAAACTCATTCAAAATTAAGGTCCCATATAACTAACACTGCCCTTCCGATTTCCGTTCCAATTTTTGGCTTTGCCAATCCAATCTAATTTTGACGTCTTTCCTTATCTCTTTCATTGAAGCTTATCCTCGGAATATCAATGTATTTATTATCCTTTATCCTCTCATACATTTTGACCAAGATGTCATATTTGTAAATTTGTTCGATAGGCAGAATGTTATATTGCAGTAAAACATTTTCTGTTTCCGGTCTGTTAATCCGATTTATTAATTTGGTTGCTTCGTATTGCAAGTTCTTAATATGTTTTTATTTACCATGCCCGAATTACCCCAAACGCTATTACATTATATAGAACAGATATAAGTAAAAATACCAAAATAGATATGCAATTCCTAAATGATAATATATTCCAAAACTTATCTTCCTTTCCTTTGTTTAAAAGAACTTTAATTTATTTACATAATTGTTATTTTATTCATTCGTGTGTAATTTCTCCCATGTAATTTTTCAAGCGATTTTCTTCTAAATATACTGTGTGACGGTGAAAACGCGACACCAAAAAGGAGTAGGCAGGAAGTGACGAAAATCGGCAAGTAGAGAAAGGGACAGTAAAGAGCAAGAAGTGATGTTTATTGCAACATGATACACCTATACACGGAGCGATAACACTGTTTGATTAGTAGATTCTAGGACCATTGACGGCGGCGATACAATCAGCAACACGTCTAGGTACAGACTCAATTTGAATGCGGAAGATGACCTTAGGAGTGGCTGCCCATATCCTGTCAACCATTTGCCAGAATTCTCCTTCTGAACGCCGTGGTGCCATCCCACGCAAGCGACGTCCAATCACGTCCCAGGCATGTTCCATGGGTGAAAGATCAGGAGAGACTGATTGCCAGAAGAGCACCTGTGTACCTTGCAAGTCGTTTTGGTTGATGTGTGCCGTGGGGTGTTATCCTACCGATAAATGGTATTAGACACCCCCTGAAGGAAGGGTAGTGCCACCGGCCGTGGCACTTCATCCACGTATCATTGGGCCGCTATAGTGTCCTCAATACAGACTAGAGGTGACCTGCTATCGTAGGAGATGGCGCTTCAAACCATGCTGCCAGGTTATCACCCGGTGTACCGTTCCATAGATGCGGCCGGACTGGACCTACCACCGCATCGGTGTCCCACACGACGACCGTCATTGCTAAAACACAAGCCTGAGAACACGATCCTGTGTAAATCCGCCGTCCATTTGGCTTTATCCCTACACCATTTCAAATGGAAGTGTTTGTGAGCCACCTTAATTGGCACCAAGAGTGCAAGTCGTTGGCGACCAATCAGCAGGTAATGTCCCTAGTCAGTATGGGAACATCAATGATGTCCTGTACATGCTATAAAGGGTGACGGAAGTGGCCTGCGGTCAAGCAAGCGGAGCCGCCAATACTTGCTGGCGGGTGGATGCATCAGTCCACGCTTGCTGACGACGCTCCGGCCACACCAGCACCCTCCAAACGTGCCACATTCCCTTGTTGTTTCAACCATCTTCGCCACAGCCGGTGCACCGTGGAAGTGTGTAGGTGGCTGTCCTCTGCTAGTTGACGCATGGACCAACCTGTACTTCTGAGTTTGATCATTCCACTCTTGAAATCGTTTGTCTGCTGGAACTGCCTCGGTTGGTGGTGGCCTAGAATCCTCTGCTACTGCAGGTTTCCTCTGAATGTGAGACAAAATATTTATTGATATGAAGATTTCTTGCTCTTGTAAATTACGGCATATACTTAAGTGTTCTTCGTGAACTGTAGTTTAGTCATTTCTTCAAGCATATTACTTGATAGAGGAGATATATGTTTAAAACTTCCACATCGCAAATAATATAAAATAGCAATTTACTTTAACGTATTAATTAAACGAAAGGAGATGGGTGGGGAGAAATAACACATCTCCTTCGAGAAGACCTGAAGCAAAGATGGGGATTTCTTGTAATTTATTTCTTTAAAATGGAATTCCACGCGCATGGTAAACGGCCAGCAAACGATAAAGCATCCGCCTGTCATCGGAGTTATACCACAATGCTAACGTTTCCATTGTCTTTGTGATTATGTATTGAAGAGGAACTGAGGACAGAGATCATTAGAATAATAATTATAATTTATATACGAAAGGTTAATGATAAAATAGTAAATAATATATGTCGCCCAAACTTTTCGAATGTAGCAACAGAAGTTTATCTAGAATAATGTTGATATTGTGTTCTTGCCTCATTTTATATACAATATAAGTGAGGCATTTGAGGTTTTACCAGTGTTTAACATTTTGTATGTATATTTTTTATGATACTCTGTATTTTATTTCGATTATAATTTAACATTTTAGATTTTAGAACATATATACGGTTTTTCTTCCTAACGGCACTCTTCGGATCATACATACTTCAGATAACAAAACTATTTATATTTACAGTCGAACTTCCGTAAGTCGAATTTTTACAAATGGAATTTTTCCTTAACTCAAATAAATGTTACGATTTCTGTAAAAATGTAAAAGTTTAAATATATTTTTTATTCTGTAAGTCGAATTTCTATAAATCCAAGTTCTATATATCGAGTTTTTTGTTTTTTGTCGAAGAGCAAATTTACGTTCTGTAATTCGAAGTCTTGTGGGGAAAGTTTTTTTTATTTCCAAACACGTGCTTCCGGTCACTGCGGAATATAGTGCAAATTATAAAACTCAATTGATGTTGGAAAACCCCCTAATATATCCCTAATAAAAAATCTCTAAATTGTAGTTCTTTTCATCGGCAAATGCATATGATTGGTCAGGGATAGCGCCTATAGTAATCGGATTGGTTAAATAAATTTCTAAAACATAGGTCAGTTCGTGACCTTCCTGGACTTCCGTTCATGCAAGTTACAATCATGGTATGAGTCAACATCTCATTAACTGAAAAGTTGCCCCTGTTAATGATAGGCACAATTAAAAAGCTACGGTGTTTTGCAAATATAAAATGTTTATTTATAAAGTACGAGAATAATGAAAAGGCTTAAAAGACATATGAGTTTTATGAATTTTGGATTATGAAATTGACAGAAAATTTTGCAAAAGAGGAAGAAAAATTGCAATGGTTGTTAACAATTTTCCCGATTACCCAAAGGCTTTTTGTAAAGAATTAAAGGCAATTAAATTGTTTTTTGCCTCCAAATGCAACATCAAATCTTTAGCCCATGGATCAAGCTATCAAAAAAAAATTTAAACACATCGACAGAAATCGTATTATTTTAAAACTTACCTCTTCTCAAAATGATGAACAGAGTGGCCCATGGTAATACGTTTGGACTGTGCGAAAAATATTCATTATGCATGGGAAAGAGTGCACGTTTTTTTGTGAAAAATGCAATTTTTTGTTGAATGTGGGAATATTTTGAGGGCCTGAATTGAAAATGCCAGATGAAATTAACTTAGAAAGCTAGGTTGATATCGATGCCAATTTGGCAATTCAACGCATTCTACGGATGAAGATATTATTCAGTTCAGGTGATAGCTATTAGTGATGATGATGATGACGAGGTTCAGAGTTCACGTCCTGTTCCTACTTTTAAGGGCATTTTTTCTTTAATCGAAACATTAAAATCCTTTGTACTTTTTTTAGAGACATGAAGTTCTAAATGGAAATTTTTCATCGAAACGACAAGAAAAACTAGATTTTTTAATAAAATACAATTTTAAAGGCATATATATACGTGTTAAACTTCCTTTTAATAACAGTTTATAGCAATTACAAAATTTTGTATGATTTTGAAACGTATTATTGAATTTATGTGTAGCAATAAATTAATTATTCTATAACTCTAATTTTCCATAATTCGAAATTTTCCCCGCTCCCGTGGAGTTTCGACTTATGGAAGTTCGACTGTACTGTTTGATCTAGATGACTTATCATCATCCTTTTTCAAGTGAGTGTAATTTCTCTGAAAAAACAAGAAGCTTGGAAAAAGCCACATTGGTATTAAAATTCTTGAAAAATTACCGCTGACGTATTTAGGGAATGGATGATAGGGTTTGTATCCCCTACTGCGATGAAATTTTGTATATATGCATATAAATATATAGAGTGGTAACTCTGCAGCCCACCTTATACAGTTTTTGCATACGCCTATGACAGTTCCGTGTAATGAATATCATCAAAGCCTTAGCCAGGATTTAATTTCAGGGGGTTCAAAATGTTTTACAACATGTATCGATGCAATCACTGCATGCCAGACGGTAGTCAAAGCCCATTGAAAAATTAGTTTTGGCGAAGGCCCGGCCCCTAAGGTCTCCCCTCTAAATCGGAGCATGAATCTCATGAATATTTAAGGTTTGATGTAATATAAAATTACGAACATAATCCAATCAAATAATTTTGCCTTTTGATAACCGTTTTTACAGAAAAATTTCAAATAAAAGAAA
>QLNU02015003.1:69942295-69969582 GCA_006491805.2 Dysdera silvatica | reverse complement strand
GCCTCGATGGCCTGGCAGCCTGAGCGGCCATATGTGAGAAATTTTGGAGGAGAGGGCTGGGAAAAATTATCTTCTTTTCAAGGCCGTAAATAGTTCAGTGAATACACAAAGTACTAAAATGCTACAAGAATAATTGATGCTGCTTGGAAGTTAGTAATGAGATAAAAAACTACCTTATTTCAAAACGTACTTGATAAAACATTTGGAAGTAAATGCACAGCAGAATTGGGCAAATCAAATTTGCGAACGGTTACGGGGGAGTTCGATCCCCCTGCCCCTTCATGTGGGGTCCCTTGTTTACCGGTCAATGAGCTCCGGGATGAATGGGAGAGACCCTGGTTTGAATCTGGTTCGGGGCCGATGCCTTTTTTTCTCCTATAATTAAAAAAAAGCACACCTCTAGTTAAAGCTAAAGAACGTAGGTGTCGAAATTATCACGTCTAAATATCATTTATATCTATTATTCATTAATGGCTGATAATGGTATTCAATCAGTTAAGAAACTACAATGCTTCACGTATGTCTGTCAAAGAAATTCTCAACTCTTTAAAATAGTTAAAATTTCAGAATTATGTAAAAAAAAAAAAAAAACTTTTTTTTTATATACTTGTCATCATCGCTGCACTCTGGAAGAGAACTTGCTAATACGCTACAACTCTATATTCTTTCTCGGTTGTAACCCAAAGTTTGAAATAATATAATCTGTACACTCTTACATTGTTCACGTTATGTAATACAGAATGTGTATACATCGCGTTGAGTAAAAAGATTATAATTGTAGTAAAAGTTCCATATTTTTATCTTTTACTTCCAGTTTTATTAACAATCAAAAGTATTGTATCTGCAGGATACGTTTTACTTCAAAGTGGGGGTAAAATGCTTATTTTATTTAAATTTTTTTTTTGTTCTTTCAATTGTTTTTACGATGAATGTATATAAAGGCTGGAAATGGAACAGATATATACAAAGAATGATGCGAAATATTATTTTCCTGCCAGGAACTATCTGCGGATTCATATGTCTATTCAACTGAAACTTCCCGTTCGGAATGAGTCATTATGTGATTTTTCATTAAATACTGCCCTTTGTTTTTTACAGCAGCATATAGATAAACCCAGCATGTAACTGCTTTTAAGACGTACAGATTGCCGTGAATATGATGTGCATCTTCATTTATCATCAAAGAAAGTTCACCTTACACTAAGCAGACCATTTTCTAACAAACAAATGGCGTTAAACAGGGTGATACAGGGTGAAAAAGCAATAGAATACCTACCAACACTCATGTAAAATCCATGGTTAATTTGTTTTTATTTTAAAACCGTATTTCCTTGTTACCTCTGTGCAGTGCCGGTTCTGGGTTGTTCGCCGCCAGCGTGCCACAGATATTTCTCAGCCCCTCCCACACAACGCCCATACTTTTCTGTTCATATGTGACTATAATATTCGATATTCCTAAACCAATCCATGGGAGGGGTCATCCACTGTATTTTCATGACCGTTTTATTGAATTAGCTTTTATTATAGAAGTACATAATTAAATGAGGCCGCCCTAGAAATTGGCCGCCTGCGTGCAAGCACGCACTGCACACGCGGTAGAACCGGCCCTTCCCCAGCGGAATAAAAATACTAACCACCTATTTATCACTGGTAGTTTTGATTGAGAAATTATCCCACTTTTTATGGAAAAATAGCCCGTTAAGTAAGTATTAAGTTATTCCCAGTAGTCCTCTCAAAGATGGGTATTGTGCCCCTTTCTTTTCGTTTTTATTTTCTTGCTTCTTGCCGTCTTGTGCAAAATCATAGATTTCTGCATTCATCGTAACTTAAGGTATCTCTTGTATGAGATATTTTTAATAAAGAACGAATTTACAAAAAATGACAGCTTCGAAAAGTAAATTATCATACAAACATTACTTTTGAATGCAAATGAAACAGAAAGTAAGAAATTATAATCAACATTAAACTTACACTAATTTGTAAAAAGTTTAAAATGATTCTCTGATATTGAAAACAAAATGGATCCTGTTTAGGTTGGGTCTGAAAGTGGAAATAACAGCCAATTTTTGGGTTCTTCTTTAAAGAGTTCAAATTTTTTAATACACTTACTTTAAATCAGTCTGCTTTTGATAAAAGATATCGTATCTAATATTACGGGTATAGGAAAATAAGAATTATGGCAATATCCGTAATATTTCCTCCAATAGACGTAATTAAATGTCAGACGTTAAAGGTAGGGACAAGAAAGAGTTACCACTTAGAAATTAAGCATTTCCACCCCAGAATATGGGTGATATCTCTTCGGCAAAATGACCCATAATTTCTAGTTTTTCAGTTTGATAGGTACGATTTTGAACAATCTGAATATAGTGTTTTATTTTATTAGCGACGATATCGTAAATTTTATTTTCAGCGTGGTATAATATTTTTATTTATAAGTTATAAAGTTTAGGTTTAACCTGTCTTGACAGAAGTTGATGAAATGCTTAAGACTTTTGGACTTGTGTTTATCGAAGGCCACGTTGCTAAATGTAATTAAATTTATCTACCTTTATCACAAAATATATGTAATCGTATGAAAGTATTCTGTCTTATCCGTCCAACATTATTCATTATTCGCAAGAAATATTTTCTTGAAAGGTGCGAATGAAACATAGAAGGACGATATACAGTTCGGCGAAATATTAACTTAGGAGTTGGTCTTTAACTGTAACGTTATTGTTTGATAGGATATGAAATATTAAAAAAGAGGCTGAGATTAAATGCAGAGTTGACTTTTTTAATAGTATGTGCATTGGAAAATGAAACGTTGTGTCCGAATTAACATGAGGGATTTGCTAAAGCCGAGTTATGAAATTCCTATTTTTTGACGTAAATTCCATGTTCTTTCAATCTAAGACGCAGTGCAATTCGCTTTTGGCCAATATAAATTTAGATATACTGGCATGGAATGGAGTATATTCCCTAATTGTCAGAACCCGGGATGGTAACTTTAAAATGAGAAAACCTATTTTGTTAATTGGTCTGAAATTAACACCAAAGTTGAATCTATATAAAACAGTAGCGATCTTAGTAGAAATTTTCAGAATATAAGGAATGCACACGACGTATTTAGTTGCGGAGGAAACACTGGAAGCAGAAGCAAGTTTACTTGTAGGTTTAGTGAGGTTTTTAAAGACATGATCATTGATTGTTGATTTGTAGCGGCGGTATAAGGCACTTTTTCGAATGTAGTGATGTTCATTTGTCAACGCATCACTTGTGGATAAAAAAATTGATGCCACGAGACACCAACCAGTAAAATGAATTTATTTTTTGGCTTTGAGGACGAGCAGAAAGGGCAGGTTTACGGAAGACATTGGTTTCGAAACCACCAAGATGTTCATATAATTTTTCACACCATAATTTTTCTAATATTATTGGTAAGTTTTATTTATTTTTACTCTTTCTTTATTGCTTTCTACTTAATTTTCTTTTAACATTTTCCTTTTGCTTTATTTTCCTCAACTTTTTCTAGCTTACTGTCAACCTATCATAATTCTTCTTTTTATTTTTTTTTCCGATTTACATTTCTACTTATTACTTTTTCTATTTACCTTGCTTTCTTTTCTTTCGCATTTCGACCAGTGACCAAAAAAATTATTGGAATTCGAACACAAGTTCTTGTTTTCCAATATACATATTATTATAAAATTCAACTCAACAACTGATCTCAGCTTTTTTTAAAGCGTTGTATATCCTATCAAACATCAACGTTACAATTAAAGACCAAATCCTAGGTAAATATATCTCTCTCACTTGGAAAGACCTGCTGTGTCTCACGGCTAGAGACGACACCATCAATACACTAAATTCCTCGTCGACCCAGTCGAGTTCCCGATCAACTTGATGGCAGCACCTACCAACATCACGGACGTTAAAAGAAGCCACCATGATGTGCCGATTGTAGCTACGCCCATGCCATCGAAATAGCTATTAGAAACGTTTTTACTATAACGTTGTAAAAATTAACTCCACCACTTGTGTTTGTGTAATTTTCGCTTCTAGTTGATTAATACATTTCGTCACCATTATACCGGTTTCCGTGTACTTTGTCAATTATGAAACTTCATATTTTATAAATAAGGCATTCTCAAGAACGGGAAATATATGGGTTATTCAAAATAACACTTTACAAAAGTAAACCTTTTGTATGCGATTAGATATTATCCAGTGTTTTATTATTGAGGTTTCATCAACCTGCCTTTTAAAGAATCAGGAAAGCGTCATATGTTTTTCGGAGTCCGCAGATTTTAATCTTTAAGAATAATTATACTGTAAAATGAAAAGCTGTGCCTACATAAAAAAAAAGGTTTTATATAACTCAATGAGAACTGTTGTGGTAAATCTTTTTAGAAAATCAAAAATTATTTCTAAACAACCTTTTATGCAGAAAATTTATAACTGAATATATATTAGCATATGCTTATGACATTCGCAGTGATGAAAAGTAATGACCAGTATGAGAATTTGTGTTTTATAAAGTATGAATTCCATTGGTATTTTTTTCCCCCAAAATAACTTTAAAAATCACCGTCCTACAAAATATATCTACAATTATTATTTGTTTTTAAGTTAATCATTACCTGTTAAAAATTAATAAAATAGTTTGCGAATCAGAAAATTATTTTGGGAATAACTTCTTGCAATCATAGCTTTCTCTAGTTAAGTTTAAATCTCGTATACTGCGTTTATTAAGTAATACACCTTAATTTAGAAGTAATTTGTAAATTTAAATAAATTGAAAAAGTGTGAAATTACATGTTCAGCCTTCTTTTTCTTAAAATTTCGGTCTGTTAAATTACATTTGTTATTTTATACACGTAAAGTAATATCACTTTCGTATGACAGAAGAACATATTCGTGGCTTACGTGGTCATAATTTTTAATTTTGAAACTAATACGTAAATCAAACATTCTCCTTTTAAAATATCATTTGTTATATCGATATTTCTAAAGAAATTATTGCTATAAAAATACAAAACGAAAACACGATATATTCAGAAATCATCCGTGGAAGAAAGATACTTATATAAATAATTTAAAGGTATTTCGTGACCACCTTCATTATTATGAATCTTGGGTTAAGTTATTCCAATTAAACTCAAAAATGGTTATCTCCAAATGGAATGTACATTCTTATGCTCCCGAAGAAATCTAGCATATTGGGTTTAGGGTCTAAACAGTAATATATATTTCATTGCATTTTCCGGAATTATGCGAAAGTTCAAAATAAAATTATCAAACTTATAAGCAAAGTTATGATGACGAGTATTGACCTTTATTTTCATCAAAATAAAAATGTCTTTATAATATTTTTGGATTCCGTGGAAAAGGTGCATTTGTTCTCTTCAACAGGAAACTGCGTTAACACACTCATTCTAAATCTCCGTAAGTCTACTGAAATATACAATTAGCGTCCTTTACAACGGGTAGCATGGATATTATTGAAGTGAGGTAACAATTCCATAGAGTAATCAACATTTCATTGAATAAGTTGTTGATATGCGGAAACCTTTGTATTATTATTATTTTGGCTATACATAATTTATAGACGTTTTCCGTCGAATTGATGAAGATTTCCATCTCTCTAATCAATCGTGCGTAGTTGTGAGGCAAAATAATGAATATTCAGCAAAAGTGATTTGCATGGGTATCAATTTTGGAAAATGTAAATTGGATAGCAATACGATAGCATGAAACGTTTTGGTTAAATTTTCAGTGCCCTTCTCACCAAGGGTATATATTTTCTGGAACGTTTACAAGATGAGCTTTACTTTATGCAAATAATTTGCAATAGTATTTTATGTTAGCAGTGAAATGAATCGGTACCATACAATTGGTTTATTGCAGTAGAAATTCAATACTTATCGGAACGTGGAATTCATTTTCAGTCAAAACTCATTTACTCTACCTTGAGCGAATTCTTAATTCGTTTGTGTTGCAATATTTAGGAATAAATAAAATTTGCTCGTGAAGGCGTAAAATTTCAAATTCGTGAATTGGGCCATGAATTCTACATTTAAAGTAAAAGTTTAAATATTTGTTTGAATTTAGTGAATAAATTAAAAATTAACGATCATTATTGTGATGCAAAATATAAAAAAACTAAAAGCAATTTAAAGCAGCGGTTCTCATACATTATAGAAAGACGTTTGGAAATGTTAAATTAACAAACGGTTTCAACTCTTTCTGCGAGACATAGGAGAAAGAAGCATTTTTCTTTAAATGACTTATTAATATTGCATATAATGGTAATATATACAGGATGTCCCAAAACTCTATAAACATTTCAATAGTTTATAAAATAGAAAGAATTGGAATATTGCAGTGGCGTACTTTGCTTAAAAGTAAAGAGCAAGAAAGAATTTTTTTTACGTTATAAAAAACAAAAGTACAGATAATCACAATGACATTGAAAACAAGTCATATGCAGAAAACCCATTTTATCTCTCAACGATAAATTTTCAATGTATCCGCCACCAAAACGTGTTATTTTGTACAAGCGAGTGAGAATGCCAGCGACCTCGCTCAAATGGCATTTGCTAATTGCGCTAAGGGCGATGGGTTGCTCAGGTACACTTGGGAATTTAAATACCCCACAACCAAAAAGCTAGAGATGTCAAATCCGAAGATTGAGGGCACCATGCGTGACTGAAGTAGCAAATAATTCGTCATTCACGGCAAAATGTTCGCACAAAAAACTGATTCACAGGAGAGAGATGAGATTGTGTTCTATTTAAAAATTCGAACTTTACCCCGGAAAAAAAATCACCATACTTGCGCTTCAGTATTGTACAAATTGCAATTTAATGTACAAATTTGTTTAACTTGTATGATTTATTGAAATATTGGGGAAATTTTTGCGACACTCTTTATATTGTACGTAAGGTATTTGTGTAAATAATGCTGTCGTGCTGAGTAAAAATAGTTTTGTTATATATAATAATAGTTTTATTTATTTCTGATGGCAATGGGTTGCATTTTACGCACAATCATTTATTCCACTTGCTTCTAGCCAATTTCTTCCTTTCTCTGACCTGAAGCCAATTATCAAGACCTGTGTGAATCAAAGGTGGCAAGAAGAATGGGATCATCAAACCAATAACAAATTGCATAATATTAAACATACAATTGGTAACTGGCCCTCCTCATACCGTAAAAATCGGAAAGAGGAGGTTCTCCTTGCTAGACTTCGCATTGGGCATTCCCATCTCACCCATAGACATCTGTTGGAAGGAAAACCAGCACCAATTTGCCAAGTGTGCAATGAACCCATGAGTGTTTTACACATTTTAACTCAATGCCCCTATTATAGACTTGCCCGCACTCTTACTTTTAACTCTTCATCACTGTCTGACATTTTAAATGACCATGCTGACCATACGCACGTTTTTAAATTTTTAAAAAGTACTGGTTTTTACTACAGTCTTTGATTTTACCATGTTTGGCGCAGTATAGCCCAGATGCTCTTGCGCCATAAAAAAGCCAAACAATCAATCATTTATATTTATGAAACACCTTTTTTGTTTTTATACAATTTTTCTCATATATATACACACGCAGAAGTGCCACAAAAACTAATACACCTTCCTAATGTCGTGTAGCCCACCCCTTTCGCGCACGCAGAAGTGTCGCAACACGATGTGGCATGGACTCGACTAATGTCTGAAGGTATCCTGGAGACAATTCACACCAGGAATCCTGCAGGGCAGTCCACAAATCCATAGGAGTGCAAGGTGGTGGAGATCTCTTCTGAACAGCACGTTGCAAGGCATCCCAGATATGCTCGATAATGTTCATGTTTGGCGATATAGGTGGCCAATGGAAGTGTCTAAAGTCAGAAGAGTGTTCCTGGAGCCACTCGGTAGCAACTCTCGATGTGTGGGGTGTCGCATTATCATGCTGAAATTGTCCAAGTCCGTCGGAATGCACAATGGACATGAATGGGTGTAGGTGATCGGACATGATGCTTACGTACCTGTCAGAGTTGTCTCTAGACGTATCAGGGGTCCCATATCACGCCAACTGCACACGCCCCATACCATCACAGAAGCTCCACCAGCTTGAACAGTCCCCTGTTGACATGTAGGGTCCATGGATTCATGAGGTTGTCTCCATACCCGTACACGTCCATCCGCCTGATGCAATTGGAAACGAGACTCGTCAGACCAGGTAACGTGTTTCCAGTCATCAACAGTCCAATGGCGGTGTTGGCGAATGATTATTTGGAGGTCAATGGAAGATTCCAATTCTTACTCCATTTCTTTTCATATAATATTCCAATCATCACCTGAGTAACTTCGTCCCATTTTTTAAAATGTTTCATTGAATCCTTCATAATTATGGAAACTCTTGCACCCATTTTTTTTCCTTATAGCATGGAATCCATAAGTACATTCCATTTCCAGATACTCTCTTTAGAATATATATTTTTAATTTAATTCATTATTTGTGAATCCCAGCCCACGCTGAAATTAAAAATGTTTACGTGACATATCCGTGTAAACTGTGTTAACATGATAAATCATTTCAGCTTCATATATCTGCTTTTCGTTTCACGCCGCACATTTATGTGCATACAGTCTTATCATTTATATCAATCTTCACTAGTATCCAAATATCTCTTACATAACACAGAACATATTTTCTTCCTCAGAAGTTAATATGGCAAAGTTATTTTGGAGCAAAATTTCATCTAAAATTTTTTTAAATACTATTGATATATTAGAGTATTAAAAATCTGAAAACAAGGAAATAACATCGAATTGACTAAAAATATTCGACGTTGTGTGTTTTTGAAAAGCACTCTTTTATAAAGCGATTATATAACGGAGTTCCTATGTTGATACGTGAACACAACTAGGTCCCCATATCCCCCGCAAATAGTATTAATGCCATTGGTTTCTATCCTCGAAGGATGTCATTCGGCCTGTGTAAAAATCCATGTTCATATTGACAACTCTAAGGCACGCCTTGATTGATCGGAATATAAGTTCTGTATCTATTTTTTAGCTTTGACCTTTTATCCTGTCACATCAGCGATTAACCCTCGCCGTGCTCAGACAAAGTTTCTGTATAAAAGAACCAATTTGCGATTATCAAGAAAATAATGGGGAATGTGAAGGGAAATTGAGCACAGTTTTCCTTAAAATTGTTAATAGTAGAGTCAGATTATGTGAATTGAGTATAGTAAAATAAATCAACTTGTTAATGCCGAATTCAATTTCCAATTAAAATTCATTTTATTTTAGAAAAAGGATATTTTTAATGTTAGTACATTTGTCCAAGATCTATAAGAAAATTTAATACTGAAAAAGTTATCTAAAATTTAATTTTAAAAACTTATGAAAAGTTACGAATCAGCGGAAACTTGATAATAAAATCAAAAGAAAATAGGATTTATTGTAGATTCATTAGAACAAGGAAATTTGATCATTTAAATTCAACAATACGTGAAAAAAATTAGAAAATAAATAAGAAGTTAAACACATTTTAAATGCTTAAACGTTGTGGACGGTTAAAAAAATTGAGAGAAAGACATAAGGAGAAATAGATAAATCAAAAATGCATAATATTTACTTAATGCGTAGGATAAAGAGAGGAAAAGTTATGAATAAGTATTTTGTGGAAGATGTAGGAGAGATTAGTTTCAAAATATTTATACACTTCCCAGTGCTAAAACACGGAGAGATCGTCTATAAGTTTGTATGTCCGAATTTTTTTGTAGGAAGCAAAAATTACCTTCACCCATTGGAGCCCACTGTTTCAATTTTGAAATATTTACAAAAATGAATTTTCTGCTCAAATAAATATCAATTTTCAAAATTTTTACCTTAGAAGCATTGAAATCTGGCAATGCGTAATTTAAATTTTTGCCTAAAGAATCTTATTTGCGTCTAATATTGATCAAATCTGGAAAACAAAATTTAAATACAGCGAAAATAAAAGTCAGAATTAAATTGGATAAAGCTAATATCACTTTAAAGTAAATTCTTAAAGCAAATTTTTGGAAAATGGGAGAGAACACCAGTCCTGAAAAATTTAACTCCACTAAGTTCAGAAAGCGTAGTTTTAAAAGATGTCCCACCAGATTTTGAAATGGCCAAATCCTCGGTGATAACTTTTGTCTGCTGTCTCTTTTTTAAAATCAGTCGCGTTTCTGAATGCGGCCGTTGAACAAATTTTTAGGGTCTGGTTCAGGTCAATTTAGAAAGCCACAGATTTTTTTAAATAAGTGACAGGATTTCACATGAGGTGGGAGTCACGCCCGTGTCCACGGGGTGTCAAAGAAACCAGTCTACCCCGAAATTAAATTTATAATGGAACAACAAATATATATATATACTTGTCAAACTTGTAAAAAAGAGGAGAAAAAGCTGCAAACCTCGAATGATTATCAAAATTCTTATTACAAGACTTCCTTTTGCAAACCACTATTTTGAAAATACTTTAAAGAACAAAAATATGGAAATCATTTTCTTTAAAGGAGTATTGCCATCAAATTTAATTTCCTGTGAAGCTACAAGTAAATATTTACAATGGCGCCTGAAGACAAAATTGGTATTTCCTCATTTATTTTTGTATAATGTATTTATATTTCTTATTTGTGATAAACATGGTACATTTTATTCAACGAAATTTTTGAAACTCTAAATAAAATTCTAGCTACGGATGTGATAGGAGTAACAAAGCAAATGGCTTTAGGTAAATATAAGTGAAAAAATGGCGCCCTACTTTTTCAATAAAAACTCAGTATTTTGTGTGTCAAAAAACAGTGTTTGTTTAGTTTAAGAGCACATGTATTCCTGACAACGGTCAGGCGAATGAGTCCGGAAAGTACATGGGAGCTCGTTTAATAAATTTTACTACACCCACATCATTTAGAGCTACTTCATAGAATTAGTTTTATATGTGTCATTGCTAATATGCGATGTATGTAAATAAAGTATGAATGCGAAACTTAAAGCTTTTCGTGCACTACATCACATTTAAAGACAAAATATTATTTTAGTACCTTCCCTAGTTCATACGTTTCTTTTATATAAAATGCAGAGGTTAATAGAATGTAGGGTTTGAAATAACATTTTGCATTTATATGGGTATTCGATTACAATTCTTTTGTAGGAAGATGCGGGCCCGTTTTGATTCCTTAATCGAAAATTGAAGAATATATTTCCATCGGTAATTTCATTCAGAAATAATAGAAATTCCGCCGCATTTAGGAAAAACAATCAGAATGTCAAAATCCATTGCTGCGAGAAAAAAATTCTTTTCCTGAAAAAGAATTTTTCATGAATACATTTTTTTTTATGTAAGTTAATTATTTACTTGAAAACATTTGTCTGTTGTAAGTTTAGAAATATGCTGAATTCACACACCCAGAAATAGTATCCTATGTATATGCGTAAATGTCCTAATTAACGCAATTTATGTATGAAATGCATAATATGACAGCTTTCTGTTATCTAAATTAAAAAAGACAATTTTTGGACTGTTGTAAAATAATACCTTTATTTAACCTTAGCAAAATATTAGTTAATACATATATGCGAAAATTTTTTAATTTGTTACATGATATTTCAACGAAGGATTTTTGCTGCACCATTTTTAATATTTTTTAGATTTTTCACAGGTATGTATATATGTCTAGAGAGTCCAAAACCAATTTTAGAAATTGAAATTTTCTTACCGTGCGGCAGAGAGTTCACCAGATGGCGCTTGAAACATGTACATTTTTATGATTACAATCATTTGCGTAAAATCGTATAACTTACCTCCTATTTGAGCAAATTAAAAAATTTTTTTGCTCTAAATAAAGTGCTGATAATTTTGGTTCAACTTTACTTCATTATTTGATAAAATTTTGCAAATTTAATGATAGTCAAAATGTACCATTGAAATTTGCATTTTCTCATTTTCCGAGCCTGTTTTTCACTGGGAAAGGGACAATACACTCAAACCAAATTTCTTTTGCAAGTACTATAGTAACAGTAGATTTTACATGAAGGGGGAAAACTGGAGTGTTTTAAAGTCTTCCAACAGTTTTTCCCTGTTGAAAATGAGGATTTTCCAAAATTTCCGATATTTCAAAAGCGTATCTCCAGTGGGGTACACAGTAAAAATCTAAAATTCATATTACTGAGGCTTCTATTAGGTAGAAGCAATATAATAAAATTTGGTCACTTGGTTTTGCATAGTAACAAAAACATTTTAGTTGAAATTTGTAAATAAAATCGGCGTACTTTTATCTGCATGGACGATAACTTTTAATCATCTTTAAATAGCAAATGAAATATGCATACCGTAAAAATAAAGAAACATGTGAAAGCAAACTATTAATATATATACATATCAGAAAAGCATGTAATGTAATAAGTATATACAAGAAAATTAGCATTGTAGTTACAAGAAAATTGGCATTATAGTTATAAGAAATGCATTATGTTAACTTTTTAGCTTCATGAAAATAATGGAACAAGGTGTATTTACATACAAATATTCGTACTAAGTAATAATAATAATAACAATAAAATAATATATAAGCAAGTAAAAAAAAAAAAATACAGAAAAAATGCGAAATTTTTCATTTTTTGCCGGTCTAAATATTGACTTTATTTTGACATAAACCGTTGTTGCGGTACAGATATTATTTTCAAATGCCACACAGCTATCGTTAGGTTTCGCAATCCTTCCTTACGATATAAATCTATGGAACATATTTATGGTACTCATATGATTAATATAGTAGAATAAGTAGAGTGAGTAATATAAAGCGAGTATATAAAGTGAATAATATAGTAGAATGAACTTCATTTTAACTACTCACGTTTTAATCAATCGCCGCTTCAGCCAGCTCCCTCCGTCCGCCATACTACTCATGGAAAATGCTACATTACACTATGATGACCTAACTTTGAAAGGGATAGTCAATCCATATACACTCTATAACAAACAAATCGACGCATCAAGGAGGAGTTGTCCGATTGCGATAAAAATTGGTGGATGTGAAGAATATTCATAAAAAAAACGGTTAAAATTTCAGAATAATTGAATGATTTATTGAAGAGTTTGACCGTTAGAAAGGGAGGAAGTCAATAAGGAGTTAGTCCACCTCTGGCCTGAATGTAAACTGTCACCCGGCGTGGCATAGATTGATAAAGATCCCGAATGGTGTTTTGTAGAATTTCTTGCCAAATTGTCTCCAACTGTCAGGCTAAATCGTCAACATTCCATATGGTTGCAATTGCTTTCCCATAGCGTCCCAAATGTGCTCTATGGGAGAGAGATCAGGAGATCCAGCTTGCCAAGTAAGTGTTGGGCAAGCTTGAAGAAAATTCATAGCAGCACGAGCCGTGTGAGGCTGGCCATTGTCTTGTTGAAATGTAAGCCCAGCGTGTCATAAAAGGAACGGTAACACAACTGCTGGTAGAATGTCGTCTACATACCACTGCGCTGTAATTGTGCCAGAAATGACCACCAAAGGGATCCAGCCTTCAAACGAGATGGCACTCCCGACCATAACGCCCTGTTGTGGGCATGTGTGGCGTGCGATAGTAAGGGCAGGATCCCCACGCTGCCCTGGACGTCTCCAGACATGTCTGCAGTTGTCGTCAGGACACAGTTGGAAACGGGACTCGTCACTAAAGACTATACGTCCCCAGTCAGCGCAGTTCCAAGTTGATCGAGCCCGGCACCACTGTAATCGGACTTGACGGTGTAAAGGCGTGAGAAGTAAGCGGCGTAACGGTCAGCGCGAGCGTAAATTCCGCTCTCTCAGTCGTCTGCAGAGGGTCATGTTGGACACATGTGTGCGGGCCACACATTGTATAGTTGATAACGACGAATCCGGTGCTGTGACAGCTGCTCTGACAATCGCTCTGTCTTCCCGTTCTGTTGTGCCCCTAGGTCGACCGCTCCCGTCCCGACGCTGACATCTGCCGTTGTTAATCCACTCTTGCCAGCACCGTCCAATCGCCGCATCGCTTCGACCCACATGTCCAGCGATTCTTCGATTCGTCCAACCAGCCTCTTTCAATCCGATAGCACAACCTCTTTCAAACTCTGACATATGCTCGTAATGAGCACGAATCTTTCGGCGAGGCATTGTTACAGTCGACGTAAGATATCCGCAGTCAAAATGCAACAGAAATTTTGACCACATATTGAGAATCGCTCCTTATATACACCTGCTGAATGCGCAGTTCCGATGCGCTGGAGTTCCCGCTATTCATTCATTGGACACCAAATTTTAATCATTTGCATGTTCGGTCAAAATGTCTTTGCATACGAAATTTCATTACAATCGGACAACTTCTTGGTGCGTCGATTTTTTTGCTATAAAGTGCATTTACAGCTTAATATAACTTATTCAAGACAGTTTCTAGACCAAGGGTCTTCAACCTTTTTCGGTCTAAGGGCCAATTTTGCGTATTCCCGTAGGCCTGCGCTCCGCACTGCGTTAACAGCAAGAACATTTTCTCAGCGGAAAGAGAATTGTAATACAATGCAAATAGCAAAGTGGAGGATGGCGAACAAAAGAAATTTTACAGATATAGAATGATAGAATGCCCTTGTTCGCATTGGCATAGCCGTGTGGCGGTTTTGGAAGTTGTAATCCCTCTCGTTGCTATGAAATTTTGTATATTTAACATAGGAATATATGTTATATAACTCAGAACCCTTAACCCTTCCCATTAAACTATAACATCTTACTAACTCGTAACCCTTCCTATTAAGCTTATAACCTCCAATATGAACTTTTTGTCTAAGCCAATGCTTGCCCGACCGATATTTTGCACACCACCCACCCACCATAGCATACCCAGAAAGTTCATAAGGAGAGGGTTACAGGCTTACAATGGGGGGTTACAGAGCTACAACTCCATTGTATTTACATGTATACTATGCACAATTTCATCGCAATGGGGGTTACAACCATAATCGCGACCACCCCCCCCTTGCGTATGCCAGTGCCACCCACTTCTTAAAATAAAAACGTTCATTATTAACCAGAACGAAAAGTCACTCATATCGACTTTATCAATTCATGGATAAACCCACCGCAAGGAATGTATTTTTATCTTTACAAGGGAGGTACTTTATCGTTACAATTTAAGCTTACATAATAGACTTTTTGTATGAAATTGGCATGTATAGTTTGCATGAAATTTTGCACCATATTGATCGTAACTACTAAAACCACAAAATAGTGCAAAAATTAAAATTAATAAAAATAAAATGCAGTGATAAAATAAATATTTTTATCAAAAGGAAAATAAATATAATCTTAAAGTTCGCAAGATAAGACAAAGAAAAAAAAAAGCATATGCAGTCTCTTACCACTGAATTTAACTATGTATGTATTTCATTTGCATGTAACTTCCATAAGGCGGAAACCTGCATACTACGGAATTTTTTTCCGGTCCCGTGAGTTTCCGCCTGAGAAAGGTTTCACTGCATATATATATATATTACAATGTAAAATATGTATGGAAGCAAAATACATTTACAATACTTTTAGTTATGAATATGTAAAGCGAAATCAAACCTTTTAGCGAGATTTTTGTCACTGCTTATTTTCAATAATCCTGTTAATATCAGGTCTTATTTTTGATATTGCAACCCTGCCTACGCAGGGAGATGTTAATGGGGCTTGTAACCCTCTCATTGCAATGAAATTTTGTATATTTAACATAGAAAAATTTAAGTTGTAGCTCTGTAACCCCCACATTCAGCCTAAACCATCCTTATGTAGTTTCTGCGTACTCCTATGCCTAAGAGTGTTTCTGAAGTAGTTCTGGTCGTAACTTTTGATTTCTAGCAACTTCATTTTTGAAAACAGCTGTTTGCAGATGTATTGGTGTATCCGGGGGGTGGGGAGGGTTGGTAGAGTTTGTAATTCCCACTGCAATAAAATTTTGTGTATATACATATGGATATGTGGAGTTGTAGCTCTGTAGTCCCCTCGTGACGTTCTACGTCAACCAATGCGCAGTAAGTGTTTCAGAATGGTAATATTTTCATAGCATGCAGTCAGATGGTTGGGAAGATGTTCTCAACAACGTATTCAAAATAGAATTTGACGAGCCCTAACTTGAATTTTTTTTCAATCACTGTTGCACTGCAAATCGATAAAACTACACCTAGTGCCCATATACGCTAGAAAACTAAAGTAAAACATGATTGAGGGGTAACCTTGTGTTACTTTAGTTCTATAGTGTTTTAAGATATTTATTACGAAATGTGAAAATGACAACAGAATAAAATATATAGATTTCAGACTCCAAGGGAGCAGGGACGTTATTTTTGTGTGAAACAATTTGTATTTTTTTTCGTGAGTCGGCGGGCTACAAAAAACATGGGGGTTCTCATGCGGCCCGCTGGTTGAAGAACCCTGTCCTAGACCAAAAAATGATTGAATGCTCGAAATAAAGCTTCCGGGCATAAATTTCTCTTCGAAATATCACAACGTAGTTTAGAGTGAGAACATATCCACTTGAAATCGTCAAGAAAATTAACAGCAAAGATATTATCTACATTAGAGTTTTTCAAATGCCGGGCTCTGGCATCAATTACACCGTGCCGCGCAGGTGTCTCCTGTAATTTGTCAGCTTAATTTCTAAGCACCTTTTACGAATAAATAGTCTATCATGGACGTATTCTGAGAAGAGAAATAGTCATGAATGCATCGGAAAGCACAGACCAAGGACGTCTAAATAATATCTGTATAGCAACTGCCAATTACCAAGCCGTGTAGTTTTAAATATTTGCGTATTCATTAGTGATCGAGAATTTTCAGAATTTTTAGCATTCGAGAAAGGGTATACTACCCATTATGCCTTATCATAAAAAGTGTCCTCAAGACAATTATAATAATATGCGGAACATCCTCTGTGTTTAAAACTGAACGAAATAAAGTATGTGTTTCGAATGTCAGTGATTAGTCAGCAAGGAAGTGTACAAGAAAATAGTGTACATATGTTAATAGAAATGTACTGGTGCTCCTTGTGATCACATCACAATCAGTTCATACTTATGGCAGCTTAATGTATAAACTTAAAAAAAAATGGAAGGTACTTACGAGTAAAGTTGTACGAAGCCGGGCCCTCTTATTGGAAAGAATTTACCGAATCGTGGCTGTATAAAGGTTGAGAAGCACTTATAGACATGTTCATAAGGATGTTTGAAGAAATTTATTCAACTAATTTCGTAAAATTTTGGTAAAAACTTTAGATTTCATAAGACTGTCAATAACTCAATTTTGCTTACTGATTTAACGATAGAAAATATGGCTGATGAATGCGTCACTATTCTGAACAAGCCTAAAATACTGTCGATCGGCGACCCACTTCACGAAGATGTTAATGACTGGATACAACTGGATTCAACGACGGTCTTCCGAATTGAATTTTTGAAGAAAGAATAAATTATAAATGCTGTATACACCAATAAGAGGCTAGGTGTGAAACGGAGTAGGAAAGCTGGAAGAGAGAAATAATGCAAGCTAGAGCATAATGAAAGGTGCGTTACAAATGGCTATGAGTTATATCCATGAGCAACTGGAGTTGTCCGTTTTTGATGTGGTGTTTATCAGAAAATAATGGAATTTCGTACTAAAAAAACAGATGTCAAGAAAAATGAAAATCAGTATTTTTTAAAAAAAATTACTACCCTCCATAGTCCTCCTCAAAACCTAGTGATTACATACGTATATTATCAGGTTTTGGATACATTTCATGTTTGAATACACATTTGGCTTTCTGAATAAATTTGTGTTTAGAATTCGAC
This sequence comes from Dysdera silvatica, assembly GCA_006491805.2. Lineage (NCBI taxonomy): Eukaryota > Metazoa > Arthropoda > Arachnida > Araneae > Dysderidae > Dysdera > Dysdera silvatica. The sequence goes on along the minus strand of QLNU02015003.1, from coordinate 69,951,753 downwards.
GGCATCTATTTTTTTTAAATATTTAATTTTTTTTCATTTTCGACACCTATTTTAAAACGTCAAACAACAATATCAATCAACGTTTATTGGCGTAGTGATACTAACACCGATGTTATGGCGTGATTAGATGGTGAAACGTTCGAAAGAAAATAAATATTTCTGCGTTCGGTGGGACCTGAACCCATGATCGTGGGTTCAGGTCCCGCCGAACGCAGAAATATTTATTTTCCTTCGAACGTTTCACCATCTAATTTATTTATTTTCTTTCGAAGGTTTCACCACCTAATTTATTTATTTTCTTTCGAAGGTTTCACCACCTAATTTATTTATTTTCTTTCGAACGTTTCACCATCTAATCACGCCATACCATCGGCGCTGGTATCACTACGCCAATAAACGTTGATTAATATTGTTATTTGCTTTAATCTGCGTAGTGTTCGATTTATATAAAGAGTTTAAAAGAGTTTGAAGTTTCTTCAGATTCAGTTTGCTTTGCTAAATATAAAGTTGGTTAAATCAAGTGTTTACATTAACTATAGATATTTAAAGATAGGTTTTTATTATGTGAAACACACAAATTATTTCACTCAGGATTCTACCTTAAAAAAATCTTGGTAATTTTGCAAAGGGTAAACATTTAAAGATGGAATTTGAATATAAATTGTCGTCCCTTTTCGTAACCACATCGATATTACGCGAGATGCTGAATATGTCCAACATTGGCTTCAAAACTGAGATCGATTCGTTATTGCACACTGCTAAATGTTCGCTTCAGTATGTTGGTAATTATTGCTCCAATATCCTGTATGATGTTTTTCATTTGTTGAATAATCCTGCATTATTATTATTGGATTTCAGAATTATTATTATTATTATGATTATTATTTCTGTACAGAGTACTTTTTAGACGATTTCATAAAAAATAATCGAGTGAGTTAAATCTAGAGTCTTTGGAAGTTACAAACTTTGAAAGACTCATCGCCAAACAAACTTAGAAACTTAGCAATGATGGCGTTGGAAGTGTGTGAGAGGTCACATCATTCGATTTGAAGAAGACATTCCGTAATTCAATATCTTCCAAATGGTTCACGATATGTGTGAAGATATGGACGCTAATAGAATGCACGGCACTTCGTATTCAGTATACAACTGGAAATATTTTTCTTTTTGAAAACTATAACATTCTTTATAAATGTGAAATTTTTTAGTAAGACATATTTAAAATTTTTATTATATAATATTGATTCACTCGAGGATGAATCCTCGAGTTCACCATTCTTTATTATATTATATAAATTTTAAATACACCCGTATGTCCTACAATATTCTGTTTTCTTAAAAACCAATTGTTTTTTTCCCACGAGGACTTGTTAAAATTTTTGAGAAGCAAAAACATTATGGTAATGATAAAGTTTAGTTTATCAAGATTGATTTTCCTAAAAATATCTTTAATAGTTAGCTTGCGAATATTATAGCTTAATATTTATTCCAATATACTGGCTAAAGATTATTTAAAATCATTTATTAAAATATTAAATACATTAACTCTAAAATTTCCTCCTGTGTTTCCTGTGTGATACTGTATATGTTGTTTGTAAATAACGTAATATTTTGTATATCGTTCTGAACTTGATCCAGCATCAATAATAAAAGATGGATGGGGTAGCTAAAATCGAATCATTTCTCTACAAATAACAGCAAGTCTCTCTGCCTTACAACAAATATTATGTGCCACCCTATTTGATACATCGATATGCAATCAGCTGATCGCCTAATGCCGTTAGAAATGCACCTTATAAAGCGGAAAACAAACTTCATTTAAAGTATTGTATTTTAAATGCACAAACCTTACATGCTTACCTCTTTTTATTATTAAAACATATAACATGCATAAATATACTTTAATATATTTTTGCATGTCATTTACATTAATAGATAAACTGCAAACGTAAATATTTCTAAACTTTTGCGCTAATAATCAAATCAAAACTAAAATTAGAATCTCGGTGCTGCAGCAATACGGTGAAACTGTTCAATAAGAAAAAAATTTTGTAACTGCCAATTGTAATCCGGGGGGGGGGGTTAGCTCCCTAGGCATCAAAAGGTTAAGGTCCTTTGAAAACCTGTAGCTCCCGGCGCAGCATGACGCTTGCTGCTCTTGAGTAGTACCAGCAAGAATCAATTCTATTACTAGCGAACTAACAATTAAAAAAAATACATAAGGTTTATATATGTTTAATTGTGAAAAAATTGGGTTTTAAAATTTCGGATTACGTATTTAATTCAAAAGTAAAAGCGGAAAATGTATTAACCGTAAATATAGTATAACAAATGTTAATTTAAAGTATTTATGTTAAAGTAATATTTCCCTATCTCTATTCATAAAATCAGAAAACCACAGTAAAAAGACTGCACTTCTTTATTAGAACTTGCATCTTTATTTAACAAATAATCATTTGTAATTGGTAATAATATTTATAAAAATTTATCTCTAATTTGTTTATGAGAAATGTGAAAAATTATACAGCTTTTATCGTTTTCTCGATTAGAAAGAGGTATTCGTTTGACCCTAGAGAACGTGGGAAAATACAGGACTTCGAATATTTTTCAAATTCAAAATTTTTCGTTAACGTAATAATTTTCGTGCTATTTCATAAATAATATATCATTCAACAAAAGAATTTGGTTTGAATGGCTGTGATTGTAAGTAAGATGCCGTTTCAAATCATTTTGGAATATTGAAAGAATTCCAGTAAAAAATAAAATTTCGATCAATTAAAATTTATTTCGCTACTTAAATTATATATACAAAAAGACATACTTTATAAGATAATCGTTATATGCAGTGAGGAAAGCAATGACAAAAGGTTTGAATAAAAAAAACCCTAACTCGGTCATTCTAAGCGGAAATAAAATATAAAAAAAAACAGTTAAGCAAGCGTTAGGTATGTATTAAATCAGAATATGCATTAAGTCAATGTTAAGTATATACGGAAGCAACGTTAAAATTCGAACTATTCATAAAATGCAATAATTAAAATTTACGCAATATATAAAATGTAATAAATTAGAATCAAACTATTTACAAAATGCAAAACATGATAAATAGTGGTAGCATAAAATTAATTATTGGATAAATTTAATGCAATTGTTATTTAATTTACGATTTCTGGTATCACATATTCATAGATTATCATTGCCGCTAACGTGTTTGCATTCACAGTTCTCTTCTGAATGCTCAAAATGAGTGTTTCGGTTTCTGCTTCCGAAACATTAATTTTAGGGCATATCGCGCATCGAAAGGGTCGAAACGTCGGGCCAGGGCTTCCCATTCTCGTAATCTGGCAACTGACGTTGGAACTGGAGTTAATTGGTATTATCCCCGAGTGCAGAAAGTCAGCTGTCTGGGATAGAAGTACAATGAACGCGGGAAGGCACCAAAGCATTGTTCGACATTGTATAGTCTCTTCTATTGTTCATCCTGCTGGAGTGGGACGATGCAAAATCGAGGGTTAACGAGCTATGCATCACAAGGACTTATCGATGGTATAATACAATCAATCAAATTGGCTCTAATGAGAATTAGAATTGAAAATGTAGAATAAAACACTGTAAATACACATTAATAATAGAAGTATATCTAAATCCTGTACACTCACAGTTGCGGTTTGTATGAATTCTTGTCCAGTAATATAATTAATGTCTAGTATGTCAATTTCCAAGTAGGTCAAATCATCGGAGATACATGTATTTGCCTCCAAGATCCAACTGGAAAAATTGGATCAGCTGTAGAAGAATCACTTTTTATTCTCCAAATTTAACAGTTACTTGTAGCCGCTGGGAAAGCTTACTCATATCGGCTTTTTCTGGAATGATGTCGTGAAATCGAAAGTGACAGAGGATTTCTTTTTTTATTCGACCACTGGTCAGCTCAAATTGACCCCAATTTGTATTCTAGTCGTTTGGAAATAGGTGATATTCCCAAGTGCACGACATTGCTTATACCTGCAAAATGTACAAGAACGTCCCAGCTGTTGAACACGTATTTCTACAGACAACTGAAAGTTTTATAAAATACTATATACAATCGTCCATTGGTTCACGAAAGGAATAAAGATGATGACGTATTTAACAGTACGAAATGAAATCCTCAAATTTCTGCCTCTAGTGCATTATGTCTTAACAGTACCTATCTTTTCTCCGATTATCCGTCGCCACTGACATACGTCTGGACTTTTGAAAGATTTTGAACATTTTCAAAATGTGCAAAAAGTTCCTCTTTTGCGGAAAATATGTGTCTGCACCAGAATTGTCATTATTAGTCTTTCATCAAGTGTTCACATTGTGAATCTATTATTTGCTTTTGTGATTTTTACCGTGCTTATCACAAAATATCCTGTGTCAAAATCCATACCTATAAAAATAATTTCCCGTGTGAATATTTTACGCTTCTTGAAAACAAAAATTAAATGAAAAATAATTTTACAGACTTTTTTTCGGATTCTTTAGCACTTTTTATGAAAGTTGTATGCAGACGTTTACATAACCTTAGCTTCCTTAAATCGCCAAACTAGAGATTCGCACTACCACGACCTCTCATCTGACACCTCCCGCAGCCACCATGCCGACTTTCGTTACGAAGTCGAATTTAGTACGCTGGTAGATGATTTGCTAGAGTAAAAGTTCATTACACAGAAATACATGAGCATATTGGCAAAAAATCGGATTGTGTGAATTGTTAATTCCTCTCAATTCTTGATTTGTTTGTTGTTCAGTTAAGAGTTTTTGGCAATGTGCTCTAACATTCATTTTCATTGATTTTGCGCATGTAATAATTCTAAAATTGTAAACCAAAACTCAATACAGAATCTTATATTGACGTTATTATATAAGAAGAAAAAAACGTAATCCTAACGTCTAACACTGATAGTGCACTCTTTCGTATGCAAAGGTATTTTGACAGAACATGTAAACGATTAAAATTTGGTGTCCAATGAACAAATAGCGGGAACTCCGACGCATCGGAACTGCGCATTCAGCAGGTGTATATGAGAAGCGATTTTCAGTATGTGGTCAAAATTTCTGTTGCATATTGACTGCGCATATCTTACATCGACTATAACAATGACTCGCCGAAAGATGCGTGCTCATTACGAGCATATGTCAGAGTTTGAAAGAGGTCATGCTATCTGATTAAAGGAGGCTTGTTGAACGAATCGAAGAATCGCTAGACATGTGGGTCGAAGCGATCGATGCGGCGATTGGACGCTGCTAGAAAGAGTGGGTCAACAACGGCAGATGTCAGCGTCGGGACGGCAAAGGTCGACCTAGGGCCACAACAGAACGGGAAGACAGAGCGATTATCGGAGCATCGGATTCGTCGTTATCAACTATCCAACGTGAAGCCTGCACACATGTGTCCAACGTGACCCTCTCCAGACGACAGAGAGCGGAATTTACGCTCGCGCCGATCGTTATGCCGCTTACCTCTCACGCCTTTACACCGTCAAGTCCGATTACAGTGGTGCCGGGCTCGATCAACTTGGAACTGCACTGACTGGGGACGTATAGTCTTTAATGACGAGTCCCGTTTCCAACTGTGTCCTGGAGACAACCGCAGACGTGTCTGGATACGTCTAGGGCATCGTAGGGATCCTGCCTTTAATATCGCACGCCATACAACAGGGCGTTATGATCTGGGTTGCCATCTCCTCTGATAGCCGGACCCCTTTGGTGGTTATTTCTGGCACACTTACAGCACAGCGGTACGTAGACGACATTCTACGACCGGTTGTGTTACCGTTCCTTTTGCGACACCCTGTACTTACGTTTTAATAAGACAATGCCCGGCCGATTGCAACCATCCCGGAATGTTGACGATGTAGTCCGACAATTTAGTGCAGTATTCCGACAGACAATTTGGCAAGAAATTCCCCAGGACAGCATCAGGGATTTTTATCAGTCTATGCCACGCATGTGACATCTTGCATCCAGGCCATAGGTGCACCAACGCCTTGGATTAACTTCCCTTTGTAACGGTTAAACTCTGCAACAAATCATTCAATTGTTCTGGAATTTTAATCGTTTCTTTTTCTATGTATGTTCTTCACATCCACCAATTTTTATCGCAATCGGACAACTCCTTCTTGGTGCATCGATTTTTTGTTATAGAGTGTATATTATTCCCTCATGCTAAAATAATCAAAGAGACATCCTATGAAACAAGTTCTTTAAACTTAAATCCATTGTTTATATGTGTAACTTTTTGCAATACACACCATCAAACTTAAAGAAAATACTGTTTGCATTCCATTTCTGTTTGTAAGATGTTATTACCCTTCTAAGTGAAAATTGGTCAACTCCTAAAACCACTGGGCATAATTTTTTAAATTTTTTACGTGGAATTAATATGACTACTAAATCTTGACACTCGCATTTAGGCTTAAATAAGAGATTTTATTCAAATAAAAAGCTATGTTTTGTGCTTATAAATGGGTGTCAAAAATCATCAGTTATCCATTTCTATTAAAAGCGAATTCAATTTTACTACAATTTATTTGTAAACTATTAAATCTTTGAAGGCAGACTCCATATACGGAAGATATATAAGTAGAAAGTGTGATGAAAATATTGCTCATATTTTATCCGGAGATCATTCATGAAGCATTGTGTATACCAAGTGTTTAAATAGATCAATTATTGACATTCTACCTCCTTAGATATGTAGTAGAATATTTTGGGGTGATAGGAAATTGATACAAAATAAAATAGCCATGCACATAGTTTGGACTTAAACCAGGGATCTTCGGGTGTTTGCCCAAATGCTAAGGTACTAAATACAGTTGCACGCGTAGCTGTTCTCATACTTACGCTTGCCACATAAAGTACTTCGCTAATTGTTAAAGAACGGAGAATTTGTAAGAATTAATAAAGGAAATCTATTTCTGGTACTAAATCTTTTCCAGAGATGAAAGGTGGAAGCTTTTTTGCTAATGAAACTCCTTTTTTTAAGCGAGTGTTTATTTCCTAACTTCGAAAATTTAAAAACGAGAAAAAGTCTATGCCTACCTGTGCTCAACGTCGTAGCATTCATTAATCATAAAGATTCCAATTTGTCTTTAAACATTTTTGGGAAAATCTTCGAGAAGGTATTCTTTAAGTCGTGGAGAACCTTCATTTTAGAAAGATGTTCAAACAGCTATGTATATTACTCAAACTAGAGCTCTTTGTAAGGAAGAAACAAGGAGATTCCTCCCCAAGTCGGAATCAAACCGTCAACGAAAACATTCTTTACAAACAAACTCTAGCTTGAGCTATGTATGTGGGTGTTACAACATCCTTCTAAATTAAATATTCCACACTCATTTAAAAATCACGCTCTAGAGTCTTTTCAATTGTAATCATTTGTTTGAGAATTTTGTTATTTCCTGAATAAATGTAACCTAACTCATCGTTCTGGTTTTAGAGCATAATATTAAATGAAGTAAAAAAGATTATTCAACGATTTTAATACTGTTTTTCTTCCCAGCATCGCCTATTTGTAACGCTACTTCACGCTTCCAGAGACATTTTTGTTTAGAGTGCATTGTTCAGAAATACCTTTTCGAATGAAGATTTTTGCCACAGGCGCATCAATCATCCACTTCTGGATGAACTTGAAGCTTTCTAAGCAAAAAATCTCCTTATGACAACTTTTATTCACTAACTTTAAAATTTCGTTCTCTTTTGTAAGAAGTTGAGAACGTAGGTATAAAATCCCTCACTTTTTTATAAAGTAACTTGCCTAAGTGCCACATAGTGGTGGGATTGGAATTTGGGATAAAAGAGCGATAGAAATGAAAACCCCTACTCTGTTGAAAATATAAAAATATTTATATCCGACTAAAATGAAAGTAAATCCACTAGTGATAAATATTCTAATTTCGAGTAAGTATAAAGATAAAGTGAGTCAGCAATATCTACCTTTATGAACCCTGAAAATCCTGGATGAAATGAGGCAAACCGGACTAATTTACTTTATTTCAAGTCATAAATTTTGATAAGCCATTAAAAGTTACTAAGAACTTCGAATACAATTATTTTAACGTGGATGGGTTAATAGATTATCCCCCACATCGTAATTTTATATCAATCTTATCTTCCCGTTAATGTAGTAAATGACTTCCTCCACATTGTATTTTAATACTATTTATTAAATGAAGTAGCTCGTTAACCAAGAAAGGATTGTGAAAAAAAAAGGAGGACTTCTGCAAAAGATTACTTTTGTTTTGAAGCTCAGATTTCAGACGCATAATTCAGCGTAAAATACAGAGATGCTATTTAACTTGACCTCGTAATCCTTTCGATTTCCACTGCGATCAATTTGGATGTGAACTACATATCGATTCGTAATTCATTTTTCATTGAAGTTAGAAAACGATTCTCTTTTTACAAAAGAGACGGACTTCGTTCAAGGAAAAGGAATGATGCCTGTAAGTATTTTGCATGACTAATAGTTCTGGAGCAAAACTGTGATTGCAAAATTAAATATTACATATTAAAGTAAAGCAAAAGTTGTAATAATTAATATTAAAAGGAGATAAGAAGACGAACATTTCAACACAGTTACAAATATACAGAAGTAAATGAGTTTTGAAATGAAGAACTTCGTAAAAGTAATTAATAAAAATATGCTGTGTGAGAAAGTTGAAATCACCAATAAAAATTATATAACATATTAGCTCGTACAGAAGCTAATTATACAAATATTTGAATGTCTGGCAAGAAGAAGCACCAAATAGTTACGCGAACGTTTCCAAAGAAAATAATAAGAGAAGAAGTTTTCCGGCAGAATTACCGTTGCGTCATTTTTATTTTCATGACGTTTCTTCTTACCTGAGCAAGCTTTTGGCGGTCCCGAGAAAGGAAGAAAAGCAAGGAAGTTTAAACATATGCGTGAAAATATCATTGACAATAAATCATTAGGTTTCTTTAATAAATATCTTTGTACTCCTTTTTCATTTTTGATTCCTACAACTATCTTCAGAAAGGCTGAAGAGGAAAGTTGAGATATTAATAAATAAAATATTAGTATAAGAAACGCGCGATTTAAATTGTCTGATACACCAAGCATGAATTTGGTTAGGATTCTCTAAAAGGGGATATGTTGCGTTTAAAAATTAAAGTTGGTTTGTGAAAACACTAAACATTAAATAAGTAGAAAATGTGTGATAATATTTATTCTCCACATTATTCGGTAACTGTCATGTACGTATATTAACACTGACATACCAATACATAGTAATAAATACTTAATTACATAGGTATATAATGTTAACATATATATCTAATTAACATGATGTGGAAGGTTCGAAGAAATTATACAAATATAACTTGTACAGAAGCCGGAAAAAAAATATGTGCACCCACAAACAATTCCCCATCTTAGTCTCTCTCTCCACTTCATTTTCAGATAATTG
>QLNU02015003.1:69888251-69919935 GCA_006491805.2 Dysdera silvatica | reverse complement strand
GCTTCATTTGTAGCGATGTCTACAATTCGACGTCCTGGCCCGGACGTTTTGGGGCAAAACTTCCAAATCATTGAGTTGAGAGACTCATTTGGATTTTGAGTCCTCCCTCCTAAGCAACAACTCAGTAATTTGGGATGGGACAGGTCGTTGAAAATCAGTTTTATAAACTTCATGATAGCCTGAGGTAAAGATTGTTTATGGCGAAATATCCCAGTTGCTTTTTTTGTAATAGCTCGCTGGTAAGCACACCACGATATGTTTCCTTTGGGGCAAAAATGGTGCAGTGGATCAGCATCACTTGATCCTTTATGGAAGAAGACAGCCCATACTGCTTTCCTCATCGCACTTAAATTGTCCTTATGCTCCTTGATTGCATTCCCATAGTAGGAACTGAGTTGGTCTATCTCTTCATCAGTGAGCCGGCCTTTTCCTCCAAGACACTTGCTATCTTCTAATTTCTTTCCAGACATATGTTGTTTCATTTTCCTTAGCCTGGCTCCCATGCGCTTCTGAATGTGACCAACACATTCAATTTTTTTAATGTCTACATCATCGTATGGCTGTAAATTCCTTATGGATAAAAATGTTTTTGAATCCCCGTCTCCTATATATCCACTGTATTTAACATCTCTTAGTGCCCCTGATCGTTCAAATATACGGCACATGCCTACCGCCTCCATACTTCCCGATGAACCCGTATGGTTCTTCAAACATTCAAGTTCGTGTAAGGCCTTCCATTTATCGAAGTTTGGACCACGTCGAATACCTTTATATGCATCACACCCCTTGCAAAAAGTTGACATTACTTCTTTATCGATAACTTTCACACACTGTTCACCAATAACAGTACACACACCTACCAAAGACATATACCCTTTGGTTTTCCAGGTACCGTCCCCACTAATGATGATGTTCGATGACCCTGTAAGTAGTGCCTCATCTTCCGCAGCCTTCTTCATGGATTTTGTGGCAACTTTCGAGGTGGCTAATTCAAGGTGTTTGATTTGTCGATTATACGACCCTTCTGCATTTGGCTGTGGCAAATCCATTACAGCACAAAACATATTCATCCCCGACAATCCCTGACCCAGACATCTCATGGAATATAAAAACCGACGGTTTATTTCTGCAACAGCATTCTTCGGGCCAATAAATTTACTGCTGAGAAAAGAACCGATTTGTCCACAGCTTGAGCAATTCAAAATAAATTTAGATGCTAGTCCACTGGTAATTAATTCACTGATGGTAATGCTGCAACCACATACCTTGCAAGAAAGGAATTGTTCCAGGGCCTCAAACATCAGACCCTTATCCAATATTCGGTACCCTTCAAAAGTTTGATCTACAGGAGAATCTTCTTCAAAGCACAGCTTTAATTTTTTGCTCGATGTGCTTTCGTCCAGCATTTTATGATTTCGTGTATGTACATTTCCGGTAAATTTTCTTTTTTTTGGCCGTGTTCCGGATGCACGTTTTTTAATGGGAATAACATTCGCCATAACACTGATAATATATAGATAATATATAGAGTAAGAGAAACGACAAAATATAAATATATGTATTAAAAAAGAAAGAAAATAGGATTTCAAAACCTGGATCGCAAAAACGAGGTCAAAAAACCAAACGTGGAACAAGCAGCAGGCAATCGCAAAAGCGTGGTTTGTTTTAGGGAACACTGGTTTGTTTACAAACATAAAGTGCGTAGAGTAGTTTACTTCATTTGTCCTGCATCTGTTGATAAAATAAGAAAGTATGTATGTAGACACGTCTCCTACAATGCGCATAAAATTCTTAAACGAATACATGAATACGAAAACATCGAAACTAAATGTAAACAAACTCTGCGTCCCTTTAAAATGATATCCTTGAAGATTCAGTACTCTTTAGATTTTTTTTCGTAATTCAACTTCTAATGTAAATATTTTTAAACGGTTGGTCTTAAAATGGTCAGAAATATTTGGGCTTTCTGATAAAAAAAAAATAAAAAAAGGTAAATTTTTGAAACTTTATGGGCTATGTGCTCCCTTAAAAAAAAGTCAGAATCATCAATAGCTGTTCATTGCTGGTCTCCGGATCATAAATTTAACTTCGATCAAGACAAATTAATATTTAAACCTCCTTCTCTAGCTGATTTAGTATTTTTCGAAGCTTTTTTCATCCATCAGAACAAGGAGCACTTCGTAAATACTGTCTACTATGGGCAGTATCCATCCGTCGTGATCATGTTTTATTTACGTCAGTTTTTTATACACTTTCCGTTTTAATTTAATTTTCCATTACTCGTTACTAGATCATCACACAATTTAATCATGCATCCAATTTTCCTTACGCCGTTTACGACCTTCTGCTCTCGACCAGTGTAGGGCGCAAACGTACGGACAACACTCATAACCAAATTAAACAACAATATTAATCAACTTTTTTTGACGTAGTGATACCAGTGTCATGGCGTGGTTAGATGGTGAAACGTTCGTAAAGAAAAGAAATGTTTTTTGCGTCTGGTGGAGCCTGAACACACAACCGTCCACGGCCCCACCAAACGCAGAAATATTTACCTTCTTTCGAACGTTTCACCATCTAATCACGCCATAACATCGGCGCTGGTATCACTACGCCAATAAACGTTGATTTATATTGTTGTTTAATTTAATCTGCGTAGTGTTCGATTTGTATTAATATTCATAGCCATACCCGTTATACCAGTTTCCACGCATACGGTTATGAGCGCTTCTCCGATGATGAAGATGGTGGCTTAAAAGCATCGAAATTTCCGTTCTATCGAAAAAGCCGTTTCAATCTTAAATTTTTAAAACTGTGCTTATTTTGTCTGACAAGGCATTATTTATAGAGTTAAAGGTTTTGTTTTTAAAAAGAGAGTAGTGTTTTAAGCCCATTTCTTTCAGATTATAAATCAAAACTGTTTGACTTTGATATTTTAGAATGAACAACATTGCCACTTAATGGCTTTAAATTAAGACTGACCTCGAAGACGAACGACACCCTACCAATTTTTTGCGAAATTATGAGACATTCATTAGTCCTTAAAGCGTTTATCACGCTATTTAACCAACCGTACTCTGCATGTAAAATGCTCACAATTTTTTATTAAGCCTTTCTTACATTTAGGATCAGCAGCATTTCCTAAACATCCCCGTGTAAATAATTTTATTATACGTTCTTAATTATGTCCATACCTTTATACGATATCAAAACTAGTAATCGAAATGAAAATCTTACATGTTCTAAATGTCGGAAAAATTATGTTTTTTTGTTTTTTTTAAATTTGAAGCGACATGTTATCAGCGCACATAGTTCGTGTCCATCCCCTGGGGAATTGATGTATGATGATCTTCAAGTTTTTTGCTCCTCCGAAAACGTTTTCTGAATATTCTCCGTAACCGGTCATATGTGTTTCTTTAGGCTAGAGTACGCTAGAAAATAAATATTAGCATTCTTGGTGAAAATACTAAACGAGTGCCTAATAAACAAAATATAAATGCAGATTATTTCGATTTCGTTTAATCGCGGTTTTACTGTATTGTACCGCAATAATCTATATAACCGTTCTACAAAGAAATGCCTAGATGTCAGAAAAAGTCTTTAAATTTTGTTTATTAACTAAATTGTGTGGGAGGAGGAGCGGATACTTGTTAAGCTGATGATGATATCAACTTTTTTCCTCCACTTTGGCCTAGTCAAGTTTATTGACGTCAGAAACCCAGTTTTTGCAATTGTTACACTATTTTTCCTGAGACAAAGAAGTAATAAAATCGACAACGTCATGTACAGCGGGCCTTCAGAAAAGTTCAGGCCCATGCAAAATATGGTTGAGCAGCCGGTAAGATGTATGCAGCAACGGCTTATTTCTGAGACAGTTAAATACGCTGCTTTTGTGTTGCAAATTATAAAAATTAATACATAATAAACTGATAAAATCCATTGCTATGAAATTAAATTGTTGCCTCAATCAGCCTGTGCAAAATTTACGAAATCAACGATATCACTACAGGACAAAAACGACTGAAACACTTTTAATTTCTTTTGTATAATTAGTCTACATGCTTAAATTAGCAAACCAAATGCAGATTACAAATGTTTTCCATAATATAATAATTTCAAGACCTTCTGCATCATTATTTTAAACTTGTAGTTTGCAGAGTTTTTTTTTTTTTTGGTATAATTATCAACACTGTTTCAAGATAAATTACAGCAACGTGATTATACCAAAAATGAAAAAAAAATCCACTAGATCTCACGTCATCTTTCCGTGTTATATTTTTAAATTTAGAATGATAATATACACTGGAATTTAAAATATCTGGAATTTTCTGTATGTTCGCATGTATTTATTTTTATTAGTGATTGATTCAGAAATTTAATAAATTTTTATATTGGAAACTAAGCATATGCGGCATTAATATGTGTGCATATTTATTTTTAATTTTGTTGTATCAATAGCAATGGTATCCCTATAGTTTGCTGTCAATTGGAATGTTGCTTCTGCATAATCAAAAAAAGTAATCTATTTAGTTTATGAAATATATGAACTTTCCTTTAGAACGATTATACATCTTATTTTAAAAGTCAGGAATAAACTAAATATTTACTTCCTAAACCATCTCTGATTTTAGTTCCGTATGCGTTACCTTTATTTTTCGTGAAATTTAGCCAAAGTTTCAAGGAAACAGAAAAAGATAAAAAAGAAAACAAACAAAGGTGTAAACTTTGAAGCAACTTCAACGAATGCAGTTTCCGAAGAACTTTCGCAATTGCAAACGAAATCGATAAAAATAATCGCATTTTCCTCAAAAAATGCAGACGGGGAAAACGGAAATGGAGTCATTTAATCTCAGTTAATGGAACGCAACGGATAAAGCAATCAACTAGCCAGCAATTAGAGAGTCCTATAAGATTCACGAGATTTAAGTTTTTAAATTTTATAAGAAACCATTTCCTGCTTGAATAAGCATTGCGGTTTTACGAAAAGAAAATTTCTGGATATTTACGAAAGCTAGAATAAGCATCATATAAACCTGGATTTAAATTCGCAAGGGACAAAAAATCAAACAATAAATAGAAATGCAACTAGGGGTTTAATAAATAGAAATAATTTCCATGTCGTCAATTTACGCCATTAATGTATAAGAAAAGCACATGCACTGCCTTCCGAAAGTTAAGAACGCGATGTATCAACTAGCGAATGAGTCCTATTGAAAGAATCTTACTGAAGAAATCTTATTGAAAGAAACTTACTATTGTTACAGATTATGGTACGCAAATATGAAACGATATATCCAATAATGATTTTATTCTAAAAAAATGAAATCGGGCGTGAGGTGAAAATTTGTCTTTGGTACCTGAGACTTTGAGTCATCAAAAAAATGCTTGAAGATTATTACCGATGATCCTTCGGGTTAAGTTTGCGTTATTGTGACACAAAAAAACATATATATGAGCTCGTGTGCTAGTGGAAATTGTAAAACAAAATTGTTCAATAAGGAAGTCGCCAGTTTTGTTTTTCTGTGAAGCATTCTGTTATTTCTTGTTCATGGAAATTAAAGTGCGATATTTTTTCGGAGATTTGTTTCATGTCAGAGCCTATGGCACCAACATATTCTGATGACCAGCATATCGCCTTGCGATCGCATCAACTCCTAGAGCAATGAATATCACGGTGATAACAATGTACCTGCCAGTAATATGCAGTCGCCTTGTAGTGGTCTGGTCATAGTGATTGCTTAAGATCATTGCAAGATGGATGGTTAATAACGACGTATCCAATGCTTTTACAGCAGTCCTCACAATTTCTGTTTTTCGTTCTGTCGCCCATCTAGGTAGCCCGTTACCTGCTTATTTGTGAAATGTGATATTTCCGAGTCATTCCTGCTAACACCGTCCAGTTATCGCGTCACTCTAACCCGAAGGCCAACCTACAGGGTGTTCCGAAAGCATCGAATCAAAAGTATGTAGCCACGATCCTTGAGCAAATTGGACTGTAATGGCCTTTTACATAGGGGATCAAAAATGAATATCCATAGATTTATGAATATAAACAAATAACAAAGCATGATTGGATGAGAAACAAAGTTAAGCCCATGAAGAATGGAATCCTGCAATAGACCGCATCTGGGCCGTATTATCAAGAAACTGGTTATCTTATTCGCTTTGCATCTCTGAAATGTGGGAATTAACAATTTCAAGCCAATGAAAATTGTATTTGAAAGTTTGACCTACCACTTGAATTTAATTTCCCAAATTTCGCCGTCACTAAACTATGGCGAAAATGGCAAATCCTTGGAAAGGTATTTACGAATTGAACCATTGACTTTTTGGCCATTTTATTCCCCCCGCCGTAAGTAAAAATTAACATTGAAAATAAATAACATAGGAAAATAAGCCCAAGAGCAACTCCCTCTCCCTATGAAAGTGTTTACATAATACTTGAACGCTTCCTAATAAATTTTTTCCATGGTAAATGGAAATACAAGTCCTGCGACCCGGCCACCATGCTGGCGCCTATAGTCGTCATTATTCAGAATCGATCAAGACATAAGCGTACGGAAGTGGGATTCATGTGGGCCATAATCTCCCGCAATTGGGAGAATATTAACACTAGGTGCAGGGGCGGACTGGGTTCTCTCAAAGGGCGCGAGTCCTATAGCCCATGAGGGCACAAGTCCTATCGCCCATGAGGGCGCACCGGACCGGAGACCGGCAACCTATTCCACCCCTGAATAGATCTACCGAAAGCTATGATATAGAGGTAAACCTTCTCATTCGAACCAACCTCTTTTAGGAATTTTCTGCGTACGCTACTGGATCAAGGGTAATTTTTCGATACTAACTTTTATTATCAAGCTATTTATTATTTACCTGCAGGACAGACTTTTGAATTCTTGGGCGGTAAAACATGAACGAAAATAAAAGAATCTTTGGAGCATAAAAGTTTATGATTGGCAGGTGGAGGGCATTGGCGGATCCAGTACGAATCCCAGAGGTGGGGGGTGTCGATTTGTATGAACGTGCACAAAGTAATTTTAAACTGCAGGGGTGTGTGGTCCTTAATAGCAGTTGGTAAGGCGTCCGTATACGGATCTTGTTAACGCATGCTGGGCGGAGGGTTTGTTCCTTTTAGTACAGGGATTCCTTGGCCACACGAGGCCCTTTGCTATTCACTCTTCCCACCTATCGCCTGCCCTGCCTTTCATAGTAAAAACTGAAATACTCTATACAATAATTTTTGCCACCCACGTTTTAATTACAGCTCAAACTAGAGCTTGTGTAATTTTGGAGAAAAAGAGACGCTTTCCCCATCCTGGATTCGAACCAGGGTCCCTCCGTTTAGCCCGGAGTGTCTTGGACCGCTAGACGAATGAGGACAGAAATACTCCTTAGGCAAACTTCCTTAATCGGTGTTGCGAGTCTCGAGATATTTATTTTTCAAACTAAACTTCTTATTTTGAACCAAGAGGGCTCCCACGGATCTAGGGACTCACTATGTTCCTAATGCATCACTAAGGAAAATTTCTTGCCCTATGTAGGAACCCTAAAATCTTTATTTATGAAATTGCGCCAATTATAGGACCACGTCGCTATTTCGGCAATCGCAAAAAAATGCCAACACAAACCGGAAAACCTGTCTGACGAGGCAATGTAGCAACCCCGCGCCGGAGTTGAGATTTCGAGGCAGGCTACTTCTTGGTTTGTAAGCACCATTGGTCATTATAGACTCCACCTCTGAGAAATACAGATAAGCATACCTTCGTGGATATTCATTTCCGACCTTCCATGTGACGTGACATTATGGTCTATTCTGCGCTAGTATCACGGCTATATACGTTTGATTCGGTGTTTTCGGAACACCCTGTATAAGCTTGCGTATCTACTCTCTTTCAATATTATGACACATTCTCTTTCAAACTCGTTTTTTTCTTCGTAATGCCCTCAAATTCGACGTTGTCACTGTCAATGAAAATAAACGCAAACAAAATCCACTGGAAATTCTGTCCCTCAAAATGAGATTCACCCTTAATATAAACTATCTTTATCAGCAGTCGCATTGCTCTGTATCTACGGCTAGTAATTCAGCAGGTGCGAAACTGTTGTCATTTTCATATTCGGTCGGAAGACATACGAAGTCTCATTGCTATTGGATTACTTTTTCAGGGTCCTTCAATTTTTTTTTTTCAAACGGTGTATATTTTATCTACAGAAATTTAGATTTCGAATTTTTTTATGGTAAATTTTAAAACATTTAGTGTGTTGGAAGTTATCCTGATGGTCCTGTCCACATAACGGAATATATAGTGCCGCTCAAAATTGAATATATGTAGAAAAAAACTGCTTTTATATATACAAAGCAATGGATGTAAATAGAGAAACTTTGTGCATGTTGTGTGATGTAATGTGTCATATTTCTTGTGAAATTATATGTAGGGAAATGTGGCCAAATAATTAATGTAAGAAATTGATAATTTTTCCGTTAACACTCTTTTTTGGTGGCAACTGCTTTAATTTTCAGTGCATTTATCTAATGAAATTTATAAACAAAAATTTTGAAAGAAATATATATACTTTCTGTTCTAAACTAACTAAAACCATATATCCGTCACGTCAACAAAATATTTTCTATAACATTGTGCTCTGCTTCAAATATTTTCGTAGGCAAAGTATTTTCTTGTGATTTCTTATAAGTTCTAATATAAAATTTATTCTTAAGTAAACATAGTATTTTATAGTCTAGCATGAATTTTTGTAGATAATAAATCTCCAAATTTCATATTTAATACCCATCCATGACGTGAAAATTTTTCGTAAATTGAATTAGAAAAAATTTACATATATTAAACTAAATTCAAATTTAGTTTGAAAATGTATACAAATTCTTAAAATGTGTAAATCGATTTCATAATATTTCAAAACTTACTTTTTCAAACATTTCAAAATGTTTTCAATATCTCCAAAATTTATACAACTCGAACACTACGCAGATCAAATCAAACAACGATATATTTTTTTAATATAATTTTTAAACATTTCTTCTCTTTCGAACATTTCACCATCTAATCACGCCATAACATCGGCGCTGGTATCACTACGCCAATAAACGTTGATTTATATTGTTGTTTGATCTCCAAAGTTGTTTTTAATCTATTTCAAGATAAATGTATAAACTTTTAAAGCGGAAATTTAAATGTTCATGGTAGTAAAATAAAATATTAAGGAAAATGTTGATAAAATTTTTCTGTATATTTTGATTTCGCGCATTTAAAATTTTAGATTCATTATTAACGATCAAATAAGCACAAATTCTTTTTACAATGACCTGTTTTATACAGGGAGTACAGAATCGACCGTTCAATCTCCTCACAGCTGTATTCCTTGCAAAATTCTACGCAAAAAGTTGGAGAGCGAAAATTCTCAAAAATGCATAATTAAAAAGTTATGAAAGATTAAAGAAGAGCTAATAGACTTACAACTTCACCACTCACTTTTAGGAATTAGCCCTTTATGCACCGACGGCGTAAAGCCGTCTTAAGTTTTAAAGCTTAGAAGAAATTCAAGTTTCCGGTTTGTTCACCAAACAAGTTGAGTTTTTTGAACACACCCCAAATTTAGTTACGATTTCTAATTTACGCTAAGAACAAGGTTTACAAATTTGGCAGTTTTTCAAAGTTATATTGTAACGATGGGCTTATTTCAATAAACCTTTTAAAATTTTATATTCTAAACAAAACAAGCTTACTAATAAACAATTAAATACAAAACTCTCACAGTTGAAATTTCTTAACGGTCATTAACAACGTTAATAAAATTTAACTACGACGCAGGGCTGGTTAAGGCTTTTTGAGGCCCTTGAAAAAATTTCATCCCCGGCCCCTTTTATTATAAATTACGTAATTATTTATTTTGAGATAATAGAGGAAAAATTAAGATTAACTTAAACCAAAATACTCATAAACTTCCAAAAATTTAAAAAGTAAAATATATGAAAATTTCATGTGTAATATAAGTATTATAAAATATATATTAAAAATTTCTCTTTTTCTTTGCTCTTTCTTCAGCAAAATTATCAATTATTTTTTTACAATTATTAAAATCTACATCGTTTTCTATGCACAATACAGCTGGATAACTTAATTTTGACAGACTTGCGGAATTTGGTAATTGATTTTTTACTTGTCGAAATACTGAAATTGATCTTTTTCTATTTTCATTTGAAATAAAGGCAAATAAATACGCAATACAGTTTCCACATTAATTTTTCTCAACAAATTCGAAGTAACGTTCCGAGATTATCACGCCGGGCCCCTCAAAAAGCAGGTTCTAGATATTTGCTTTTTTGTTTATGAAATAATCCGGTCCTGACGCAGTACATCGCGAAGTGATTTGTTTCAATATAAGCTTATTTTTATACTTCGTATAAATTCATCGTTATGTATGTGTACGTTTGTACAATGCAGAAAATAAAATTTAAATCTGTTATTTTTTTGGAAAGTACCTGAGGTTTTTGTAAACACACACACAAACAGTGATACGAGAAATGACGGGTTTTCAATATCACCAGTATAGTAAACACCACAGATAATTACTCGTGTAAAACTAACTCGATAAAGTATTTTTCGCTTGTCAATTAGCTATCTTACTCGGACATACACACTCCGAAAGGTTCATTACGTCACCGCTTACGGTAAGAATAAAAACATCGGAAACAAGGCTAATATGAAGAAATGAGACTGATGTGTAGCACCACAACATAATTAGGAAAACACATGGCTGCATGTTAGATCACATCATCATATGTTCAAAGCTAGCACCTTGAAGTGCGGAACATGCGGCAGTATCCGTTCTACGTACCAATATCCGTCCTACGCACGGTATGTTTATTGTACTGGCAGAGTCGGTGTGACGCTAAACATGATTTCTGCGAAACTATGTTTTGACGTCCTGTACTAATTTTTTAATAATTATTAAACTATGTACACCTATTTTGTCCTTGGCAAGTGAGTGTTATTTCCTGCTTTCTTATGTTTAAAAAGTTTAGAAAACGACCATTATACCTTCCAAAGTTTGCTTTTGCGCTCAGGAGAATGAGTTTTATATTCTGCATATCCCCATATGCGTAAATGGATAACGAGTTTTCATTTTCATAAACAGACAACATCTAGATCAAAAGTAATGTTTATCTATACTTCAAAACAAAGACAATATTTAGAAATGTGTTGTTTTTTCTAGATTTACGATTGTACTGAACATCACTTTCCCGAATTAGTCCCCATATGTAGCCTCCCATCATGCTTTCATTGCACTGGGTACTCTGAGCTGTATGGCACTTGGGCTATTGATCAAGGAATGTTTGGATACACCACTGCTTTTGTATTTTTATCAAATGGCGTTTTGAAGGGTCTACCATGCGGAAGTAACAGTTGCTTGTGTGGTCAGTTGGTTCCCTAGAAACTCGCGAAATTACAAACCTTGGGACTCTTTTCTCTCCTCTGTACCATCCTGCAGAAGAATAAAATGAAACCAATGTAAAACTAAGACATCTAGAGAGCAACAACTACCTTAATTTTACCTTATCCTCTAGAGTTCTTTTTCAGTTCTCGGAGGTGAAATGAGGTGCCCATGTTTTATCCTATCTCCAATTGGCATTCCGAAATATGCCTTGTAGGCCTTGCACATTCTCAGTGATGCTTGTACAGAGTACTTTTTCGCTCTTACCTTCAAAAATTCACCACTGACATAGCAAAATGAGTCTGCTGGATGTTTACAGCTTCTTGACGCCATTCTATTTACCTAGGTAAAGTATATATGTATCACAGCATGCAAATGTATAACATAATCACATACATGTAATGCGAAAATATGCAAATTCCACATATCTACGTTCTGGCAACAAAAGCAAACTTTTTCAGCATAATTGCCATTTTCTCTACCTTCAAAACATGGGGAAATAGGAAAACACAATTAATGCCCAAGGACAGAAAAAAAATTAAAATTTGGTACACAGTGAATTAAACAACCTGTTCCATATTATATCAGAGGTTTTCAATTCATTTTTTTTACCCCCAGGGCTCCCTTTACCTTTCATAAATTATATACGGACTGCAATGTACAAAAATATACAAAAATCACATGCTATAAATATTTTTGTATAAAATGTTATACTAGAAAACGATAGTTAACATCGCGATACCCCAAGAGACCGCGATGTACAAATTGAAAATTTCTGATTCATAAAGTAGGGAGTGTTCGGGTATTACCCCAAGCAGCTAAACTTCCTAGGCCGAGGATCAGCCAAACATCGCACTTCGATGTTTTTGTGATCGGGGGATTATGGAAATGTCCGCTCGGCAACACTTCCAGCCGATCATTGGCGTCGATGGTTTTGGAGTATTTTGCCGATGGGTAACCGATATACCGTAAAAATCTGGAGTAAATGCCGATCACGGCCTGTTCTCTCCCAAACGTGGCCCAGTGTATATTCGATTAGATTGTAAACGATTAACGTGCAAGCAATTACGATCACACAGTTAATAAACTGGGGATTATGATTATGCAAGGCATTTTTTTTTAATTGTACCAGTATCGTACCAATCTGGGGACAGACCACTGAATATAAATTTATATTCAGTGGTCGCCCCCCCGGTTGGTTCGCCACTGGCGAGAATTAAAAAAAAGAAACAATGAAAGCCTTTGATGCGCGCGCACACACACAAACACACAAAATCCTTGCACAATTGGAATAATCCCGAATTTATTATGTGCATATGTAACTGTGAAAGACAAAAATGTGGAGAATGCCGACGTTTTCCAATTTCGTTGGTAAAAGACCGAATATTTGGTTATGTTTTTAGACATTCAGATTATCGCCGGTGTATGTCGACAAACACAGATAAGATCTAGTAAATGTCGAAACAAGAAGACAGACAGAGAAGCGACAGATAGAAGCGACAGACAGAGGCGACAAAAACTCCAAATCTTTTGTTCTGCCGCGATTGAGGTCAGGTGGCATTCATTTGTTAGACTCTCGAACACTCTGCTGTTTGTCAGTCTGATGCAAGGTTTGTGGGGTTTGTAACGTTTGCTTAATTTTTGTTTTATCCGATACCCTAATTTATATATTGAATGGCTACTGCAGTGAACCGTGATCTTTTTTTATAAACGTTGCGTGAGTAAATTGCGAGTAAAGGACGAAGACAATTGTTTTCATTTTTCTCAAGAAAAGTGCTCTAAAATACTTTCCGAAGTGATTTCTGCTAAAACTAAGTGCTGCAGTACACCTTTGGAGTACAGACGGTTAAAGCGTTTTGACGTTTTAAACATTAATGATGAAGAGAAATTAATTGTGCCGTTAAAACCAGGAGAAACGAATATACAGTATTATGTTACCAATGATGAACTATTCAGTATACTCTCCGAAACTCACATCAGAATAGGCGACGGAGAAAGAACACGTATCCATAAAGTATTGCAAGTTAAATACAAAAATATTGCATATGAAGTTGTGATGTATTTAAATTTATGTAAACGACGTCAAATGAAACATAGTGCACCTAAAAATGGTACTGTTGTGAAACCAATGGTCAGTTCGGAGTTAAACTCAAGATGTCAAGTCGATCTGATAGACCTACAGTCACACAGGAATGGCGAATATAACTTCATAATGATGTATCAAGACCATTTAAAGAAAGTTGTATAGTTACGATCTTTGAAAACTTAGATAGCTGAAGTAAGTAGCATCTCACCACCTTCAAATATTTTTAACATCTGGTACCCCAGCTATATTGCATTCAGATATCGATAGGGAATTCAGTAATCGAGTCATATCCGAACTATGCGCTATGTGGAAAGATGTTAGGATAGTTCACGGAAAGCCTCGCCATAGTCAAACACAAGTCCCAGTTGAAAGGGCCAATCTGGATATACAGAATATGTTAACTGCATGGATGAACAATAACGATACAAATACATGGTCAGATGGTTTGCCCTTTATTGAATTTGCCGAGAACACAGCATACCACGAAAGAACGTGTTAAAGTCTTTATGAAGTCCTGTTTGGCGTTAAACCAAAAAGAGGCATAGTATCGTTATCTTTGACTGGAGAACAAATCGCAAATATCGAAACCGAAGAACCGCTTGAAGAAATTGTTAATACTTTTGAAGAAAATTTGAGCAGTGACCATATCGAAAACCATATTCCAAAGGAAAATATTGAAGAGGAGCTTCAACCTACCACATCTTCATATCCAGCCCTGACTGAACAACACTGAAGTTGATGATACTGTACGAATACAAGTCCCTGATGCCGATCGTGGTCGTACAGATGCCCGAAAAGCGTTGGCGGTTGTTGTTGGAATAGAAGACTCCGACTTTTATAAATTAGCAAAAAAAAGGTGAGATGGTTTGACCTTTGCTCAATTTGCCAAGAACACAACATTCCACGAAGGAATATGCCAAAGTCCTTATGAAGCCCTGTTTGGCATTAAACCAAAAAGCAGTATAATATCGTCATCTTTGCCTGACGAGCAAATCGCAAATATTAAAACCGAAGAAAAGCTCCAAGAAATTGTTAATACTTTTGAAGAAAATTTGAGCAGTTACCGTGCCGAAAACCATATTCCAAAGGAAAATATTGAGCAGGAGTAGCAACCTACCAAGCCCTGACTAGACAACAAGAGTTTATCTTTCGCGGCCCCTCTGTTTATAGAAATAATCTTCTATTGCAAGCAGCGAAAATGTTATGAACCTCAAAAAGAACATATCCCCCTATTTAAGTTGGTGTAACCGTACGAATACATGTCCTTGATGTCGACCGTGGTCGTACAGATGCTTGAAGTGTGTTGGCGGTTGTCGTTGGAATAGAAAATTTCTGCTTTTATTAATTAGCAAACAAAAATGGCACCCTCAAGCAGCTTTATACCCATAACCAGTTCATAATTTGAAAGAACTTTCCATAGATGAAATTCCTTCTCAAGAAATGTCGCTAAGAGAAGCAGCTGCAACTAGTTCGAGAAGCGGAGGGCAAGGCTATACACGCTGTAATTGCAAAAAGAAGTGTTTTAATACTGAATGCAGTTGTAAAAGCAAGGGATTCTTGTGCAATTTAAAGTGTCATAACAGTTTAAGTCATTGCAATAAATAAGATTGAGTACCGTTAATCATATAATTAAGTAAGTTTATTATTGGTATTATTTTCTTTTCTCATTTAGAATTAGAATGTACTGTTCGTTTTAAGGTTCAACAGTTTATTTATATGTGCTGTTACGTAAGTTTTCTCCTATTTTGACATATGTATCATAATATGTTTTGATAATACAGTATGATTTAAAAATGATTTTAAAAGTAAAATAAAAAATATTCAACGTTCACCAGCAGTGCATGGTGAATATCGACATTGACCGGTGTAAGTCAGAAATAATGATATTTAGCAAATATTTCGGACATACACCAAGCGACTATGTGATTGTTGACATTCGCCAGATTTTGGTCTTTCACCGTAACATATACACGTAAGGGCGTTCAATTTTGACTGCCTTCTTTTTAAATTACCACGTGATGGACATGTTATGCTGGAATTACACGACGACGATTCCTATTGCTTTATTACGGAGCGAATATTATGAAAAACTGCAAATTCCGGGACAAAAATTAAGGTGTTTCATAGCGTTAGGAAAGCGTAGCGTTTCATAGCGTTTCGAAAAGTGGTTTTATCAGGGTTAACCCATTTAATAGTTTAGAAATTAAGCCTTTTAGGCCAGGGTTTCCCACCGTGTTATCCTTGGACACCCGGGGGTTCGCCACAAGAGCCGAGGGGGTCCGCTTGAATAAAGTAGGAAAGAAAAAAAAAAGTTATTTAAAAAAATTTAAATTAAAAACTAAAAACTTGTGCATGAAAGAACACTTGATGCCACTTGGGTCTAGTTTAAGAGAGTATTTCCCGTCTACGGATGAAAAATCCATTCCTGAAAACAGAAAACGAATTACCACCTAATGAAGATCAACTTGTTGAACTATCTTTCGATTCGTTTGTGCAGATGTTTCCTTCAATTGCATTACTTGTCTTTTGGTTATATGCACATGTATCCTGATGTTGCTTGAACGGCTATAAAATACTTCATGCCTTTTGCAACCACTTACCTGTGTGAATCTACCTTTTCATTTCTCGTGTACACAAAAAAAAAAAATTTAACAACAGACTTAATGTGGAATAAGACCTGTGACTAAAAATATTTTCCTTAAAATCAGACATTAAGAAGTTAACAGCTTCAAAACAAGATCAGCCATCGCACTGACTAAAAATCAGTGCAGTTTGATTACTAAATTTTGAATTAAGTATACAAATAACAATTCTATATATATACGTTTATTCTACAATAAACACTTATTTTCACCGTGTATTTTCCTATACCTTCCAAATCTGCAAAATATTTTTTTACATTTTATTCGTCCTCTGGTGGAAATGGGGCGCATACATATAGCATGAGCATAAAGAAGGTTGCAACTCAATAAATGTTGGGAACCCCTTCATTTAGGCTATTTTTCATACTTGTTTTTACAACCCCAAGAAGAGTCTCGGTTCATTGATAACCCCCCATCCCCTAAAAAAACTTTTAATGCTTGAGTCGTTGGCTAGTCTTCAGCGAACACCTTGTATTTCTTTTGTTCGTATTTGCTTTGCATTTCCCCAGATGCAATTTCCATAGTTTAAATGATAATAAAGCTTTAATGTATCATTTTAGCTAGAAATATTATTTCAGAATTAAAGAAATTTTAATTTTCTCATAGAAGGAAAGTTCGATGGGAAGCAATGCACCAGGACTTTAATATTTTATCAAAAAAATGTCTTTTTCAGAAGCCTTTTAAATAATTTTCAAAATGTGATCTGCCGCCATACCAATAGAAGTGGTATAATTGAATTCAATTTGAATGAATATTTTGAGATATTTGGCAAGCATATAGTTAAAATGCCCATGAAAACAAAATTTAAACTTCATGCAACGACACACATGGTTGTCTCAAAAATTTGACTTTCCAAAAGACTTTTATTTGCTTCTATATATTCGAATCCATATATCACAGTTTAGTTTTATGTAGGGGAGAAGAGGGCAACCCCGTTCATCCCAATATCAGCCTTATTTATTAACAAATCCGCAGCGAGAGGTTTTGCCGTGTAGCGGCCTGTCACCTCAGTAAAGTAGAAACCATATTGGACACATAATAGCGCGTGTCCATTATTAGAAATATAAACAATGGATTAATCCATTGTTTATATTTCACAATTTACATGTTATTTTTCTGGTGCAATAAATAAGCTCCTGTATTTTAATTTTGAATATTTTGTTTCGGTTTTTGGCATATAAGGTAAGATTTTACAGCTTATGATCATAATTAATGGTAAACTCGAATTTACAAAATAATTTAATGAAAACCAAAATAACCCATTCTTGGAAAATGCCGATTATGGTCACCGTTATTACTCCCACATTTTTCGTATTTTATCATTTTTGATTGCCTAGAAAGTATCCACAGAAAACCGAAAATGTGGAAATAGAATACCTTCGTTTTCTCCCAAGTTGAAGATATGGGCGATGTCATATTCAAGATGATATTATTGAAAAACTCTCCAAATTTCAGCCACTGAGATACAGAAAAATTACATTTGAGTAACACTAAGTTTGCATACATAAAACTGTTTATACATTTACGCTCATTTACTGTTTCCATGACACTAAATTAAATTTGTCTTATTTTTGTTCTTGTTTTGCATTCTGTTCTATGACCGATATTACCTGACTTGGAAGAGTAATACCGGTCAAATAGTTATCTTATCTTTTATCATTTTCCAGAATAACCATTTATGCTATACAAACCAAGTTATTATATGGTAAAAGAATAAAGGAACACGTTTCACTGAAAATTCTGAAAATACGTGATTTTTTCTCATGACTTAATAGCACGTCTTGATTAAGTGACCCTCATTCGCTCCTAACAAACAAGTTTAATTTTTAGTCTGGGCATATGCCACTACTAATATTAAAAACAGCCTTGCATTCATTATACTTGTGATTCATCGAACTCTTTTCCTGTACCAAGTCGAAACCTTGCCTTTTATACACCAAAAACCATTCTATTCTCTTCTCTTAAGTAGCGCGGGAAAGGGAGGGGCTGAGGGGTTCTAGACCCCCCATTGGCGACCAAAGTATATTCTTCTCTTCAATGCCGAAAAACTTAATTTTTTAAAGCTGCGTGAGCCCCTCAGATTTTTGAATTGCTACATCCCAGATTCCCTCCATATTTCCTTTTCAACCCTAGAGAAAATTCCCTTGGGAACCCTCCTCAAAGTTACGATTAATATGCTTTACTGAAAGTAATTTTATATTGTTTATAAGATAGTTTAGTTATTGCAAAATACATTGCATGTGTTCATGATCGAATAATATAGACGATGTAAAAAAAAATATTTTTTTAGAAGAGGTGTTGTAGGTTATAATATTTTTTCGCTTTGTAAGCCTATTATTATCAGTGGTTTAATTATTCAGTGGTCTATTATTATCAGTGGTTGCTCTCTCACTCTGATTGAAATAATATTAACATTTAAATTTGTCAGCAGTTATGTTTGCACCTCAAATATCTAAAATAAAAACAAATGCAGAACTCTCCATGAGAAGTAAAAATGTTTTGAGAATTCAGAGTTCGTTAATAGATGCATATAGAAGCTAATGGAATCCAGTGTGGAAAGAATTTGTTCAATCTGAGAGGAAACGTCATTGCTGCGACAATTCTACCTATTACCTGAAGAATACGTGCTTAGAATTAAATGTAATTCTCTGGACGGAGAATTACCGCTGCGTTCAAAAGCTGGAACGTCTTTTAAATGAATCACCTTCCTGAACTTGTCCCATTCTTTACTGAGGAATTACCAAGCCCGATAATTATGACACCCGGTTGCAAATTTTCTGACACTAGTCTTGTTTAGACGTTACATTTAGCTGGGCCTATGTCGCTCAAAGTCAAGAAAGGCAAGACCTTATTTTCCCCGTCGAAAAAGTCTTAAGAATAGGATGATACGCTATAACATTTGAACAAAATTGTGTATCCATAAACACACACACACATATATATTATGTATATATATATATACACACACACATTCTATAACAAAACAAAATCCACTCACCAAGAAGGAATTTTTCAATTGTAATGAAATTTCGTATGCAAAGACATTTTGACCGAACATGCAAATGATTAAAATTTGGTGTCCAATGAATGAATAGAAGGAATTCCAGCGCATCGGAATTGCGCATTCAGCAGGTGTATATAAGGAGCGATTCTCAATATGTGGTCAAAATTTCTGTTGCATTTTGACTGCGGATATCTTACGTCGACTGTAACAATGCCTCGCCGAAAGATTCGTGCTCATTACGAGCATATGTCAGAGTTTGAAAGAGGTTGTGCTATCGGATTGAAAGAGGCTGGTTGGACGAATCGAAGAATCGCTGGACATGTGGGTCGAAGCGATGCGGCGATTGGACGGTGCTGGCAAGAGTGGGTCAACAACGGCAGATGTCAGCGTAGGGATGGCAGCGGTCGACCTAGGGCCACAACAGAACGGGAAGACAGAGCGATTGTCAGAGCAGCTGTCACAGCACCGGATTCGTCGTTATCAACTATCCAACGTGTGGCCCGCACACATGTGTCCAACATGACCCTCTGCAGATGACTGAGAGAGCGGAATTTACGCTCGCGCCGACCGTTACGCCGCTTACCTCTCACGCCTTTACACCGTCAAGTCCGATTACAGTGGTGCCGGGCTCGATCAACTTGGAACTGCGCTGACTGGGGACGTATAGTCTTTAGTGACGAGTCCCGTTTCCAACTGTGTCCTGACGACAACTGCAGACATGTCTGGAGACATCCAGGGTAGCATGGGGATCCTACATTAACTATCGTATGCCACACATGTCCACAACAGGGCTTTATGGTCTGGGGTGCCATCTCCTTTGATAGTCGGACCACGTTGTTCCTAATCTCTGGCACATTTACAGCACAGCGGTACGTAGACGACATTCTACGACCGGTTGTGTTACCGTTCCTTTTGCGACACCCTGGACTTACGTTTCAACAAGACAATGCCCGGCCGCACACGGCACGTGTTGCTATGAATTGTCTTCAAGCTTGCCCAACACTTCCTTGGCTAGCTAGGTCTCCTGATCTCTCTCCCATAGAGCACATTTGGGACGCTATGGGAAGGCGATTGCAACCATCCTGGAATGTTGACGATTTAGCCCGACAGTTGGAGACAATTTGGCAAGAAATTGCGCAGAACATCATAGGGGATCTTTATCCGTCTTCCACGTCGGGTGACAGCTTGCATCCAGGCCAGAGGTGAACCAACGCCTTATTAACGTTCTCCCTTTGTAACGCTCAAACTCTGCAATAAATTATTCAATTGTTCTGAAATTTTAGTCGTTTCTTTTTCTATGTATGTTCTTCATATCCACCAATTTTTATTTTAATGGAACAACTTCTTCTTGGTGCGCCGATTTTTTTGTTTTTGCTATAAAGTTTATATACATAATCAGTGACACAAATATTCCGTTCTTAATTATATTTCTGTATTTTCTATTGTTATTTCCTTTTAACAGAGATATTTATTTCTATGAAGATAAAAATAATTAAGAATTTCAAATTATTACTCTAAGGAACTTAACAAAATATTTACGAATATTTTATGCCATTATAATTACCATGTCGGAAATGATTAAACCATAGAATAAGAAAAGCGCCAGAACGATTTTTTTTAAATTATTTCATTTAACTAGTGGAATTCCCTAAAAAATATATTTTACAACTCACCAATTGCAGCATACTTATAAATTGCCTAGGTTGAGAAAGTGGAACAGTTTTGCTTAGAGAGAGAATAAAACATTAAATATATTTAGCAGTGTTATATCCTGAGTTTAAAATTAATAAAATGTAATTGTCAGTGAAAAAAATTCTTCCGTCCATATCTTGAATACAAAATTTTAAAAAGAATTGTCTAAACATGATCCTTATAATATAACACCCACGTTAAGTGGGCACTGTTTATTAATAATTGGGCGTTTAGGTTTGCTGGATTACATTTATAAAACAAAAAAGATGTAACAAGGTATCCCGATTTTTACTTCTATTCCCGAGAAAATGTCGTCTTTTTTATTTCCTCCTTCGTATATAATTAATACTCCAGAAATAATTGCGTTTAATTAATACGTTAGTAGCAATCGCGTTAATTAATATGGCATTTGTTAGTTTTGTCCCTTGTGGTTCAAACGCTTTAAGCAAATCTCTGCGTGTGTCGAGTAGTATGCTTAAAGAAATTAGTGGAAAATATTTCGTGAAGATTTAATTTTTCTACGTAAGTGGCTGGTGTTATTCTTAGAAACGGGAAATATTTGAGAAAATATCATGGAGTCGCCTTAGAATAAATATTTCTTATGAAATAAGAACAACCACGAATGTATATAGAAAGGAAAGTAAAATACATTTTATAGGTCTATTTTAACAACAAAAAACAACCGAAGCCACGCCTGTAAATATGCTCTCTGATAAAGAAACACGTGGAGAGAAGCACGCATTAAATTATTTTTGAATTTTTTAAAATATAATTGTTAGAAATTTCATAATTTGTTGATCTTCAAATGGCACTTGTATTGGGTTTTGAAAAACTATTATACATATATCCAGTTTTAAAACCGATGTAGTAAATGAAGTTTAACAACAAATAAAACATACATCTGCAAGATAATGCAAATGTGTAATCATATACCTAAAAAAAATTTAAGCCAAATGAATGGAACGTACAACTTTAGAACTTGAGAAAAAGATGATTATAATTTAATCATATACAGATAAATAATCATAAAATATTACAAATAAAGGGATTCCTTAATGAAAGATAATAAAAGGGAGCTCCTAATCAAAGAAATATTAAAATGAATTTGTTATGGATAAAATAAAATATTTATCTTTATTTGAAACTTTTTAAAAGTTTTAAACTAGAAATAATGATAAAATTATATTTGTAAAAAGGAAAAATATTTTTAATCTACGAATAAAATAAAAAATACTCATTATTTAATTACACATATGCCGTTTCTCCTTCAATTATACTCTTGTGCAACTACTAGTATAACCATTAAAATGTCACGTTATACACTTATTAAAATTAAATTTACATAAAATTATATTAAGTCACCAAACTATCTAATTTAAAACGAGCTAGCTAGAGTAAAATCATATTATATTTAATTGAAGAATTTTCTTTAACTCTAGGTTAAATTGTAATTACACATGGAATAATTCTAACCCTGAAATGCCTTAAATGTATTCTAAATAATTAAGGATCATTAAATCCTCGTTGAAGGCAGGTTGTTCCAGTATATACATACATGTACGC
Organism: Dysdera silvatica; assembly: GCA_006491805.2. Classification (NCBI taxonomy): domain Eukaryota; kingdom Metazoa; phylum Arthropoda; class Arachnida; order Araneae; family Dysderidae; genus Dysdera; species Dysdera silvatica. The sequence goes on along the minus strand of QLNU02015003.1, from coordinate 69,897,494 downwards.
AATGCGGCCATAATTTGCCAAACTAAATAGCTTTACAACACGTGACCTCTGAATTGCATTCAGTTCATAGTAAAGGCAGTGCTTTCATTTGCAGGCATATTTAGACACAGCGTGAGTGGCTTGATTACTTGATTACAGAATACCAGAAATCTCTATCATTAATGCCATTTTCTAGGTACATGGGGTATTATCCTTTCACCGCTTGTTAATTTCCAAACTCCCCGCTCTTGTTCAAAGCTTTATCTAACATCAAATTTCGGGTACTTGGAACACTGAGAACTCGGAAGTCCATCCGGAGGTTATCATTCATTTTATGCCAGTGAAAAGTCAGCTTTTTACATGACTTGCTTTTTGCTAAGTTTCCGAATCTCAAATTATGAAAGCGAATTAAAACAGAATCCGAATAATATCATTCTACCAAGTGATTTGATAATTTAGCAAGAGCTTTCCGAACACATTTTTAGATGTTAAAACAAAACACTTTGCAGAAAGGGCTAAATTAGACTTAGTTTAATCATGCTTCTTGCTATTGCATAATATTACAAGCAACAGAAACTCCATAATTAAAATACAAAGGTTTCATAAAAACCACTGAATGACTGTATATAAATACGAAATTTTTATAAATGTGTGTTGTATGGTAGATTGTATTTAGCGATATATCTCCTCATTAGTACATACTCCTTTATAAATAATTCAAAAGATAACATAATATGTATAATATATATATTGAAGCTTTGTTAATATAAAAAATTAAAGAAAAGAATTCACCTGAAATATATATGCTGAAAATATAACCAAAACCATCGTATTTTATTATTTATCGTTTATATGCATTTATATATGTTTAATAGATTTTTAATGTCTTGATGCACAATTACTTTTATAGGGCTTCATCATAAAAGTTGTAACATTCATCAAGTTCTCGAGGTGCATCAGTAATAATATTTTATGCAAATTTAAAACCATGACGTTATAGAACGTTTAACAAACAAAGAACCCTGCTTTGTCTTAGAAAAAATTCATTATATAAAAAAAGTTCGGTACGTTGGAACTATTACGCACTGAAGTGCCAGAAAAATTGGCACACCTACCTAATATCGTGTAGCCTCCTCGTCCACGCACGCAGAAGTGCCGCAACACGATGTGGCATAGACTCGACTAATGTCTGAAGGTATCTTGGAGACAATTCACACCAGGAATCCTGCAGGGCAGTCCACAAATCCATAGGAGTGCAAGGTGGTAGAGATCTCTTCTGAACAGCACGTTGCAAGGCATCCCAGATATGCTCGATAATGTTCATGTCTGGCGATTTAGGTGGCCAATGGAAGTGTCTAAAGTCAGAAGAGTGTTCCTGGAGCCACTCGGTAGCAACTCTCGATGTGTGGGGTGTCGCATTATCATGCTGAAATTGTCCAAGTCCGTCGGAATGCACAATGGACATGAATGGGTGTAGGTGATCGGACATGATGCTTACGTACCTGTCACCTGTCAGAGTTGTCTCTAGACGTATCAGGGGTCCCATATCACGCCAACTGCACACGCCCCATACCATCACAGAAGCTCCACCAGCTTGAACAGTCCCCTGTTGACATGTAGGGTCCATGGATTCATGAGGTTGTCTCCATACCCGTACACGTCCATCCGCCTGATGCAATTGGAAACGAGACTCGTCAGACCAGGCAACGTGTTTCCAGTCATCAACAGTCCAATGGCGGTGTTGGCGGACCCAGACGAGGCGTAAAGCTTTGTGCCGTGCAGTCAACAATGGTACACGAGTGGACCTTCGTCTCCAAAAGCCCATATCAATGATGGTTCGTTGAACAGTTCGCACGCTGACACTTGTTGATGCCCCAGCATTGAAATCCGCGGCAATTTGAGGAAGTGTTGCACGTCTATCTCGTTTAACGATTCTCGTCAGTCGTCGAAGGTCCCGTTCTTTCAAGGTCTTTTTCCGGCCGCACCGCTGTCGGAGATTTGATGTTTTACCGGATTCCTGATATTCACGGTATACCCGTGAAATGGTCGTACGCGAAAATCCAAATTTTGTCGCTATCTCGGAGATGCTATGTCCCATCTCTCTTGTGCCGACTATAACGCCACGTTCAAAATCACTTAAATCTTGATAACCTGCCATTGTAGCGGCAAGAACCGATCTAACAGCTTTGCCAGACATCTCTTGTCTTATATAGGCGCTGCCGACCGCATCGCGTTACGCTGATTGGTTGCAAAGCTCCGTTATTTGCATACGCACGCCTGTACCGGTTTTTCTGGCACTTCAGTATATTATGTAATTGCCACGATGATTTACAAGAACTTCGACGTGTGGAGACGTTAGATATAGGGAAATTCGATATATCGAAATTTTTCTGTAAACTAATCCACCTGGGTAGTTGTAGATGACAATCCAGTTTGTCGAGGCTCGTGGCGCCAGAAATATCGTTCCATGAGTTAAATAAAATTGCAAGTAAAATGGAGTTAAATAAGAACTGTTACAATTTCCTAAATGCGAAAACGTTTCTAAATGGAGAAATAGAATTAGAAATAAAATGAAAAGTGAAATTATACGACATACATATGAGCTATTAGTTTTACCTTCCTGTGTTATTAATTAAACTGCAAGACATTTCTTAAAACAGACAGAAAACTAGGATCTTAAAATTAGTTTTCTAAATTTTGATTTGAAATGAAACTTTGTATTTTTTTAATTTTCTGAAAATCGAATTCCTAATTAAATATATTTTTGCTATAATTGGGGACTAAAGCTTTCAATAAATCCTTTTATTTTCAATTAGTATTCAAACTAATTGGGATTTATAGGTGCTTCAAAATAAGATGCTGCCTTTCATATTAATTTGTTTTAATCCTCTTTATGTTTGGAAATATCCTTTGTTGTAAAGATACTTTAATTGAGTAAATTTAAAACTTCAACCCCAATCATTATTCTTGAAAAGACTAATGTAATTTGTTTCAAATTGCGTCATTTAATTAACTATAAAATATAAGGGAAAAACAAAAATATATTTCTTTATATATTAGAGTCAAAATAAGGAAAAACTACTTGCAAATATTATAATTATAATTAGTAAGTATAATTAACGAACTTATTTGTTTTACACAATCCGAAATAGGAGTAAGTTTATTTTTTGTAGAACAGCGCAATAGCATCGTTTAAAAATTATAAATATCCTATCAGCTTTTCAGGTTTTACTCAAAGTATTATTAAAAATATTAAATATGTATAACTAATATGTATATGATATGCATATATATGTGTGTGTATATATATGCATATATATATATATATATATATATATATATATATATATATATATATATACAATTACCTACACACATATATATATATATAATGTGTGTGTGTGTGTATATCATCATCATCATCATCATCATCATCATATTCAACCATTATCTATCCACTGCTGGATGAAGGTCTCTCCAAATGCTTTCCACACAAGTCTATCCTGAGCAATTCGCTTCCACGTCACCCCAACCTGTTTTCTTATTTCATCCACCCATCTAGTTTGAGGACGTTTTCTAGGTCTTCGGTGGTCTCTTGGAATCCAGTTCAGAATTTCTGTTGTCCATCGTTGATCAGTTCTTCTTGCAATATGCCCAGCCCATCGCCATTTCAGCCCTTTTACTTTAACAATGATGTCCTCTACTCTAGTTTGCTCTCTCACCCAAGTGTTCCTTTTTCGATCTCTCCTAGTTATTCCAAGCATGCACCTCTCCATGCTCCTTTGCGTTGTCTGTAACTTTCGTATTGCTCCAACTGTTAGACTCCATGTCTCTGATCCATAAGAGAGGACTGGCAATACACACTGGTTGAAGACCTTTCTTTTTAGACACAAAGGCAATTTCCCCTTCAGGATAAAACTATTTCTTCCAAATGCACTCCAGCCAAGTTTAATACGTCTGTTGAGTTCTTTCATAATGTTGCCATCCATTGAAATCAGCTGGCCAAGGTAAATATATGAATCAGCAATTTCTAGCTCAATGTTGTCAACTTGTATTTTTGTTTCCTCTACGAAATTATTGAACATGATCTTAGTTTTTTGTAGGTTCATCTTGAGTCCAACTTCTTTACTTCTAGTTGAGAGCTCCTGTACCATGTCTTGGAGTTCTGATGGGTTCGTTGAAAAAATAACAATGTCATCAGCAAACCGCAAATGATTTAAATATTCACCATTTATTTTTATTCCCTTGTCATTCCAATTTATCTGCTGAAAAATCATCTGTAAAGCTGAAGTAAAAAGTTTTGGAGAAATGGTATCTCCCTGCCTCACACCTTTACCAATTTTGATAGCTTCGGTATCTTTATGTAACCGAAATTTTGCACTTGCATTTTTATACACACATTTCACCATGTCAATGTACACATCCTCGATGTCTGCTGATCTTAAAGAGTTGATGACTGCTGATGTTTTAATAGAGTCAAAGGCCTTCTCATAGTCAATAAATGCCACACACAATGGAAGTTCATATTCATGTGTTCTTTCAATTAATTCTCTTAATACTTGAATATGGTCCACTGTACTGAATCCACTTCGAAATCCAGCTTGTTCTCTTGGTTGAGCTGCATCTAATTTTTTCTGCAGGCGATGTGTTAGCACTTTTGTGAAGATTTTATAAATAGCAGGTAACAAGCTAATTGGTCGGTAATTTTTCAAATCCTCTTTATCACCTTTTTTATGCAAAAGAATTACTGTTGCAGAATCCCATTGGTTTGGTATGTTACCACTGTTGAGGCATTTGGTAAAGAATTTTGCGAGTATGTCTTCTACATGTTCTCCAGCTTCTTTTAAGATATCTAATGTAATGCCATCATCGCCAGGGGATCTTCCTTTCTTCATACTTTTTATTGCAAATGCTACTTCTTCTTTTAAGATTTTAGGAGCTGTTCCTTCGACTATCTCAGAGTCTTCGTTTAATCCACTGTTTCCCTCATACAGCTTTCTGTAGAATTCTTCAACTCTTCTAAGTATTTCTTCCCTATTTCTTGTTACAGTGCCATCCTCTCCTTTTAATGCAATGATGTGTTTCTTCCCAATAGACAAACTCCCTTTAACAACCCTAAGGCTCTTGTTGCTTTCAATGGCCTTCCTTACTAACTCACAGTTGAATTTTCTTATGTCTTCTTTCATGCTTTTGCGCAGAGTTTTACAAAGTTCTATGTACTCAATCCTGGAACTGGTATTTTGATTGTCCACCTTCATATCTCTTCGCCTTTTCATGAGTTGTTTCGTCTTCTCAGATAATTTGCTATTCTGCTTTTTACATGTTACACCACCAATTTCCCCAGCAGTTTCAATTATTGTCTTAACAATGTTTTCATTTGCTTCTGAGATATCAACTTCTTCAATAAGTCCTTCCAGTGCAGAAAAGCGATTTTTTAATTCCAACTTGAATGCCTCGGTATTTTCTTTTAATTTCTTTAAATCCACCCTCTTACATACTTGTTTCCTAATGAGCTTCTGCCTTTCTAGTTTAGTATTTAAGTGCATTTTACATCTCACCATTCGATGATCACTTCCAGTATTAAATCTGTTCAGTACGCTGCAATCTTCAATAATTGATTTCTTGTTTGCCAGTATATAGTCAATTTCGCTGGTTCCTCCATTGGGGTGTTTCCATGTCCATTTTCTTTGTCTAACAGTTGGAGCAATACGAAAGTTAAAGACAATGCAAAGGAGCATGGAAAGGTGCATGCTTGGAATAACTAGAGAGATCGAAAAAGAAACACTTGGGTGGCAGAGCAAACTAGAGTAGAGGACATCATTGTTAAAGTAAAAGGGCTGAAATGGCGATGGGCTGGGCATATTGCAAGAAGAACTGATCAACGATGGACAACAGAAATTCTGAACTGGATTCCAAGAGACCACCGAAGACCTAGAAAACGTCCTCAAACTAGATGGGTGGATGAAATAAGAAAACAGGTTGGGGTGACGTGGAAGCGAATTGCTCAGGATAGACTTGTGTGGAAAGCATTTGGAGAGACCTTCATCCAGCAGTGGATAGATAATGGTTGAATATGATGATGATGATATATATATATATATATATATATGGCCTGCAAAAGGGTTGCTGGTATCTAACTGGAAGGAGACCCACACGCTGAACGTATGTGACGATGTGTGGAACCGGCCAGGCCAGTAACCTAGTGTCCTACCCCGCCTTCAAGTGGTGCAGGCTGAGCTTTCTATTTATGTGGCAAATTAATATTTGCTGCACGGATAGAAAGGCGGAAGGGGAGGGCTAATTCACCAACCCGTCTAGCCAGCGTGGTGAAATTATGGCTAATTCCTCCATTATGTTGACACACCAGAAACCATGGCCCCTAGTCTCCAGGTGCTGGAGTGCTCCTGATCAAGGCAGCGGTCAGTGTGGCATGAAAGCAGGGGGTGCTAAGAATCACTGGAATGGCCCAGGCTGCCGTTTGTTATTGACCTTGGCTACGTTTAATGGACGATCCCTTGCTTCTGAAGCAAAACTTCAGGAATTGGAAGAAGAACTTGACAAGATCAAATGGGACATTGTAGGACTCAGTGAAGTTAGAAGAAAAGGTGAAGAGTTGGTGGAACTTAAAAGTGGACATTTGTTTTATTATAGAGGAACGGAAACTGGAAGAACAAGTGGTGTTGGCTTCTTAATCAACAAAAGAATTAAAGACTGTCTTCTGGAAGTTGAAAGTACATCAGATCGAGCAGCGAGGCTCGTTGTTCAACTAACCCAGCGATACCAACTTCAGATAGTACAGGTATATGCACCAACATCAAGCCATACCGACGAAGAGGTTGAAGAATTTTATGAAGAAATCAAACAGCTACATACCAAGGGGAAACAACATATCAAGCTCATCATGGGAGATTTTAATGCAAGAATTGGACAACAGGAACAAGGAGAGACATCGGTTGGTAAATACGGATACGGGGAAAGGAATGAACGTGGCGATCAACTCATCGAATTTGCAGAAGCTGAAAATCTTAGCATCATGAATTCATTTTTTAAGAAGAAACCGCAAAGAAAATGGACATGGAAACACCCAAATGGGGGAACTAGTGAAATTGACTATATCCTGGCAAACAAGAAATCAATTATTGAAGATTGCAGTGTACTGAACAGATTTAATACTGGAAGTGATCATCGAATGGTGAGATGTAAAGTGCACTTAAATACTAAATTAGAACGACAGAAGCTCATTAGGAAACAAGTAAGTAAGAGGGTGGATCTAATGAAACTGAAAGTAAATACCGAGGCATTCAAGTTGGAATTAAAAAATCGCTTTTCTGCACTGGAAGGACTTATTGAAGAAATTGATATCTCAGAAGCAAATGAAAACATTGTTAAGACAATAGTTGAAACTGCTGGGGAAATTGGTGGTGTAACCTGTAAAAAGCACAATAGCAAATTATCTGAGAAGACGAAACAGCTCATGAAAAGGCGAAGAGATATGAAGGTGGACAATCGAAATACCAGTTCCAGGATTGAGTACATAGAACTTTGTAAAACTCTGCGCAAAAGCATGAAAGAAGACATAAGAAAATTCAACTGTGAGCTAGTAAGGAAAGCCATTGAAAATAACAAGAGCCTTAGGGTTGTTAAATGAAGTTTGTCTGTTGGAAAAAACACATCATTGCATTAAAAGTGACATACAACCGTGAACAAGAAATATGTAAGAAATACTTAGAAGAGTTGAAGAATTCTACAAAATCTATACCGAAGTAACAGGAATTAAACGTAAGACACATTGAAATAGTCAAGGAATAGCTCCTAAAACGAAGAAGAAGTTTCATTTGCACAAAAGCATGAAGAAATAGGGCCCCCAGATGGTATTACATTAGATATCCTAAAAGAAGCTGGAGAATATGTAGAAGACATACTTGCAAAATTCTTTACCAAATGTCTTAACAGCGGTAACATACCAAACCAATGGGATTCTGCAACAGTAATTCTTTTGCATAAAAAAGGTGATAAAGAGGATTTGAAAAATTACCGACCAATTAGCTTGTTACCTGCTATTTATAAAATCTTCACAAAAGTTCTAACACATCGCCTGCAGAAAAAATTAGATGCAGCTCAACCAAGAGAACAAGCTGGATTTCGAAGTGGATTCAGTACAGTGGACCATATTCAAGTATTAAGAGAATTAATTGAAAGAACACATGAATATGAACTTCCATTGTGTGTTGCATTTATTGACTATGAGAAGGCCTTTGACTCTATAAAAACATCAGCAGTCATCAACTCTTTAAGATCAACAGACATTGAGGATGTGTACATTGACATGGTGAAACGTGTGTATAAAAATGCAAGTGCAAAATTTCGGTTACATAAAGATACCAAAACTATCAAACTTGGCAAAGGGGTGAGGCAGGGAGATACCATTTCTCCAAAACTTTTTACTTCTGCTTTACAGATGATTTTTCAGCTGATAAATTGGAATAACAAGGGAATAAAAATAAATGGTGAATATTTAAATCATCTGCGGTTTGCTGATGACATTGTTATTTTTTCAACGGACCCATTAGAACTCCAAGACATGGTACAAGAGCTCTCAACTAGAAGTGAAGAAGTTGGACTCAAGATGAACCTACAAAAAACTAAGATCATGTTCAATAATTTCGTAGAGGAAACAAAAATACAAGTTGACAACATTGAGCTAGAAATTGCTGATTCATATATTTACCTTGGCCAGCTGATTTCAATGGATGGCAACATTATGAAAGAACTCAACAGACGTATTAAACTTGGCTGGAGTGCATTTGGAAGAAACAGTTTTATCCTGAAGGGGAAATTGCCTTTGTGTCTAAAAAGAAAGGTCTTCAACCAGTGTGTATTGCCAGTCCTCTCTTATGGATCAGAGACATGGAGTCTAACAGTTGGAGCAATACGAAAGTTACAGACAACGCAAAGGAGCATGGAGAGGTGCATGCTTGGAATAACTAGGAGAGATCGAAAAAGAAACACTTGGGTGAGAGAGCAAACTAGAGTAGAGGACATCATTGTTAAAGTAAAAGGACTGAAATGGCGATGGGCTGGGCATATTGCAAGAAGAACTGATCAACGATGGACAACAGAAATTCTGAACTGGATTCCAAGAGACCACCGAAGACCTAGAAAACGTCCTCAAACTAGATGGGTGGATGAAATAAGAAAACAGGTTGGGGTGACGTGGAAGCGAATTGCTCAGGATAGACTTGTGTGGAAAGCATTTGGAGAGAC
>QLNU02015003.1:69857917-69888151 GCA_006491805.2 Dysdera silvatica | reverse complement strand
GATGACACGTTTGTTGTACTTAAAACTAATACACTCCAAAGCTTCTTCCATTACCTTAATAACTTAAACTCACATATAAAATTCACATACGAAACAGAACAGAACAATAAACTCCCTTTCCTAGACGTTCTTGTACACAGATCTCACGATAACTCAATCTTCACCTCAGTTTACCGTAAACCCACACATACAGACAGATATCTCGATTTTAAATCGCATCATCCAACATGCCACAAAGCTTCCGTTGTTAAAACATTAAGTCTTAGAGCGAATTCTCACTGCAGTAATGAAACACTTTCAAACACAGAAACAAAACACATACACACGGCACTTAAAAATAATGGATACCCTAAACGATTCATTCTCAGAAACTGTAGACCCAATAGTACATCTTTAAACAATACATCTCACACCCGCATATCTATTCCATATATTCACGGCATTTCCGAAACAATCTCTCGCATCCTTAAAGAGGCAAATATCAAAACATTCTATTCCCCTGTCACAACACTTCGCAAACAACTTACAAAAGTTAAAGACCCAGTTCCACCAGAAGATCTCACAGGCGCCATATACCAAATACCATGCAAAGACTGCAACAAACATTACATAGGACAAACAAAAAGAATGATCAAAACAAGAAAAAAAGAACACAAACAAGCACTCGCGAAAGGAGACATAGCCTCACGTCTGGCAGAACACGCTTTACAACACGGACACGAACCCGACTGGGACTCAACAAAAATACTACACCGTCACATCACAAACAAGAATAGTAGACTCTTCTTAGAATCTTGGGAAACTTACAAACTACACGGGAAAGCCATTAATACATCACAACCACTTCCAGAAACTTATAAACAACTCTTACTCTGAAATGTATGGGACATCCCCAACATTAGGTAACCCGCAGTGTGGGTTTCTCATTGGTCCCTATTGGGGTTCTTCCATGATTCTATTGGAGGCCTCCCATTGGTTCTCATTGGGTTTTCCCATTCTGCGGGACTACTCTGATGAAGGGTTTTCCAGAAATTTCAAGTATAAAAAAGAGACAGAAACATAACATCGTCATTACTCCTGATGAAGGACTGCTGCTGATGCGTCCGAAAGCTTGAGTGATCTTTTTCATTGCTATTTTACCAGTGTTTAACCTTTTTATGTAATTTCCTCCCTGGTACCCTGTATTTTATTTCTACTCTATTTCTGATTGAGAGCTCCTGAACCATGTTTTGGAGTTTTGATGGGTTCGTTCAAAAACTAACACTATCATCAGCAAACCTATATTACAATATATATATCATCATCATCATCATCATATTCAACCATTATCTATCCACTGCTGGATGAAGGTCTCTCCAAATGCTTTCCACACAAGTCTATCCTGGGCCATTCGTTTCCACGTCACCCCAACCTCTTTTCTTATTTCATCCACCCATCTAGTTTGAGGACGTTTTCTAGGTCTTCGGTGGTCTCTTGGAATCCAGTTCAGAATTTCTGTTGTCCATCGTTGATCAGTTCTTCTTGCAATATGCCCAGCCCATCGCCATTTCAGTCCTTTTACTTTAACAATGATGTCCTCTACTCTAGTTTGCTCTCTCACCCAAGTGTTTCTTTTTCGATCTCTCCTAGTTATTCCAAGCATGCACCTCTCCATGCTCCTTTGCGTTGTCTGTAACTTTCGTATTGCTCCAACTGTTAGACTCCATGTCTCTGATCCATAAGAGAGGACTGGCAATACACACTGGTTGAAGACCTTTCTTTTTAGACACAAAGGCAATTTCCCCTTCAGGATAAAACTGTTTCTTCCAAATGCACTCCAGCCAAGTTTAATACGTCTGTTGAGTTCTTTCATAATGTTGCCATCCATTGAAATCAGCTGGCCAAGGTAAATATATGAATCAGCAATTTCTAGCTCAGTGTTGTCAACTTGTATTTTTGTTTCCTCTACAAAATTATTGAACATGATCTTAGTTTTTTGTAGGTTCATCTTGAGTCCAACTTCTTCACTTCTAGTTGAGAGCTCTTGTACCATGTCTTGGAGTTCCAATGGGTCCGTTGAAAAAATAACAATGTCATCAGCAAACCGCAGATGATTTAAATATTCACCATTTATTTTTATTCCCTTGTTATTCCAATTTATCAGCTGAAAAATCATCTGTAAAGCAGAAGTAAAAAGTTTTGGAGAAATGGTATCTCCCTGCCTCACCCCTTTGCCAAGTTTGATAGTTTTGGTATCTTTATGTAACCGAAATTTTGCACTTGCATTTTTATACACTTTTCAATATGTCAATGTACACATCCTCAATGTCTGTTGATCTTAAAGAGTTGATGACTACTGATGTTTTAATAGAGTCAAAGGCCTTCTCATAGTCAATAAATGCAACACCCAATGCAGTTCATATTCATGTGTTTCTTTCAATTCAATTCTCTTAATATTTCCCTGAATATGGTCCACTGTACTGAATCCACTTCGAAATCCAGCTTGTTCTCTTGGTTGAGCTGCATCTAATTTTTTCTGCAGGCGATGTGTTAGAACTTTTGTGAAGATTTTATAAATAGCAGGTAACAAGCTAATTGGTCGGTAATTTTTCAAATCCTCTTTATCACCTTTTTTATGCAAAAGAATTACTGTTGCAGAATCCCATTGGTTTGGTATGTTACCGCTGTTAAGACATTTGGTAAAGAATTTTGCAAGTATGTCTTCTACATATTCTCCAGCTTCTTTTAGGATATCTAATGTAATACCATCATCACCAGGGGCTCTTCCTTTCTTCATATTTTTTATTGCAAATGAAACTTCTTCTTTTAAGATTTTAGGAGCTGTTCCTTCGACTATTTCAATGTCTTCGTTTAATTCACTGTTACTTTCGTATAGATTTTTGTAGAATTCTTCAACTCTTCTAAGTATTTCTTCCCTATTTCTTGTTACGGTGCCATCCTCTCCTTTTAATGCAATGATGTGTTTCTTCCCAACAGATAAACTTCCTTTAACAACCCTAAGGCTCTTGTTATTTTCAATGGCTTTCCTTACTAGCTCACAGTTGAATTTTCTTATGTCTTCTTTCATGCTTTTGCGCAGAGTTTTACAAAGTTCTATGTACTCAATCCTGGAACTGGTATTTCGATTGTCCACCTTCATATCTCTTCGCCTTTTCATGAGCTGTTTCGTCTTCTCAGATAATTTGCTATTGTGCTTTTTACAGGTTACACCACCAATTTCCCCAGCAGTTTCAACTATTGTCTTAACAATGTTTTCATTTGCTTCTGAGATATCACTTTCATCAATAAGTCCTTCCAGTGCAGAAAAGCGATTTTTTAATTCCAACTTGAATGCCTCGGTATTTTCTTTTAATTTCTTTAAATCCACCCTCTTACTTACTTGTTTCCTAATGAGCTTCTGTCGTTCTAATTTAGTATTTAAGTGCACTTTACATCTCACCATTCGATGATCACTTCCAGTATTAAATCTGTTCAGTACACTGCAATCTTCAATAATTGATTTCTTGTTTGCCAGGATATAGTCAATTTCACTAGTTCCCCCATTTGGGTGTTTCCATGTCCATTTTCTTTGCGGTTTCTTCTTAAAAAATGAATTCATGATGCTAAGGTTTTCAGCTTCTGCAAATTCGATGAGTTGATCGCCACGTTCATTCCTTTCCCCATATCCGTATTTACCAACCGATGTCTCTCCTTGTTCCTGTTGTCCAATTCTTGCATTGAAATCCCCCATGATGAGCTTGATATGTTGTTTCCCTTTGGTGTGTAACTCTTTGATTTCTTCATAAAATTCTTCAACCTCTTCGTCGGTATGGCTTGATGTTGGTGCATATACCTGTACTATTGTTATATATATATACCCACACACACACAGATGTGTGTGTGTGTGTGCTTGTTTATTTGTTCGTTCGTTCGTTCATTTATTTATTTATTTATTTGTTGTTGTTATTGGTAGTACTTGGCAGTGAGATCCCAAGTAGGGAGACACTATTTCAGACTTAAGATGTTACAAATTGTCGAATATTATGAACAAATGCATTGATATTAATTGAAGAAACACATTCTGAGTTAAGCTTATTCCAATTGTCAATCGTTTGAGCAAAAAAACTAAATTATTTATGGGTGTTACTGTGTAAGGTAAGTAATTGTAAGTTGAAAGAGTGATCAATACGAGAAGAAATATAGTCGGCAGGTCTCACGTATTGTAAGAAATTACATTTATAGTGATTATAAAGAATTTTTATATAAAAGAGTAAGACGCAGGTGTTTACGGTGAAGGGAAAGCGGAACTATGTTTAAAGAAGCTTTAAGATATTTTACCGAGATATTAGGAGACCAGTTATTCAATATGAAACGTGCAGGCAGACTTTGAACAAATTCTAAGTGGTTGATATTGAGGTCTGTAAAGGTATTCTAGTTTTCGGAAGCATAATTTAATATTGAGAAAATGTAAGTTTTGTAACAATAATCTGATGGATTTAGTGGAATGTTTTAATTGTCCCTGTAGATAAAAAATAATTTTGATTCAGCTTGATTAACAATTCCATCGGAGACCAGAAGTAAATGTTATCCCTAGGTATCTGAAATGTTTCACTTCTTGAATTGTAACGGATTGGATTTTATAGGAGAAAGATAAAAGATTAGCTTTCCTATGAATAGATAAAAAAAACTATCTTAGATGAGTTTAATGGTAAGGACCACTGGGTGCACCATTGAGAAATGAGATCAAGATTAGATTGCATATGCCAATGATCATTTAATGATGATATTTTATTATAAATTATGCAATCATCTGCAAATAGCCAAATTGGAACAGAAAAAGATGAAGCAACGCCATTATTAAAAATCGGGAAAAGAAAGGGAGGTAAAAATGCACCCTGAGAAGTGCCTGAATATATATCTAAGGATTCAGAATTAGTATTGAGTATGTGCACATAATTCTTTCGACCTTTAGAAAAACTTCAATCCTTGACAAGAGTTGTATATCAAGGTCAATTAAATGAAGCTTATAGATTAATTTGGAATGAAGTACTTTGTCGAACACTTTCGAGAAATCGATAAAAATTATATCTGTTTGGGCATTATTGTCAATGAATGAGGCTAACTCTCGCGTAAAGTTAAGTTGGGTAATTGTTGAGTAACTCTCTCTAAATCCGTATTGAGATGGTAAAAATAAATTTTTCGACTAAAGTATAAGGCGTATCTCTTTAGCTATGATATGTTCAAAAAATTTGCAGGAGGATGAAGTAATAGCAATAGATCTATAGTTTAACGGATTATTATGACTACCTGATTTGTAAATTAGGATGATTTTATTAATCTTCCAATCATCAGCAAGTTCAGAGGAATTGAGTGAAACATTGAATAAAACAATAAGGTACTCAGACATAGATTCTGGAAATTTTTTATGGCAAAAAAATTGGAATACCATCAGGACCGGTAGCATTTATTTTAATGCGTTTAAGTAGTTTTATTAAGCCTGGTTTAGAAAAGCGAATAGGGACAGAAGTAGTTATGGAAGATATAAGTCGTAAATTAGTGGAGTGATCATCTGTTGAGAAGACTGATTAGAATGCCGAATTAAAACTTGTAGCAATTGTGAAGGGGTCAGAAATTAATTTGTTTTGGATTAGTAACGTTAATTGTTTGGAGGGTTTGGGTCTTAAGAAGTTCCAAAGTTTATCTGGTTTATTCTTAAGATAATGAGGTAGAGTAGACGTGAGATAATCTAATTTCGCATTCTTATATGAACGTTTAAATTCATAATAAGATCGATGAAACTTGGCTTTTAAGTTTATGTTGGATGGGCTATTATTAAATTTGGTGGGGAGTCTTCCAACTTTGCGTTTAAGATGGATAACATGTCTGGTAATCCAAGGTTTACTAGATTAGTTAGTTCTAATTTTTTTTTGTAGGAATAGTGAGAAGGATTGAGTGGATAATAGTTTTAAAAGAGTTCCATAGTAGGTGTATATTATTTGAATTTTCTTGAACGAGAAAATATAGATAAGAAAAATACAAAAATATAGATAAATATAGATAAATTTGTCTTGAAAAGGACTTTTTTGGTATGTGTTTGAATCAATTATCTCAAATGTAAGCCGAAGAAAACAAGTACACCTCAAATCAATCACAGAAATCAAGGGCTTGGCTGTTTCAAAAGAATATGGAAGGCAGGAAAGACGTCACAGCTGGCTTTGCCAGGTTGAAGTTGTTTTCGCGCCCTTTTTTAGATGTCAAATTTTTAAAAAAATTTAAAAGTTAAATACTGCACGAAAATTAGAAATATTTTAAATTTATTCATTTTTCAACTCATTGAATCGAATAAAAAAAATGCTGAAAAACCCTATTGCGAGCCAGCTAACGGTCAATGATTTGTACCGGAAGGAGCACTAACTTAGTTATGAATGCTCGTTTGAAGTCGGCTTTCCTTTCTGTGGGAGCACTGCTGACTGTCTCACTTAGATTCCATTCTCTTGCTGTTGCTGAATCGACCGTAAATCGACTCAAATCTGTGCATTTATGTTTACGTAAGAAACATTGCATGATTGTCATTGTGTTAGCATTCGAAACTTTGCGATTCTCATTTAACAAGCCTATAGCGAAGCTTTGTTCACCAATATGTGGTATTTCTTATCTAACACCAACTCCACTATATCTCATTCTAACTTGATTGCGTAATCGATAAAACCTGTTGAATTCGGTATTTATACAAGTCTCGAAATGACTGATCCAGTTGTTGAAAACAATAACAGTTTATTGCACCATTTAAACATAACTTAAGTAAAACTGGTTAGTAAACGCAATATAAATTCTAACACAACAAAAACGATAACAAACGAAGACTCAAACCTCGACTTGGAGAGTGCTAGCTTACAGCTAGTTAAGAGAGAGAGAGAGAGAGAGAGAGGGAAAGCGTATGCTTTACCGTACCTTATATCTAAAAGGTGCCGCCACGACGACGATACATCTGCGTAACTTATGCTAATCATCATGCAACAGTACTCCCCCCAGCGACCACGCTACTGAGGAGTGGTAGGCGACAATCACTACTGTAGCAAAAATTTAACTTTTCAACCACTTCTGGTAGTGTATTGCGGAACTGCTCTCGCCCTTAACAATTACATTATCTTTAACGCTATTTAACCATTTAACATTACATTTTTCATCATTTGAATTTTCAACAAATATGTATGCTGGTTTTAATCTATCTATACAAACAATAGATATTTTCCCATTATATTCTATTTTAAAGAATTTCTTAAATGTTTTAATTATCTTACACGGTCCTATATATGGCTGTTGTAAAAGGTTTTTTTACCATATCGTGCCTTACATAAACGTGAGTGGCTTTGAATAAATTTTATAAACAAAAATTTTGTTTTGAAGCTCTCAATGTTGGGACTGGTCGTAACATTTGCATGCCTTCTTTTAATCGCGTAACAAACTGTTCTTACGAAACATGGTCTACAGTTGACCTAAACATTTCCCCTGGCAACCGTAATGTTTGGCCGTATACCATTTCTGCTGCTGAAGCAGCAAGGCCTTCCCTCATCGCAGCACATATACCCAACAATACTGTTGGCAATAGGTCCATCCATTTATTACTGTCATAACATTTGACGTTTTTAACTGGCGATGAAAACGCTCTACAATTCCATTCGCTGCTGGATGATATGCCGTAATCCTGGTTTTATAAATACTCAAAAATCTAGTTAAATCACGAAATAAATTACTTTCCATTTGGCGCTCCTGGTCAGTTCTTGACCAGGAACTCCAAATCTTGAAATCCATCCATTACAAAACTTATCAGCTACCGTTTCAGCGGTTTGATTCTTCATCGGAAACGCTTCTGGCCACCTAGCATAATGATCAATACAGGTTAATAAATAATTATAAGCTTGTGCACTAGATAATGGCCCTACTATATCTAGAACGTAATCGAAACGGCTGGAAGGCAGTGAAAATTCACCAAATGGTGATTTAACATGATGATGAACTTTAGATTTTTGACAAGCAATACATGTTTTTACCCAATATACTACATCTTTCTAAAAGATCTCCATACAAAATGATTTCGTATTAATCTATTGTAACTTTTACGCCAGGATGTGATAAGTCATGAATTACAGAAAAAACTTTGAGCCGGAATAATTCCGGAACATATGGTCGAACAGTATCAATAGATATCATAGCACAAGGCCTTCCCCAAACCCAACGAACTAACCCGTCTGCTAACGGTATCACGCGCCAACTGAGCGCGAATGCATAGTAGTTAATGACGTAGCTTTATCATTTAAACATCTATTTCTTACGTCAATTAACAAATTATACATTTCCAGAAAATTCAGTCCAATAATTGGACGTGAAATATCTGCAACCGTAAATGTCCATTTAAAAATTTTATGCAAACCAAAATCCAATTCAAAATAAATTGTTCCATATGTGTCTATTTTTGAACCATTAAAAGTATATAAACGTAGGTCTTTTTTATAATGCACCCCTTTAACATAACTCTTGGGAAATACTGAAATGGAAGCACTGCTATCAACTAAAAACTGTTTACCAGATTTTCTATCGCTGATAAACAAACTTATTTTTCTCCATTACACCTGACACCGTATAATCAGGGGAGTTTACTAGTTTCCGGTCCAAGTACATGTACATTTGTTGGCTTTATGTTCAAAATTTGCATGATAACAACAATAACCTTTTTTCTTTGTTATTTTTTACTAATGCCTTTTTTTCTACTATTAAGACATTCATGTGAAACAGATTGTCTTGAATCGAAACAATCTCGCGAAGCGGTACGGTCACGTAAAGCTGCACGTCCCGTAAAGTTGTACGATCCGTATCTCTTTTAACTAGTCGAGACAAACGTTTAACTTGTTCTGTTAATTCTACTACTTGAGTTTGTAAATCAAGTAACGTTACGTTATTTGATACTTCCTCTATTACGAAATGGACACCAGGTATTTCATTTATTTTACCAGTCATTTGAGCTAACTGGCCAAAGTCACTACTACCTACTGACGATATTTGTTGAGTTTGGACGGGAAAACGACGTAACCATAAACTACTCAACATTGACTCAGTCAACCTACCAGCTGATAATTCTTTCAATTGTCTCAACAACTGACTTGGTGTTTTGTCACGGAGGGTAAGATCCTGCAATAAAGTTTGCAAACGCACATTTTCCGATTGTACGTACAATGCATTAATACGTTTTTTAAGTTCTGAATATGGTTCTTTGGAGAGATCCCTTATTATATCGCTAACGCCTAACCATAAATCGTTATCCAAAACTGCAACGACATTATGAAACTTGGTCTGTTCAGAAGTTATCCCTGCAATATGAAATTGCGATTCAAGTTGAACGAACCAAAGTTCAGTGTTTGTTTTTCAAAATGGTATTGCCTTAAATGCAACTCTTGCCACTTCTTCTGTTTCCGGCATTATTAACAAAAAATTCTGTATCATTGGCAGACAAAATAATTTTTTTTATCATTTTACTTTACTTTTAAATTACTTTGTGGCAAAAGAACTGCTACTTTTTAAACAAAATAAAGTTACATTTTACTATTTTATTACTTGTGGCACAAGAACAACCACACTTCCTGACTATTTAGAATTTTAACACAATTACGATATTAATATTCTAGACAAATTTGGCAAATACCACTACTCGAACCCAATGCAAACGATAAAAAAATAACTTATTCACTGAATTTATCTCCGAGCACAGTTTTTCTACCTCGTAACAAAGGTCTTTGAATTAGCATAATAATGGTAGTTCAAATGTTTCTGCCAGATCGTCCATAGAGTGTATAAAAAGTTGGTTACTTAGGAAAGTCAAATATAAATACAGAATTTCTTCTATTAATTGTATTGAATGCTCACGACGCGTTAAGAACCGTTGAAAAATTGTTCAAATTGATTCTGTAGAATGAAAAATATCCAGCAACTGCAATGCGAAGAATTGTTCAACTAAAGGTAATCTTCTCGAGAAACTCAGCTGCAAATACGCTTCATGTCAAATTAGATGAAATATTCCATCCTTGGCTTTGGAACATCCACAGATTATATACCGAAACCATATTTCAAAAAACAAATTGAAAAAAATGGTGTTTGCTGCATTTTAGTGTTCGTAGTGCAATCAAAATTTTGCCAATCGCTTGAAAAATCGGTTTCATCCACTGGAACTTCTAACATCAGCTTTACCTCAGAAAGATGTCGAAAAGTCAGCATTTTGATTGAAGTCAGCAGCATACTGATTGAAACGTTCCAAAAATGAAAATCGTAACCCAAGTTCGCAGGTCACCAATATATAGCGAAGATTTGTTCACCAATATGCGATATTTCTTATCTGACTCCAGCTCCACTACATCTCATTCCAACTTGATTGCATAATCGATAACACATGTTGAATTCGGCATTTATGCAAGTCTCAAAATGACTAATCTAGATGTTAAAAACTAACAATTTATTGCACTATTTAAACATAGTGTAAGTAAAACTGGTTAGTAAACGCAATATAAATTCTAACACAACGATAACAAATGACGACTCCAACCTCGACATGCAGAGGGCTAGCGTACAGCTAGTTAAAAGAGAGGGAGAGCGTATGCATAACCGTACCTTATATCTAGAAGGTGACGTCACAACGACGATACATTTGCATAACTTATGCTAATCAGCATGCAACACGTATATGCGCACGCACACACACACACACACACATACATTATATTACGTTACACACATGGTAGTTCTGAACTATACCGACATAATATAAGAGGTGGTAAATGATGTCAAATCAGCCATATTTGACGAAATCACCATGTCCGCATGGTTGTACAGCGAAACAACTGTTTACGTCTATGGCGTTACTATGTAGGCGATTACAGAAATAAAAATATTTTAATGCATAAATTAAGTCACTGATCTAATAATATAGCAGAGACAAAAGGATCCGGAATTCCGTTTTCTGATTTTGATCTGCGTTACTATGTAGTGAAAATAAGCCTAAAACTGCCTTTTTTTTAACACACTGGAAAAATGTTAGAAACTGTGAAGTACGTGTAACAGGTGAAGAACAAGAAAATAAATATTTTTTGTCCAGTGTGTTTTTTGGCTAAAATTAGCCGTTGGGGCACTACAATAAATGTTATGTTTGTAACTACTGCCATTAACGATTTCACAAATGGCTACAATGCACCATTTTAAAAATTTTTCAAATTGTTTAATGTCAACAGACGTCGGGCTCTCTCCAGCGATTTTTTAAAATCAGTTAAATTCGCCAGAATTGTATGTGTAGAATCCATGGTGGCAACTGAAGCGGAAGTTTCTATACGTACAATTCCGGTGAATTTAACTGATTTTAGAAAGTCCCCAAATACAGAGAGCCCGACGTCCGTTGATATTAAATAATTTTAAATTTTTTTTGAAATGGCGCATTGTAGCCATTTGTGAAAACTTTGAACGCAGAATGGCTCAAATATTAAATTCACGGTAGTTCCCGAAAGGCTAATTTTAGGCAAAAAAGACACTGAACAAAAAATGCATATTTTGATATTCTTCACCCATTGCACATGCTCAGTAGTTCACAGCTCTTTTGCGCTGTGGTAAAAAAGCTAGTTTTATGCTTATTTTCAAAACATGGTAAGACTGATCAAGATCAGAAGAGGAAATTCTGGATTTTTTTTTGTTTCTGTTGTTTTATTAGGTCAATCAATTTATGCATTGAAATTTATTTTTTATTGCCGTAATGGCCTAAGTAGCAACGAGATGGACCTCAACGGTAGTTACGCACTACAGGCAAACCAGCACGTTTGCGGACATGGAGATTCCACCAAATATGGCTTATTTGAGATCCTTTACCATCCCTCTTATTTTATAGGTAGAGATTAGGACTCCCTGTATGTATATACATATATCATCAGCAGCAGCAACGTATTCAACCATTACCTATCCACAGCTGGATGAAAGTTCCCCCAAATGCTTACCACACAAGTCTATCCCGGGCCATTCGTTTCCACATAAACCCAACCTCTTTTCTTATTTCGTCCACCCAAGTAGTTTGAAGACGTTTGCTAGGTCTTTGGCAGTCTCTTGGAATGCAGTTGAGAATTTTCGTTGTCCATCGTTGATGAGTTCTTGCAATATGCCCAGCATATCGCCATTTCAGTCTTTCCACTTTAACGATGATATCCTCTGCTTTAGTTTGCTCTCTCAGCCAAGTATTTACTTTTCGATCTCTCCTAGTTATTCCAAGCATGCACCTCTCCATTCACCTTTGGATTGTCTATAACTTCCGTATTGCTGCAATTGTTAGACATTATGTCTCTAATCCATAAGAGAGGACTGGTAATAAACATTGGTTGAAGACCTCTCTTTTTAGGCACAAAGGTAATTTCCCTTCAGGATAAAACTGTTTGGTCCGAATACACTCCAACCAAGTTTAACATGTCTGTCGAGCTCTTTCATAAAGTTGCCTTCCATTTAAATCAGTCGATCAAGGTAAATATATGAATCAACAACTTCTAGCTCAATGATATTAACTTGTATTTTTGTTTTCTCTACGAAATTTTTGAAAAAGATTGTAGTGTTTAATAGGTTCATCTTGAGTCATACTTCTTTACTTGTAGGTGAGAGCGATTCCATACTTGGAGTTCTGATGGGTCTGTAAAAAAATAATAACGTCATCAGCAAACCGCAGATGATTTAAATATTCACAATTTATTTTTATTCCCTGGTTATTCCAATTTATAAGCTAAAAAATCATCCATAAAGAAGAAGTAAAAAGTTTCGGAGAAATGGTATCTCCCTGCCTCACACCTTTACCAATCTTGATAGTTTTGGTACCTTTATATAATCGAACTTTTGCACTTGCATTTTTATTTACACGTTTCACCATGTCAATGTACACATCGTCGATGTCTGTTGATCTTAGAAAGTTGATGAGCTGATGTTTTAATAGAGTCAAAGGCATTTTCATTTTGAAATGGCGCGTTGTAGCCATTTCTGGAGACTTTGAACGCATAGTGGTACAAATATTAAATTCAACATAAATAACACCATAAATGCCAGAAATAATGGAAGTTCATATTCATATGTTCTTTCAATTAGTTCTCTTAATACTTAAATATGGTTCACTTCTGAATCCATTTCGAAATCCGGCTTGTTTTCTTAATTGAGCTGCATCTAATTTTTTCTGCAGGCGGTGCGTTAGAACTTTTGTGAAGATTTTATAAATAGCAGGTAACGAGCTAATTGGGCGGCAATTTTTCAAATGCTCTGTATCACCTTTTTTATGCAAAAGAATTACTGTTGCAGAATCCCATTGGCTTGGTGTATTACCGCTGTTAAGAGGTAAAGAATTTGCAAGAATTCTTTGGTAAAGAATTTTGGAAGTATGTCTTCTATTTATTCTCCAGTTTTTTTAGGTTATCTAATGCGATGTCATGATCACCAGATGCTCTTCCTTTCTTCATATTTTGCATTGCATTGCATGCGCGATTTCCTCTTTTAAGATTATAGGAGCTGTTCCTTCGACCATTTCAGTGTTTCCGTATAATCCAATGTCTCTTTCATATATAGTTTTTTGTAAAATTCTTCAACTCTTCTAAATATTTCTTCAATATTTCTTGTTACGGTCCAATCACCTACTTTTAATGAAGTGATGTGTTTCTTCTGCAAGGACAAGCTTCCTTTAACAACCCTAAGGCTCTTGTTGCTTTCAATGGCCTTCCTTACTAACTCACAATTGAATTTTCTTATATCTTCTTTCATGTTTTTGCGCAAAGTTTTGCAAAGTTCTACATACTCGATCTTGCGACTGGTATTTTGATTGTCCACCTTCATAAGTCTTCGCCTTTTCATGAGTTGTTTCGTCTTCTCAGATAATTTGCTATTCTGCTTTTTACATGTTACACCACCAATTTCCCCAGCAGTTTCAATTATTGTCTTAACAATGTTTTCATTTGCTTCTGAGATGTCAACTTCTTCAATAAGTCCTTCCAGTGCAGAAAAGCGATTTTTTAATTCCAACTGGAATTTCCATATATGGGCTTTACATTCACCAATTTTTCTCGCATTCGGGCAAATTCTTTTTGGCGCGTCGATTTTTTGTTATTGAATGTATATATGAACATATTGAATAGCACATCATTTGAGGAGGGAAATAACTTTGGAAATTTCCATGTCCATGCTGCCCTTCACTTTGTGATCGATCATGAGCTACTCTATTTTCATACTTGGTATTATATCGCATTATTAGAATACATTATGCTTTGATAATATACAAGGAGCGAGAAAGTTATTTCAATTTCCAGGGGCAGCAAAAATTAAGTACATTAATTTTTTAAAGCATAAAACTATATCCTCCTTATGTCGCTCAGAAAAGTTATTAATAAGCAAGTGCTTATTTTAAATTTTAAAAAAAAAAGTGTTCGACTAAAATTTTTACTAGGAAAGCTCAAACGTCTGGCCGTTTCATTTCTACAGACAGCTAACATTTTAGCTAGAGTTTGATGGAAAAATAGTATGTACCGTAATGTGATTCGCGTTTGACAACCAAGAAAACTATAGAACGAAAAACCTGAAAAATAAATTGAAGCGTAGATACTTTAGAAAATTGCATCTCAAGTAGCAAAATAGGTTAAGCAGGAAGTAGCGTAAAATATTTGTACAGTAAATCATACACGTCGAATTCTCTGATTTACGATAATTAAGGCTTGATAAAAGAATAATTGCAATGACAAAACAAAGAAATAATCGCCACAGAATAACTGAAATCTTCCAGACGTGAAAAATGTACTAAAATATAAATTAAATATTATTGGGTAAGTACTAAGAAATTCAAAATTGAGAAATAATTGAGGTACAACAAACTATTCCATGAAATTTAAAGTCGATTTAACAGACAAACAGGGGCAAATTTTCACATATGATGCCCAAAGTCTTTTAATTTGTAATTCTTTTAACTGGTGTAAACTGTCTCATCATAAGATTATAGTTTTTATTGCTTTAATACGATATAAGATACAATTAAACTCGACAGGTTTAATATCGAAAATTGGAACTTATTGAATTTAAAAGATTCTCTTCAGAAAAGCCCATGCAGCAAAAACATATCAATGAAGTTTCTTCAGAAAAGTATTATTAATATTATTTACTTAAAATTATTTCAATGATTAAATAAATTCATGAAATTATTGGAAGAGTGAAAGCCTATCCGTAATTTTCATTAACACCAATTTCATTTGTTCCTTAATTCCAAATTCAACTGGTCCTTCGTCCAATAAATTATAAGTCCGTTGATTTCTGGTCCTTAATATTCAACATTTATGAAACAATATCATTTTTACTTTCAGCGTCACACTCAGCTTTTGAAAGGTAAGTCTTTAATTTTGCCAAAGGGCACCACCATCCAGAAGCAATTCTAATGTTAATTCTACGCCTAAAATATGAGCATGCGAAAAAAACTGATGTATTTAAAATGCAAACATATTAGTCTTATTCCAGAGCAAGACATTTCTCCGAATGCTGAAAACTTTAACAGTTTCTTACGCGAACAAAGTATTCCCAATAAAACGAAGAAGGGAAGAAGTAACATCAAAAATAAAACGGATATTTTTTATAGTGCAGATTTTATACTACTGGGACAAGTGTGTGCCATTGGATTTTGCTTGAGTTGGCTAAAGCAATAATTCTGTCTCGGTTCCTTTATCTGAAAAGCAAAGAAATATTCCACTCTGGGGAATTCGGAAACAAAGATACACATACAAAGGGAAATCGAAATCCGCTGGATGTGACCGTGTCCTGGAACATTTTAACTGAAGCTCTAGCCTTCCAGGAAATTAGTCCCAAAATTAGATTGTCTGAATGAAGCAGCTTAAGCTTTAGTGAAAAAGAACAATCTTAAAATAAATTATTCGAGCAAAATTTTAAAACGAAATGCCCCATCTGGATAAAAGAAGCGTCATTTTCTTAAAAACCAAACGCAATCTCAAAAGCTATGAGACTTTACGAAAACAAATAAATGCGTAGATAAACATCATTTGAAAAGAAAGGGGGATTAGAATAAGAGAATTTATGTTCGCCGTGTATTATCTTCTGACCGAGTCTATATTTTATATTTCTATTTAATTTTAACTCATCAATATTTCGGTTTTGACAGTCACTTGAAAATTTGATCATTTCGTTTTACTGCATCTTCCTTGCTTAAAATGTTGATTCG
This sequence comes from Dysdera silvatica, assembly GCA_006491805.2. Taxonomy (NCBI): domain Eukaryota; kingdom Metazoa; phylum Arthropoda; class Arachnida; order Araneae; family Dysderidae; genus Dysdera; species Dysdera silvatica. The sequence goes on along the minus strand of QLNU02015003.1, from coordinate 69,871,914 downwards.
CATATTGAAATTCAACAGGAGATGGCAGATTTACACGTTTGAAGTCAACAATATTTTATAAGATTACATAAGATTTGATCATATAAGAGACTGTAAACGTAATTAGAAGAGGTCTTCGTAAGCTGAAGAAATTATAAAAAATGTTTCGGAAAAATGTAAATAATTTGTGAATGAACAAGGAGAGACAACTCATGAGTCTATGTACAAGCAGAAAATATAAATACCCTATTGTTTTGCGAGACGATATAGACCAAATTTATGCCTAGAGTAATAAAAATTGAACTTACGAATAATGATATTGCTTTAGATTTGTCATTTTATTATATTTGCTACAAATAAGCGAAAGACGTGACGGTTTAGTAATAAAACCAACAGTTATAGAAGAGAAAAGGGAATTTAATGGTTATATAAAGGAATAAATTAAAAATAACGAAGGAAATAGATAAAACATAATTAAAATTTTCACAGAAACAAAGGAAATCTACATACAGCAAGTGTTTTAAAAACGCCATACAAGCTAATAATTCAAACTTCTGTATATCCAGCATCTGAAAGAAATCGAAGAAAAATTTGGTAACAAAGGAAATTGACGATGGTTAAAACAATGTCGAAAAACAATAACAGAAAATGCGGACTGCATAAAATAACGAATAAAACCGTCGATCACCTAATAAGTTGTTACAGAAATATGATATAGACTGGCTACAAAATTATGCATGTTAAAGTGGGCACCGCCTTCTTCTGTAATCTTTGCAAAAAATACCATTTACCAGTAACTAAAAATTATCGCGGACACGAACCTAAAAATAATCTCAAAATAATATATTTCATATCAACGAATTTTGCTGTTAACGTCAACTATTAAATTCAAAGTTTCTATTTTACAATTACTGCACTTTTTCTTGAAGAAAAACCATCATAATTTTTTAATGAATGCATATCCCCACACCAACATATATTTACTTTCCTTCCAGTTATAAAATATTATCATTAATCAATTGCAATCATCTATATCATCAGCAGTTAAATAATATAAATTTAAACAAAATCTAAGTACACAAATTCTTCAGGTTAGTACTAACTCTTCTTCGCTAATTGATAAAGCCAACAATGTGTATATATATATATATACACACCAGGTTATTAAAATTAAACAGGAGGTATTTAGACCTCTCTGTAGAGAAAACTACTCGGCCAATTTCACCCAAATTTCGCACACATGCTCCCCTGAGTATGCGGTTTCGATTTCTGAAAGAAAAAATTGAGTTCATATTTCGGCCGCTAGGGGAGGAAATGGCGCTGCGGAGCAAACAATTTACATATTACTTAACATGCGCAACATCCTCTGCCTATATAAGGAGTCGTGAAGCATTTTTCCACCATACGAGGACTCCGTCATGAAACTTACTTTACCAGATCGCGCGTTACTTGTTAAGCTCTTTTATCAACGAAATAGCAATGCTTCTGCGGCACTTAAAGCATTTCGGCAGGTAAAAGGTTTACGCAGAGGCCCTCTAACGATTACAAATCTTCGAAAAATAATCTTGCATTCCGAAAAGAGCGGAACATTCGCCATTAAATCAGGACGAGGCCGCAAACCACCACAAATGCAGCATTTGAAGAAATTGCAACTGCAGTAGTGGAGCAGGGAGCAGCAAGTGCACATGGTAGCAGTAGTGCACGTGCGATATCACGGGAATTGGACATGCCATATACGACAGTGTGGAGAGTTATGAGAAATGTCCTGAAGTTTTATCCATATAAGATAGCCCACACTCAGCAATTGCTTTCTGGTGATAATGACGTGCGGAAAACATTTGCTTTGATGTTCATTGCTCGGATGACAGTGGATGATGAATGGCCTTGGCAGATACTGTGGAGTGATGAGGCCCATTTCCACTTGAATGGCGCTGTAAACACATGTAACTGCCGTATTTGGTCTGACACAAATCCCCACGTTCATCAACAAATTCCGTTGCATGCTCCAAAAGTGACAGTGTGGTGTGGCTTCACCTCATCTTTCGTCATTGGTCCTTACTTCTTTGAAGAAAATACGGCCTCGGGGCCAATGACATGTTCTGTTACTGGCTCTAGGTATGCATTTATGCTCTGGAACTTTGTCATTCCTTTGCTTCAACAGAGAAATTGGCTTGACGCTACAATTTTCATGCAAGATGGTGAACCCTCCACACATCGCGTTGCCTGTTCAAACATTATTACGGCAAAACTTTTCGGATGACAGAGTGATTAGCAGGTCATTTTCAACATCTTGGCCGCCTCGGTCACCCGATCTTAACCCTTGTGACTTTTGGCTGTGGGGATATTTAAAGAGCTGCGTTTATAAAGGCAATGTTCCGAACTTAGCAGTCTTAAAAGACAGAATTTCGCAACATGTATCCCACCTCCAAGCGAATGAGTTACGTTCTGCCGTGGAATGTGTTGTGCATCGAATGCAATTTCTAGAGCAAAGAGACGGGGGACATATCGAGCCGTATCTGTGATGATAGTGTGGTTCCACATATGATAGCAATAAAGTTATTGCACAAATCTTTTTTTAGTCATACCTACTATCCTACGGTATACTGTAATTTGTAGTTAATTTCATGTGATTGCAATAAAGGTTATTGCATGTTAAAACACTTTTTCGTTGTTAATATTAATAAATTGCCTGCTCCGCAGCGCCATTTCCTCCCTTAGCGGGCGAAATATGAACACAATTTTTTTTTTCTTTCAGAAATCAAAACCGCATACCCAGGAGAGCATGTGTACGAAATTTGGGTGAAATTAGCAAGTAGTTTTCCCAACAGAGAGGTATAAACACCTGTTTAATTTGGATCACCCTGTATATAAAACTTTTATCCTGAGAAATGTGGCAGTTTTCTGAAATGAGGGGAACGATTAAAACCGTCTACGGCGTGAACTATACCAAAATTAGTATATTTACTTTTTCAAAAAATGTAACAATAATGGATATTTATATAAATCGAACACTACGCAGATTAAATCAAACAACAATATCAATCAACGTTTATTGGCGTAGTGATACCAGCGCCGATGTTATGGCGTGATTAGATGGTGAAACGTTCGAAAGAAAATAAATATTTCTGCCTTCGGTGGGACCTGAACCCACGACCTTCCACTTGCCGGGCGGAGGCTCTACCCACTGAGCTACGAAGGACAATATATAATCTCTTTACGAACGTATATATATTGTTGCCAGTTATTTCGCAGAATGGTGTAGTACATAGACTACTATTTAAACCAAATTGCAAAGAGACTGGTATTAAATTGATCGAAATGCACGTTGCAGCATATTTAAATAAATCAAACACTACGCAGATTAAATCAAATAACGATATTACTCAATGTTTATTGGCATAGTGAATAGTCGTTATACATGTTCGTAAAGAAATTATACATATTGTCCTTCGTAGCTCAGTGGGTAGAGCCTCCGCCCGGCAAGTGGAAGGTCGTGGGTTCAGGTCCCACCGAAGGCAGAAATATTTATTTTCTTTCGAACGTTTCACCATCTAATCACGCCATACCATCGGCGTTGGTATCACTACGCCAATAAACGTTGATTAATATTGTTGCTTGAAATAATGGATATATTCTAATAATCTAAGAAAATCGATATTTATAAGCGTTTCTGTGTGAAGCGTTTCTTTGCTTGGACTTTCTTTTCACTCAATTAGAGGAGGGTCTTCAAACACGCTATATATTATATTATACTCTCTTGCATTTTACAGTTATTAGTTGAAATCATCCTGTATTAATTCACGTATATAATTGAACCCATCTGTTCAAAATATGTACCATGCAACGGACATTACAGGTTAATAAATAAATAATAAATATATGAACGAATTATATCAATTAAAAATATGAACGAATTATGTCAAATAAGAATATGAACGAATTATGTCAATTAAAAATATGAACGAATTAGGTCAAATAAAAATTTATGGATAACAAATACTAAAATCGACATGAATTACTGTTTGAATAACAATTTAATGGTTTGCGTAGTGATTTTAGCACGTACAGAAACTGCTATAAATTCTGATTTTCGTAAGTAGTAATTTTATGAATATTAGGATTCCATTTTCATCTAATGATTTTCCCCACTTTCAGCTTCTATCTTACATAGGATTAATACTTTACTTCTACAGCCCATGAGATGCTATATTGCAGTGACAGAATTTGTTATGGAAATTAAATGGCAATGCAGACGTGGAAGGCAATTAATAGTCAGAATACATTTTGTAATAATCAGAAGAGCGTTTAGTTTAGCAGGAAATCAGAATAATGGGATTGATATCTGAAAGTTTATTACGTATCATCTCTTGTTTCTTTCATTCATGACTATCCTTAGGCATATCACAGTCCTATTTTTCCCTTGCCATAGAAAAGATTCTGACATTTATATTTCATTCTCTTAAATTTGTAAGATATTATTACCCTTCATAGGGATAACACAATTGCCAAATAATAGTCAACACACAAAGCCACCGGGGCGAGTTTTTTGTGAGTTTTTCATAGGGGACTTTTTTTATTACCAATAAATTTGACACCCACGTATTATTAGCTCAATCTAGAGCTATTTTTTTTGTTTAGGAGGAAAGGAGACGCCGTCACAATCTTGGATTCGAGCAAGGGTTCCTCAGTTTAGCCCAGAGTATCTTGACTTACTAGATGAAGGAGGACAAGAAAAACGTCCTTTTCTCTATGTAGATTAGGATGTAAGATATTATTACCCTTCACAGGGATAACACAATTGCCAAATAATGGTCAACCACCGGGGCGAGTCTTTGTTTTTCGAGGGGATTTTTTTAATTATAAATTTGTTTATTTTAAAATTTAAATAAATTATTATCATTAAATATTATATAAATTATTATCATTAAATAATTTTAATTATTATCATTAAATTAATTTTAATTATTATCATTAAATTAATTTTAATTATTATCATTAAATTAATTTTAATTATTATCATTAAATTAATTTTAATTTTTAAATTTCTTAATTTTGTCGAGGATATATCTCATGTTTTTATATTCTGGAGTTAACGTAAATTAAGTTACGCTCTCACACAAAAAACAATGCTGAGTTCGCACAATTTTTGGCTAATTATTTTTATATACCAGTAAAAAATTGCATCTAAGAAAATTATAAACACATATAATATTACTTGAGAAGAGATGTGCAATAAAGAAAATGCGAAATAAGACGAAACCTTGTTTCCAACGATCTGTCGCTTTATGACTTGATACCAAAACATTTATTGAAGTTAGTTTTCTATTTTTTTTTAATTTTGCGAAGGGTTGTGTTAAAACAGGAATAATAATTCGTTTTTATGAATTGGGGACATATATATTTGTCACACTGTGCATTTTGCAAGAAAAGAACATACCCACAGCTAACTAACTTCACAAAAATTAATCATTTTATTAATTATTCAACAATTATGTATATTGTTAATTATAAGACACATAGTTAAATAACAAAATACTTGCATATTTAGGAGAGAAATTTGCCTTTAAATTCTATACATCACTAAATTTTTAAAATCAAAATAAATTTGCAATATTATTGAGAGGAAACGAGGAAAAGCTTTTCAGTTACATATAAAATCTTATGGCAAAATTAGGAATTGCAGCTCATAGTTAAAAGAAATAAATTTCCAAATCATTACAAAAGATGCCTTTTAATTTTCTAAAGTCAACCCTTAGGCTATTTTGCTGTCTCTACAAATTACTCCACAAATTTTAATTATAATATATCACTTTTCAGAAGAGCTTTGTGAAATTATATAAAAAAAAATACTTTTATAATGAGGAATCGTCGGAGAAAATTTAATTTTGAAAGGAGTAGGAACTAGCCGAAATTATGTAAATTATAGAAATAATTAACCCCATATCTCTATGCTTGTGTTGGGGCCCATTGGGAGCTCCATAAATTCAGTGGCGCAATGAACATCATGTGAGCAGCTAGTACCAACATCGCCCATAGTCAGACGACATGGAAATGACAATTTACATTTTTCTGTAAACAACATCACGCGCATTGGGAATATGCAGTGATATTTTGACAGGCGCTAAACTTCTAAATTTTTTAAAAACATTTTTCCCTTTTAATTTAATTTGCAAGCTAATTTCTCTTAAAATAATACAATGCTGTATTTACTGGTAGTGAATAAAATATTTAAGAATGAAATTTCGAACTCCCCCATTTATAAACAAAAGAGAACTAACTCAAATTCGACACGTCAACAAATTCTGAACAAAATAATTCAACGTGCCAACAATAATTCTCAAAGAATAATTGCTTGCAAATATAATTTCACCTTAACTTTTTAATTTGCAAAGCAGCATTAATATATTCATGAGATTAAAAATAACATTAAGAGTTAGTTAAAGAGATAGTTAATGGGAGAATCATTTTCATTCTGCATCTGATGATGGCTGTCCAATGGAACAGCCGAAAGCCAGGCTAATGTAATAAAATAACTTTTTACCCGCTTTACGTTGTCATATATATCGTATTAGAATTAAGAGTTTTATATCCTGGTAAAAGTAAACAAACCGAAAGGTTTTTTTTTATCACATAATTTTGATAGCAAAATATTTTTTCACAATGCATTTGAATTATATAGCCCACTAAATCCACTGATGATCCTATTAAGCTAAGTAAAAAATAAATTCGACATCAGTTTATATTATAAAAAATATTAAAAAATAAAAATGATTAAATGCTTTTAGTATCTGCCTTTGTTTTCAAAAGCAGGTTTTATTTTTTTCTTTTATTTGAGGGAGGCAAAAGCTGATAAGAAAAGCATTTCATTTTTTATTTTGTAAAATGCCTGATGCACTTCTGTTTACGTACAATACCACTACTTACAATAATCTCCTTGAATTCTAAGTTTTCATAAAAGTTTAAACGGTATGTGAAAGATGGAAAGTGCAGATAAATATCATTCCGGTTCTTGAAAAACTGATAATATACGTTATTTCCAGAAGTTGAAAATAAATGAAGAATGGAGAATACCGATAAAACCCTCTTACATTTTATGATGCTTAACCATAAGATACAGTTCGGACAAAATTCCAGCCGATATTTCGCAGCTAGGCCAGTTAACATGTACAAACGTTTAATGTTTTAAGCTGAAAATATGAAAAGTCTTAAATATTTGCTAAGGCTTTTATAATTTTATAGTTCAATATACTGAAAATGTAAAAATAGCATAAACCTGGACACTGTTTTTAACTTAAACTGACATTAAGTAAGTGGAAACTCAAGCATGTCAGTCTTTTCAGCTTCGATAAAATAACAAACGGTGAAATTTTTATTATATAGTTAATAAAGCCTTCAAATACACGTAAGAAAGGAAATTTCATACTTCCAAAACAATTCGAAGATACAGCTACAATGACGTCATTGAATTATTGGTTGGTTGGTTGTGTTTTTGTGGCGCAAGGACAGCAAGGGTCATTATGCGCCAAATATGGTGAGTAAGAGTGATTGAATGATAATAGACAATTACGAGGTGGGGGGGAGTGTTTACTTTTCAATAGATGAAAGCAAAGGAGTCAATCGAAATAAATATTTTGAGACTATATTCTTAAAAACACTTTTTCAAATTGCCATTGCGTAAGGACGAAAGATCACAAATTTAACACATTAATGTCAGTGGTGTAGTTCTATAAATAAAGTAGCCTAAATAATAGTAAATATAAATTAATTTATACTAAATAATTCTAAATAAGGGGTGGAACCATGGGAGGAGAATCAGTGAACCCCTAACTAGCCAATTGCCCATTAATCTGATAGGGGCAGAAATTATTATTATAAATGGGCTGTTGAGTTGTCGTTGCAAAACCCACTTCTGGAACCAACCCTGCCTACAGCATATAGCTTCGGAGCATATAAGCGTAAAATAATAATACCGTGATACAAACGCATGTACCTAAGCCGTACCAAACCAATGCCCTTTGAAGTGATGTAATAAAATAAAGAAAACAATTGAAAAAATAGCCAAAAGTCCTCCTTTTCGCCCTTGTCGCCTTCATTGTGTCAAACAACACATTGTGGCTTTTTCTACTTTCAAACACAGTTTATGATACGTGTTCCAAGCTGTAATTTCGTTTAAATTCCCACAATTCTTAGTTGATTTATTCAATTTTTTTTTCTTAAGAGAATTGTAGAGCCACATAGTTTTTATTTACAACTTATTACTTATTTTATATTACAATAGAATTTTGTTTGTAAAATGTATGATTTCCTAAAATTTTGTCCTAGTGCCGCTAGGTCTCCAAAAGAAGTACCCTATCGTCGCTAAGCCTCGACTACACCTCTGATTAATGTAAGGAGTAAAATATTGATGGATCAAAAAAAAAAGTAATAGCAATTTCCATTATTTAAGATTAAAAATGTGCACTAATGGATTCCCGTTCCAAATGATTCTACGTTTGCTTAATGTAGAGTATAATCAAATGATACTCTAAATGAAACAATAACGACAATATAGTACAAGAGAAAATTATATTTTTGTTTCCTGCTTATGTTTTATTTATGTTACGTAAAATGATTATCGTTTTCTAATTATAATGCAAGGCACAAGAGGGTTACATACATTCAGTTATTTCGCTACCGCTTTTATGCGCAACTTTGAATTAATATTAATTACAAAAGTAAATAATTTATATGTAATTATGTAAATATACATTATAGCTATATACCGTTTGCTATCAAATGATTAATCAATCTAATATAAATTTATCATCTAATGAAACTAATTGATGTATTCCAAAATTGATAATACAAACTTATATATATCCTTGCATGAATGATAATATATTTATGTACGAGTGAAAAAAAAAAGGATAGATAAAATATCGCAACCTGTTAATATAATTACAACGCATAGGTTTTTCTTTCCTGGTATTATATAAATAAAAATATTCATAAATAAAATATAAAATATATTTTGCGAAAATAAACGTAGAGAAAACCCAGAATTCAAATACATTGCACTAGAGTGTCGAAAATCTTTCTTAACGAGGATAATATGCCAAAAAAAAGCGATATAAAATTTTCTTTCATGTACATAATATTTCCCTGTTTATTTATCCCTTTTATATTTATATCTGTGTGTTAATACTGCTTTAAATATCAACTGACGTTAAAGCTTTTTTTCCCCTACAGATCACTACATCTTGCAATGGGAGAAGTTCTACTTACAGTTCCAGTTTGAGCTACACACGTGGGAGTCTGAGCAACTTGCCAGAAGTTAAAGCTGTCGAAGAGAGATATCAGACACTGCCAAAGGTAAAATATTCACCAATATAAGCATTGATTCGAAAAACTAAAATGACGCACATGTTCCGTAGGGAGGAGACATCAAATCCTCATAAAGGATGTAAACCGTTTGTAAGAAAACCAAACCACCTCCGCATCGAAAATCCTTCAGCGAGCTTCTCGCGTAATGGTATTTAAATACGAAAACAAATGAATAATGGAATTCCCATTTGTGAAGTAAACATTGCAGGGTGTGCTCCGATATCGGGTAAACATCGAACGGAAATATAAATATCATTTACAAATCTTATCTAGATGAATTTGCAGTACGAATTCTCTCTTGCAAAACTGAGCGATTTGGATTCCTGTTGGCTTGACAAAATTCGTGAGAAATCTCATGAATAGTAAGCATAGATTTTAGACAAACGGAAATATTTATGTTTTGTTTTCTGCTCTAACGTTGAACTCTAATCCGTCACCTAAATTTATACTTTGAACCTTTGGTTGTTTTAAGGTTGTGCCTTTTAGATTATTAGCTGGTATATCCTGTTTTTTATTTTTTTACTTCCTAGAATATGATTTTCTCCAACCTAACAATATTTTAATCAGTAACGTGAAACACTGTTCTAAAACTATAATAAACCATTTAAACACGACTACCACAGTTAAAATTATTTAATTAGGTGGATGACGATCGTTTCGGCAGTGAATTGCTGTCTTCGTCGAATCCAGTTACAGTTTAAATTCACTTTTGTAACCGGATTCGACAAAGGCAGTCATTTACTGCCGAAACGATCGTCATCCACTTAATTAAATAATTTTAACTATGGTAGTCGTGTTTAAATGGTTTAATACTAACAATATCTGTTAGCAAAAGTAATTGCGTATTGATTTATTATTATTATTATTTCGACTAAAGGGGAAATTTCCTAAGAAATAAAGGAGGGTATGAAGGGAGTATTCTGATACAGTTATGTTTTACATACTCCACTTCTATACGATTCATACTAAAACCACTGTATGATTCGCCCATGGATGTTAAGAGGTGATATATTCTCGCATATATCGTAAAGAATATATGCGGGGGTGTAGTACAGCTTCAATTCATCATCTCTCCACTTCCTATACACCGTGTTAGCTAGAATGCGTGAAATGGTATCCTGCGACCTATTCATCCACAGATGTTGCAACTGGATTTCTGAATAATAAACAGTTATTTAGACATCTATGTAGGGTTTAAAACGCGACATTGCGAGAACGAACCGATCCCTTTGTCAAGTGAAGGCAGAATGAAGAGTTCGTGAAAGTCCTAAGCTTATATACCCGCATGTTGGGAATCCCCATCTGACGTCATCTGGTGCGGAGCAGTTCCGGCTGGGGAAGCACAAATCGAGGAAACCCCCGCACCCAGTGACGTCAGATGATCACATCCAGCTGGAGGTGTGGTAAAAATTCTCTAAGGTTCTGGTAGAGGTTTTGCGATGTTTATTGCACGACTCCTCAAACCGTAGGTTTCTCATGATTCCAGGAAAAGTCTACTCCCCAGATTCGTCACATTCTGCTGTAATACTTTCATCGAATGCCAATCTGGTTCGTGACCCTCCCTGAAGACATGTTCAGCCAACTGGTTTGAATTGTCTCCCCTAGCTACCGCACGCATATGCTCCTTCCCTCGTAGACGTATCGATCTTCCCGTCTGTCCAACATACACCTTGTCACAGTCTCCACACGGTATTTGGTAAATAGCACCAGATTTTTCCTCCTCAGGGACGCGATCCTTAACTTTAAGTAATAGATCACGCAGGGTGTAGACAGGTTTGTAGTAGGTCTTAACATTCACACAACCGAGAATTCGAGACAGCTTTTTTGAGACACCCGCCACATATGGCAAAACCACTGATGTCTTCCTAGTCTCATCCTCTACATTCCTGTTTCCACCACTAACACCACATTTTTCGCTCGTGACCGATGCTACCACGAAGACGAGGCGATTAGATCAATGGCAGGAAATGTAATGGGCACCGTGACATTAAACGTTATACTATGCGCTTCTCAACTGGGTTCCAAGAGACCACCGAAGACCTAGAAGCCATCTTTAAACTAGATGGGTGGATGAAATAAGAAAAGAGGTTGGGGGTGACGTGGAAACGAATTGCTCAGGATAGACTTGTGTGGAAAGCATTTGGAGAGACCTTCATCCAGCAGTGGATAGATAATGGTTGAATATGATGATGATGATGATATATATATCATTATATTCTTTCGGCCTAGAGACCATAAATAAATCTGGCATTATGATGGGGAGCCACTTATACAGGTATATACCGGTGGCTCCTCCTTTAGTAGCTTTTTTCGACGATCAGGAGAGTACGGGGAGTGAAATATATAATCCCCAACCCACGGGGCGAGGAAATCTAAAACACGCCGAATATTTTAGGAAAATAATGACGACTCCTCCATTGGTGTACGTAATCCCTCACCTTCAAAGAGAAAGGAAGAAATAACTAAACTATAAGTGAGATAAAGTAAAATATAAACACACAAGAACATACATTTTTTAATTCGTTAAACTGCAATTTTTAATTCGTTTCAGCTGGTACTCCGTTCGCTATATGCGACTTGTTTGTTTTATCAGTTATTAGTTCTTTTTATAAATTACCAGTTTTCATCAATAATTACGTTTTTATAAATCATTAGTTTTTTTATGCTTAATTTTATTTCTGTGTGGAAGAAAGAACTAAGAAGGTAAATAGAGGCTAAAGATGACACTTTGTAAAATTAGTGTTTGGTAGCTAAAACAATTACATATTTCATAGTGCCTTCTTTTCTAGAAAGTAAAGTGCGTTTTCCGTTTTTCTAACTACTTATTTGTATTATTTTATTTATATTGTTTCTCGGATCTTATAAACTCACATATGTTGACCCTGCAAGACAAATGTTTTCAACTTGGTCGTTAAGCCACGTTTTCTCGAAGTTAGTAGCTTACACACTGGGCTCTTGCGATTTTCTTGCTAATTACTACTTCCCAACTTTTTCTTATTTAGAGTGGCAACAGAAATTTACTACTTCATGCCTCTTGAGGCAAACAGGTATATTTCTCTCCCATTCGTTTGTTGTTGATACGAGAGGGATGTGATCTATAGTTTTCGTTAAATTTAAAATTTTCTCAATAACGTCTATGCTCTTATGAAAGAATTTCAGCATTAGTCTGTTCCGTTTCAGTAAACATTAATTATCAGCCCTACTCAGTACAACGCTGGAAGATTTTATTCTTACCGCGTGCTGGCTGGTTTCTTGTTGAAGTCTGGATGGTATACTTGAAAATAGAAAAGATTTGTTTGTACGAATTTAAATTGTGGTAATTTTTATCAGTTTTTGAATTTGGTTTTTACTTTTACGAATTAACTTGAATTCAAAGGTTTATTGATGAATTACGATGACAATTGCTTAAGTGAAGTATAGTGATTGAACGCTTACGTTTATTTATGCGAAAGTTTCTATAAACGAGTAATGGTTGCATCAGGGTGTCAACAGACTGTAAAAATCAGGGAATTTGGTATTCCCGGAATTATTAGGGTATTTGTCAAAGAGTTGAAATTAATCAGGGAATTTAAATATAAATTTAATTTACAAAAACTTTTTTATCAGAAAAATTTGCTAGTTTGTGAGTATGTGAAATTTTGAACATTTGTGAGTACGTATTGTTAGTACATGAAACTATTTATTTAGCTGTGTTTTTATGCCCCCCGATATTTTTGTAATCAGGGAAAAAGTTCGTAGTTAAAAGAAATTTCAAAATAACTTTTTTTGTAGATACCCTGTTGCATCTTAAAATTATAGGGAGAGAAATAAAAATAAAATTTAACGTATCATATTTTAAGTTAACATGTTACAAACCCTGAAGTGTGGATTCTGATGAAAAATATGATTCTTTGGAGATTATATGCAAGTAATTTATAGTAAATATGATTCCGCCTCTTAAGGGGGAGGGGTGAAAATGTGAAGGAAGTTGTCAGACTGAAAGAGAGCAAATTATAGGTTTACTAAAAAATGTTTGGCAAACAAACTTCAGGTAAATAATTTAAAATTCATTGTTATAAATATTATCAATGAAATTAAGTGGTGAAACACAGCGAAAAGAACTTTCACTTACTAATTACTCTAACCATTCCTACATAGGGAAATATAGTTTCACATATATTCAGGCGAAATATGATCTGAAGAAACCTATATGTCTACGATAATAATTAGGGTTAATGTGCTACTTTCGTCCCATGACCAGCCGTGAAAGATTCAAATAATATCCCTAAAACGTCCCAGAAAGTAATAAAACTTTTGTCCTAAAAACCACCGATAAACGCTGTGAAAAGATCCAATTGATGTCCATAAACCATCGCAAAAACAAATCTAACTTTTGTCCTAAATACGTCCAGGTCCTAAAAATATCCAGATAATGTCCTTTAAACGTCCTAAAAGGAAATTGAACTATTGTCCTATAAATATCCAAAACATGTCTTTAAACAGTCCTAATAGTAAACCAAAATTTCATCCTAAGAACAGCCGTAACACTTCCTGAAAATATCAAAATAATGTCCGAAAATAATTCAAGTTTTCGTCCTAAAATCCGCAGTAACAAGTCTTAAAACATGCTAAAAGGAATTCCAGTTTTTGTCCTAAAATCCTCCGAAATATGTTCT
>QLNU02015003.1:69837905-69852547 GCA_006491805.2 Dysdera silvatica | reverse complement strand
TTTGACCGAACATGCAAATGATTAAAATTTGGTGTCCAATGAATGAATAGCGGGAACTCCAGCGCATCGGAACTGCGCATTCAGCAGGTATATATAAGGAGCGATTCTTAATATGTGGTCAAAATTTTTGTTGCATTTTGACTGCGGATATCTTACGTTGACTGTAGCGATGCCTCTCCGAAAGATTCGTGCTCATTAAAAGCATATGTCAGAGTGTGAAAGAGGTCATGCTACCGGATTGAAAGAGGCTGGTTGGATGAATCGAAGAATCGCTGGACATGTGGGTCGAAGAGATGAGGCGATTGGACGGTGCTGGCTGGATCAACAACGGCAGATGTCAGCTTCGGGACGGCAGCGGTCGACCTAGGGCCACAACAGAATGGGAAGACAGAGCGATTGTCAGAGCAGCTGTCACAGCACCGGATTCGTCGTTATCAAATATCCAACGTGTGGCCCGCACACATGTGTCCAACATGACCCTCTGCGGACGACTGAGAGAGCGGAATTTACGCTCACGCCGACCGTTACGTCGCTTACCTCTCACGCCTTTACACCGTCAAGTCCTATTACAGTGGTGCCGGGCTCGATCAACTTGGAACTGAGCTGACTGGGGACGTATAGTCTTTAGTGACGAGTCCCGTTTCCAACTGTGTCCTGACGACAACCGCAGACGTGTCTGGAGACGTCCAGGGCAGCGTGGGGATCCTGCCCTTACTATCGCACGCCACACATGCCCACAACAGGGCGTTATGGTCTGGGGTGCCATCTCCTTTGATAGCCGGACCCCTTTGGTGGTCATTTCTGGCACACTTACAGCACAGCGGTACGTAGACGACATTCTACGACCGGTTGTGTTACCGTTCCTTTTGCGACACCCTGGACTTACGTTTCAACAAGACAATGCCCGGCCGCACACGGCACGTGTTGCTATGAATTGTCTTCAAGCTTGCCCAACACGCCCTTGGCCAGCACATTTGGGACCCTATGGGAAGGCGATTGCAACCATCCCGGAATGTTGACGATTTAGCCCGACAGTTGGAGACAATTTGGCAAGAAATTCCGCAGGACACCATCCGGGATCTTTATCAGTCTATGCCACGCCGGGTGACAGCTTGCATCCAGGCCAGAGGTGGACCAACGCCTTATTGACTTCCTCCCTTTGTAACGGTCAAACTCTGCAATAAATCATTCAATTGTTCTGAAATTTTAATCCTTTCTTTTTCTATGTATGTTCTTCACATCCACCAATTTTTATCGCAATCGGACAACCCCTTCTTGGTGCGTCGATTTTTTTTTGTTATAGAGTGTAAGTTCACGATTAAAATTTTCACCTAAAATATCACGAAGAGTAAAATTATTTTGGTTAAATGTTAGTGAACTATGATGATTAAAATTGGGACTAATATATAAAACATGTAAAATATTATATCTAACTTAAAGTAATTTGATCATTATATTGTACGGTAATATCTCTCGTAATTTGAAAGAAGCCATATTCTTGTAATTGTTACGGATCTTGAATAATGCCTAGAAACGTTTCTGAAAATGTAAACGAACCTTGTAGAGACAGTGTAAGGATTGGCCATTTCCTACGCCATTTTATAAATGTGTATCAAATGCTTAAATTTAAACTTCAAGTTATGAAAAGTTGTCATTTTATAGAATGTACTCCAAAATATGAGACCGTATTTTTAATGAGAAACACATTCACGTTTAATAAGAATAGATGTCGTGTATATATAATGCTATAAAAAGTTTTATCATTTTCCAAAGTGGTTTTTTATATCACTCAGGTTTGTTTCAATTTCTAGGAAATTTATCCGCAGAAAGAGAAAAACTAAAAACTTCGCAAAGTTAAAATCCAGGATTTTTTTTATTCGAACTTTTCCCTTTATACTCCTACCACTTAAATTCGAACTCTCCGGTCATTACTGCAGGTCGTGATTTCGAACCGTCGATAGAAATTCCGGTATTTATTCGGATTTCCATTCCTCTTCCCTTTCAGGGCTAGTTTAATCCTAAGATACATTTTCTAGAATAGATTCAAGGTATCGGTTAGGGGAAAATCAAGAATTGCTTAAGAATTGATGAGCATACAAACGCAAAAGGAGGAAGTTTAAATCCGTTGAAATCTAGAGAAAGGAAATAATGCCTAAAAACACTATTTACAATAAATATTTTTAACAGTACTATTTCACAGCCTTAAAAATGCCGCCTTGCTGTAAAGAAGTTAGTAATATATGGGCAGTGGTATATCTATGAAAATACAAAATTTAACTTTTTACACATGCTCTTTATAAAAGTATACATCCCTTTATTTAATTAGACAAAAAAAAAAGAAAATTTATATTTCTAAGTAAAATAGTTGCAGAGTTATTATAATTTAAATTTCAATGCTTATAGCCTTTTATCACTGTTTTGATTTCGTTTTTTGTTTTTTTTTAGAATAATGACAAGTTTAAGGAACTACAGGTATTTCATTTCTAGAAAAAAGCGAACGTACGTGAACTTGTTCTAAACGTCACACGAAATCAGATCTTCAAGAGTCAAACATTTTTTTTTAATTTGAAGGTGTCCCACATTTACTTGTCTCTCAACTATAGAATTTTAATTACTCGATTTATCAACATGCATTATATGTAGGAACAAAGTCTTTATTTCTTTAATTAGATATAGTGCAATATTTTTCTAATTAATTTTTTCGATAGATTTTCCGTGTAAAAAATTAATCTACGTGTTTCTATGCACATACGTCTTGTAAAATATAAAACATATTCTACATCCTTGCATAATGCCAGCATTCTTTCCTCAGAAGTTTTCTCTACGACTAACGGTTAATAAGATAATTATTGCAATACCTATTCTGAATTCACACCTGCATACACCATTGTTTTTTAATTTCATGCACGCGCATGTGCATACACACACAGCGAAGTTTTGTTCACTAATACGCGGTATTTCTTATCTGACTTCAGCTCCACTATATCTCATTCTAACTTAATTGCGTAATCGATAATGCATGTTGAATTCGTCATTTATGCAAGTCTCGAAATGACTAATCCAATTGTTAAAAACAATAACAGTTTATTGCACTATTTAAACGTAACGTAAATAAAAACGGTTAGTAAACGGAGTATAAATTCCAATACAACCAAAACTATAACAAACCTAGGACTCCAACCTCGACATGCAGTGCTAGCTTACAGCTAGTTAAGAGAGAGTGAGCGTAAGCTTTACCGTACCTTATATCTAGAAGGTGACGTCACAACGACGATACATTTGCGTAACTTATGCTAATTAGCATGCAACAATACTCACGCATAGCGACCACGCAACTGAGGAGTAGTACGCGACAATCGCCGCTGTGGAAATATTTTTTCTACCGTTGCTGGTAGTGTATTGCGATACTGCTTTCTAGCCCTTAACAATTACATTATCTTTAACACTATTTAACGTTACATTCGTCATTTGAATTTTCAACAAATATGCATGCTGCTTTTAATCTATCTGTACAAATAGATATTTCTCATTATATTCTACTTTAAAGAATTTCTTAAATGATTTAATTACTTTACATGGTCCTATATATGGCTGTTGTAAAAGATTTTCTTACTACATCTTGCCTTACAAAAACGTGAATAGCTTTAAATAAATCTTCATGAACAAATATATTTGGTTTTGAAGCCCTCAATGTTGGGACTGGTCGTAACTTGCGCATGCCTTCTTTTAATCGCGTAACGAACTTTTCTTGAGAAACATGCCTTACAGTTGAACTAAACATTTCCCCAGGCAAGCGTAATGTTTGGTCGTATACCATTTCTGCTGCTGAAGCAGCAACGCCTTCCCTAAACCCAGCACGTACACCCAAAAATACTGTTGGTAATAGGTCCATCCATTTATTACTGCCATAACATTTGATTGACGTTTTTAATCGGCTATCGGTAATGAAAGAGCTCTACAATTCCATTCGCTGCTGGATGATATGCCGTAGTTCTGGCTTTATAAATACCCAAAAATCTAGTTAATGCATGAAATAAATTTCTCTCCATTTGGCACTCCTGGTCAGTTGTTAATTGGCCAGAAACTCCAAATCTTTAAGTCCATCCATTACAAAACGTCTCAGCTATCGATTCAGGAGTTTGATCCTTCATCGGAAACGCTTCTGGCCACCTAGTGTAACAATCAATACAAGTTAATAAATAATTATACCCTTGTGAACTAGGTAATGGCCCTGCTATACCCAGATGAACATTATCAAAATGGCTGGAAGGCGGTGGAAATTCACCAAATGGTGATTTAACATGACGATGAACTTCAGATTTTTGGCTGGGCAATACATGTTTTTACCCAACATGCAACATCCTTTTTGAAAGATTTCCACGCAAAACGCTTTCGTATGAAGGCTATTGAAACATTTACGCCAGGATGTGATAAGTCATGAATTACAGAAAAACCTTGCGCCGGAATGATTCCGAAATATATGGTCGAACAGTATCAGTAGACGTATCACATAATACACTAATACCATCAGGTGTTACAATCATAGGTTTCAAAACTAAGTGTTGAGTCAAATGCGCGCCATGCTTTCAACTTTTCATCATTCTCTTGTGCTTGCGCCATAGCCTCAATCTATTTCGGATGACAAGTCTATTATGGAAATTTGCGATAAAGCATCCGCAACACTATTACTTTTACCTGCAATATATCTTAAATCTGTTGTATTTTGGCCCATGAAATCTAATTGTCTTTGTCGTCTAGGCGAGAATTTACCACCTGTTTAACCAAAAGCGAAAGTTAACTGTTTATGACGGTGTTTACTGCAAAATTTCTACCTTCTAATAGGTGTTTAAAATGACGGACGGCAGCATAAATTGTTAACATTTCTCTGTTATGGGTACTATATTTACTTTCAGCTTGACATAATTTCCGCGGAAAGAAAGCCAGTGGCTGAATTTCTCCTTTTGCTTCCTGCTGTAATACTGCTCCAATCGCCACGTCCGATGCGTCAACCATCAACGACCATGTGGCTGAACTGACTAGCTGAGCTAACATTACTTTTTCAGAAACTATTTCTCTACACCTATCAAATGCATTTTGACTATCAACAGACCATTTTAAAAAACTTATCTTTTTTTTTACCACCTACCATGGCATGCAAAGGTGCTTGAATTTCGACTAAATTTGAAAAAATCTATGACAGTAATTGAGCCTAGCTAAAAAACGCCGTAATTCCGTTACGGTTTCAGATTGAGGATAATTCAACACAGTTTCTATTTTATCTTTTAGGAGAAATATCCCCTCCCCTGTGACCTAACAAACCAAAAATGGCAATAGTTTTTGTCCAAAAATACACTTACTGACGTGAAAAACGAGGCCATATTCGTTTATACGCTCAAAAACTCTATTTAGATATTCCTTATTCTTTTGCTCGTTTTCAGACGCAATCAGTACGTCGTCAATATAGACGTAGCAATTTCCCAATGTCGCGAAAATCTTCGTCAACAATGCGCTGAATTATTTGGGCACTACATCGTAATTCAAAAACCATCCGTGTATATTCATACAGTCCTATTGGGGTTATTATTGCCGTTTTAACCATATCGTCTTTGGCAATTGATACTTGGTTATATGTTTTCACTAGATCAAGTTTACTGAATATTTTCTTACCTGCTAAACTCAGAGCAAAATCTTGTACGTTTGGTATAGGGCACCTATCAGGTTCTGTAACTGCATTTAATCTTCGATTGTCTCCACAAATGCACTATGTACCATCTTTTTGTGATTTCCACTATATGGATCGGACTTGACCATTGACTTTTTGAATCTTTAATTATATTTTGACTCAAAGTTTTAAATTCCTTTATTAAAAATTACAAATTTTCATAGGTCAAATGCCTAGCTTTTGCAAAAACTGGAGGTCCACGAGTAGGAATGCGGTGTACAGTTTTTTTTGTTTTAACTTATTACCAATCCAGCTTTGGTTGATACTATTAGGAAACTTAAGTAACAATTTATGATATTCAGATTCAGAGAACACAGTTATTAAACGTAACAAAGGAATATTCACAATTTCACCTTTTGTAGTTAATGACGTAGCTTTATCAATCAAACATCTATTTCGTACGTCAATAACAAATTATACATTTCCAGAAAATCCACTCCAATAATTGGACGTGAAATATCTGCAACAGTGAAAGTCCATTTAAAAATTTTACGTAAACCCAAATCCAATTCAAAATCCATTGTTCCATACGTATCGGTTTTTGAACCATCAGCAGCGTATAGACATAAAGGGTTGCGTTATAAAAAAAGACTTAACATAACTCTTGGCAAATACTGAAATGGGAAGCACCGCTATCAACTAAAACTGATTACCAGATTTTACATCGTTGATAAACGATTATTTTTCCCCATTACACCTGACACCGTATAATCAGGGGAATTTACTAATTTCCCGTCCAAGTGCAAGGAGGTGTGCATTTGTTTGCTTTACGTTCAAAATTTGCATGATACCAACAATAACCCTTTTCTTTATTATTTCTTACTAACGGCTTTTTTCTACTATTAAGACATTCACGTGAAACAAATCGTTTTGAAACGATCTCGCGAAGTGATACGGTCACGTAAAACTGCACGGTCCCGTGAAGTTGTACGGTCCTTATCTCTTTCAACTAGTCGAGACAAACGCTTAACCTGTTCTATTAATTCTACCACTTGAGTTTGTATATCTATTAACGTTACGTTATTTGATACTTCCTCTACTACGGAATGCATACCAGATATGTCACTTCCATTATATGTCAGCCATTTGAGCTAACTGACCAAGGTTACTTCTGCCTACTGATAATAGGTGTTGAATTTGGATGGGTAAACGACGTAACCATAAACTACTCAACATCTCTCACTCAACTCAGTCAATCTACCAGCTGATAATAGTTGATAATACTCAGCTGATAATAGTTGATACAGTTGATAACAGCTGATAATAGTTGATAACAGCTGATAATAGTTGATAACAGTGATAATAGTTCATTAATACGTTTTTTAAGCTCTGAATATGGTTCTTTAGAGGAATCTTTTATTATATCGTTAACGCCTAACAATAAATCGTTATCCAAAATTGCAACGACACTATGAAATTTCGTCTGTTCAGAAGTTATCCCTGCAATATGAAATTGTGATTCAAGTTGAACGAACCATACTTCAGTGTTTGTTTTCCAAAATGGTGTTGCTTTAAATGCAAATCTTGCCACTTCTTCTGTTTCCGGCATTATTAACAAAAAATGTATACTATAGATGGACAAAAAAAAAAGTTTTTTTTTTTATCGTTTTACTTTCCTTTTGAATTACTTTGTGGCAAAAGAACTGCTACTTTTTAAACAAAATTTATATTTTATTATTTTATTACTTGTGGCGCAAGGACGACGACCACACTTTCCTGACTGTTTAAAATTTTAACGCAATTACGATATTAATATTCAATTATAGACAAATTTGGCGAATACCACTAATCGAACCAAGTACAAACGGTAAAAAAAAAAACTTACCTCCTGGATTTATCTCCGCGCATAGTTTTTTCACCTCCTAACAAAGGTCCTCGAATTAAGATAATAATGGTAGTTCAGATATTTCTGCCAGTTCGTCCTGGGGGTGTACAAATGTTTCTTTATTTGGGAAATTCAAAATCTAAATACAAAATTTCTTTATTAAATTATATTGAGTACTCACGACGTGTTAAGAACGTTGAAAAATAATGTTCAAATTGATTCCGTAGATTGAAAAATGTCCAGCAACTCTAGTGCGAAAAAATATTCAACTAAAGGTAGTATTCTTCAGAAACTCAGGCACAAATACGCTCCACGTTAAATTAGATGAAATATTCCATCCTTGGCTTTGGAACATCCGCAGATTATATACCGAAACCATATTTCAAAAAAACAAATTGAGAAAATGGTGTTTGTTGCATTTTGGTGCTCGAAGTGCAATCAAAATTGTGCTAGTCGCTTGAAGAATCGGTTTCATCCACTGGAACTTCTAACATCAGCTTTACCTCAGAAAAATGTTGAAAGGACAGCAGCATACTGATTGAAGCATTCCAAAAATGAAAATCGTAACTGAAGTTTGCAGGTAAAGCTTTGTTCACCAATATGCTGTATTTCTTATTTGACTCCAGCTTCACTATATCTCATTCTAACTTGATTGCGTGATCTATAACGCATGTTGAATTCGGCATTTATGCAAGTCTCGAAGTGACTAATCCAGTTGTTGAAAACAATAACAGTTTATTGCACTATTTAAACATAGTGTAAGTAAAACTGGTTAGTAAACGCAATATAAATTCTAACACAACGAAAACGAGAGACTCCAACTGAAGCATGAGGTGCTAGCTTACAACTATATTTACAGAGCAGGCGGCCGCTTAGTCGTATCTTATATCTAGAGAACGAGATACATTTAACGTAACTTATGTACTTTAATCATCGGCACAACCTTGTATATGCACGCACGCACACACACACACACACATACATTATATTACATGGTAGTTCTGAACTATACCGACATAATATAAGAGGTGGTAAATGATGTCAAATCAGCCATATTTGACGAAATCACCATGTCCGCATGGTTGTACAGCGAAACAACTGTTTACGTCTATGGCGTTACTATGTAGGCGATTACAGAAATAAAAATATTTTAATGCATAAATTAAGTCACTGATCTAATAATATAGTAGAGACAAAAAAATTCGGAATTCAGTTTCCTGATCTGTGTTACTATATAGTGAAAATAAGCCTAAAACTGCATTTTTTATCACATTGGAAAAATGTTAGAAACTGTGAAGTACGTGTAACAGGTGAAGAACAAGAAAATAAATATTTTTTGTCCAGTGTGTTTTTTGGCTAAAATTAGCCGTTGGGGCACTACAATAAATGTTATGTTTGTAACTACTGCCATTAACGATTTCACAAATGGCTACAATGTGCCATTTCAAGAATTTTTAAAATTATTTAATGCCAACGGACCTTGGGCTCTATTTGGCGACTTTCTAAAATCAGTTAAATTCACTGGAATTGTATGTGTAGAATCCATGGTCGCAAATGAAGCGGCAGATTCTACAATTACAATTCTAGTGAATTTAACAGATTTTAGAAAGTCGCCAAATAGAGAGAGAGAGCCCGAGGTCCGTTGATATTAAATAATTTTAAAACTTTGTGAAATGGCGCATTGTAGCCATTTTTGAAAACCTTGAACGCAGAATGGCTCAAATATTAAATTCACGGTAGTTCCCGAAAGGCTAATTTTAGGCAAAAAAGACACTGAACAAAAAATGCATATTTTGATATTCTTCACCCATTGCACATGCTCAGTAGTTCACAGCTCTTTTGCGCTGTGGTAAAAAAGCTAGTTTTATGCTTATTTTCAAAACATGGTAAGACTGATCAAGATCAGAAGAGGAAATTCTGGATTTTTTTTTGTTTCTGTTGTTTTATTAGGTCAATCAATTTATGCATTGAAATTTATTTTTTATTGCCGTAATGGCCTAAGTAGCAACGAGATGGACCTCAACGGTAGTTACGCACTACAGGCAAACCAGCACGTTTGCGGACATGGAGATTCCACCAAATATGGCTTATTTGAGATCCTTTACCATCCCTCTTATTTTATAGGTAGAGATTAGGACTCCCTGTATGTATATACATATATCATCAGCAGCAGCAACGTATTCAACCATTACCTATCCACAGCTGGATGAAAGTTCCCCCAAATGCTTACCACACAAGTCTATCCCGGGCCATTCGTTTCCACATAAACCCAACCTCTTTTCTTATTTCGTCCACCCAAGTAGTTTGAAGACGTTTGCTAGGTCTTTGGCAGTCTCTTGGAATGCAGTTGAGAATTTTCGTTGTCCATCGTTGATGAGTTCTTGCAATATGCCCAGCATATCGCCATTTCAGTCTTTCCACTTTAACGATGATATCCTCTGCTTTAGTTTGCTCTCTCAGCCAAGTATTTACTTTTCGATCTCTCCTAGTTATTCCAAGCATGCACCTCTCCATTCACCTTTGGATTGTCTATAACTTCCGTATTGCTGCAATTGTTAGACATTATGTCTCTAATCCATAAGAGAGGACTGGTAATAAACATTGGTTGAAGACCTCTCTTTTTAGGCACAAAGGTAATTTCCCTTCAGGATAAAACTGATTTTTCCGAATGCACTCCAGCCAAGTTTAACACGTCTGTTGAGTTCTTTCATAACGTTGCCTTCAATTGAAATCAGTTGGCCAAGGTAAATATATGAATCAGAAACTTCTAGTTCAATGATATTAACTTGTATTTTTGTTTTCTCTACGAAATTTTTGAAAAAGATTGTAGTGTTTAATAGGTTCATCTTGAGTCATACTTCTTTACTTGTAGGTGAGAGCGATTCCATACTTGGAGTTCTGATGGGTCTGTAAAAAAATAATAACGTCATCAGCAAACCGCAGATGATTTAAATATTCACAATTTATTTTTATTCCCTGGTTATTCCAATTTATAAGCTAAAAAATCATCCATAAAGAAGAAGTAAAAAGTTTTAGAGAAATGGTGTCTCCCTGCCTCACACCTTTACCAATTTTGATAGTTTCCGTATCTTTATGTAACCGAAATTTTGCCCTTGCATTTTTATACACACGTTTCATCATGTCAATGTACACATCCTCGATGTCTGTTGATCTTATAGAGTTGATGACAGCTGATGTTTTAATAGAGTCAAAGGCATTTTCATTTTGAAATGGCGCGTTGTAGCCATTTCTGGAGACTTTGAACGCATAGTGGTACAAATATTAAATTCAACATAAATAACACCATAAATGCCAGAAATAATGGAAGTTCATATTCATATGTTCTTTCAATTAGTTCTCTTAATACTTAAATATGGTTCACTTCTGAATCCATTTCGAAATCCGGCTTGTTTTCTTAATTGAGCTGCATCTAATTTTTTCTGCAGGCGGTGCGTTAGAACTTTTGTGAAGATTTTATAAATAGCAGGTAACGAGCTAATTGGGCGGCAATTTTTCAAATGCTCTGTATCACCTTTTTTATGCAAAAGAATTACTGTTGCAGAATCCCATTGGCTTGGTGTATTACCGCTGTTAAGAGGTAAAGAATTTGCAAGAATTCTTTGGTAAAGAATTTTGGAAGTATGTCTTCTATTTATTCTCCAGTTTTTTTAGGTTATCTAATGCGATGTCATGATCATCACCAGATGCTCTTCCTTTCTTCATATTTTGCATTGCATTGCATGCGCGATTTCCTCTTTTAAGATTATAGGAGCTGTTCCTTCGACCATTTCAGTGTTTCCGTATAATCCAATGTCTCTTTCATATATAGTTTTTTGTAAAATTCTTCAACTCTTCTAAATATTTCTTCAATATTTCTTGTTACGGTCCAATCACCTACTTTTAATGAAGTGATGTGTTTCTTCTGCAAGGACAAGCTTCCTTTAACAACCCTAAGGCTCTTGTTGCTTTCAATGGCCTTCCTTACTAACTCACAATTGAATTTTCTTATATCTTCTTTCATGTTTTTGCGCAAAGTTTTGCAAAGTTCTACATACTCGATCTTGCAACTGGTATTTTGATTGTCCACCTTCATAAGTCTTCGCCTTTTCATGAGTTGTTTCGTCTTCTCAGATAATTTGCTATTCTGCTTTTTACATATTACACCACCAATTTCCCCAGCAGTTTCAATTATTGTCTTAACAATGTTTTCATTTGCTTCTGAGATGTCAACTTCTTCAATAAGTCCTTCCAGTGCAGAAAAGCGATTTTTTAATTCCAACTGGAATTTCCATATATGGGCTTTACATTCACCAATTTTTCTCGCATTCGGGCAAATTCTTTTTGGCGCGTCGATTTTTTGTTATTGAATGTATATATGAACATATTGAATAGCACATCATTTGAGGAGGGAAATAACTTTGGAAATTTCCATGTCCATGCTGCCCTTCACTTTGTGATCGATCATGAGCTACTCTATTTTCATACTTGGTATTATATCGCATTATTAGAATACATTATGCTTTGATAATATACAAGGAGCGAGAAAGTTATTTCAATTTCCAGGGGCAGCAAAAATTAAGTACATTAATTTTTTAAAGCATAAAACTATATCCTCCTTATGTCGCTCAGAAAAGTTATTAATAAGCAAGTGCTTATTTTAAATTTTAAAAAAAAAAGTGTTCGACTAAAATTTTTACTAGGAAAGCTCAAACGTCTGGCCGTTTCATTTCTACAGACAGCTAACATTTTAGCTAGAGTTTGATGGAAAAATAGTATGTACCGTAATGTGATTCGCGTTTGACAACCAAGAAAACTATAGAACGAAAAACCTGAAAAATAAATTGAAGCGTAGATACTTTAGAAAATTGCATCTCAAGTAGCAAAATAGGTTAAGCAGGAAGTAGCGTAAAATATTTGTACAGTAAATCATACACGTCGAATTCTCTGATTTACGATAATTAAGGCTTGATAAAAGAATAATTGCAATGACAAAACAAAGAAATAATCGCCACAGAATAACTGAAATCTTCCAGACGTGAAAAATGTACTAAAATATAAATTAAATATTATTGGGTAAGTACTAAGAAATTCAAAATTGAGAAATAATTGAGGTACAACAAACTATTCCATGAAATTTAAAGTCGATTTAACAGACAAACAGGGGCAAATTTTCACATATGATGCCCAAAGTCTTTTAATTTGTAATTCTTTTAACTGGTGTAAACTGTCTCATCATAAGATTATAGTTTTTATTGCTTTAATACGATATAAGATACAATTAAACTCGACAGGTTTAATATCGAAAATTGGAACTTATTGAATTTAAAAGATTCTCTTCAGAAAAGCCCATGCAGCAAAAACATATCAATGAAGTTTCTTCAGAAAAGTATTATTAATATTATTTACTTAAAATTATTTCAATGATTAAATAAATTCATGAAATTATTGGAAGAGTGAAAGCCTATCCGTAATTTTCATTAACACCAATTTCATTTGTTCCTTAATTCCAAATTCAACTGGTCCTTCGTCCAATAAATTATAAGTCCGTTGATTTCTGGTCCTTAATATTCAACATTTATGAAACAATATCATTTTTACTTTCAGCGTCACACTCAGCTTTTGAAAGGTAAGTCTTTAATTTTGCCAAAGGGCACCACCATCCAGAAGCAATTCTAATGTTAATTCTACGCCTAAAATATGAGCATGCGAAAAAAACTGATGTATTTAAAATGCAAACATATTAGTCTTATTCCAGAGCAAGACATTTCTCCGAATGCTGAAAACTTTAACAGTTTCTTACGCGAACAAAGTATTCCCAATAAAACGAAGAAGGGAAGAAGTAACATCAAAAATAAAACGGATATTTTTTATAGTGCAGATTTTATACTACTGGGACAAGTGTGTGCCATTGGATTTTGCTTGAGTTGGCTAAAGCAATAATTCTGTCTCGGTTCCTTTATCTGAAAAGCAAAGAAATATTCCACTCTGGGGAATTCGGAAACAAAGATACACATACAAAGGGAAATCGAAATCCGCTGGATGTGACCGTGTCCTGGAACATTTTAACTGAAGCTCTAGCCTTCCAGGAAATTAGTCCCAAAATTAGATTGTCTGAATGAAGCAGCTTAAGCTTTAGTGAAAAAGAACAATCTTAAAATAAATTATTCGAGCAAAATTTTAAAACGAAATGCCCCATCTGGATAAAAGAAGCGTCATTTTCTTAAAAACCAAACGCAATCTCAAAAGCTATGAGACTTTACGAAAACAAATAAATGCGTAGATAAACATCATTTGAAAAGAAAGGGGGATTAGAATAAGAGAATTTATGTTCGCCGTGTATTATCTTCTGACCGAGTCTATATTTTATATTTCTATTTAATTTTAACTCATCAATATTTCGGTTTTGACAGTCACTTGAAAATTTGATCATTTCGTTTTACTGCATCTTCCTTGCTTAAAATGTTGATTCGCATATTGAAATTCAACAGGAGATGGCAGATTTACACGTTTGAAGTCAACAATATTTTATAAGATTACATAAGATTTGATCATATAAGAGACTGTAAACGTAATTAGAAGAGGTCTTCGTAAGCTGAAGAAATTATAAAAAATGTTTCGGAAAAATGTAAATAATTTGTGAATGAACAAGGAGAGACAACTCATGAGTCTATGTACAAGCAGAAAATATAAATACCCTATTGTTTTGCGAGACGATATAGACCAAATTTATGCCTAGAGTAATAAAAATTGAACTTACGAATAATGATATTGCTTTAGATTTGTCATTTTATTATATTTGCTACAAATAAGCGAAAGACGTGACGGTTTAGTAATAAAACCAACAGTTATAGAAGAGAAAAGGGAATTTAATGGTTATATAAAGGAATAAATTAAAAATAACGAAGGAAATAGATAAAACATAATTAAAATTTTCACAGAAACAAAGGAAATCTACATACAGCAAGTGTTTTAAAAACGCCATACAAGCTAATAATTCAAACTTCTGTATATCCAGCATCTGAAAGAAATCGAAGAAAAATTTGGTAACAAAGGAAATTGACGATGGTTAAAACAATGTCGAAAAACAAAACAGAA
>QLNU02015003.1:69800765-69833390 GCA_006491805.2 Dysdera silvatica | reverse complement strand
TTGTTGAATGCCAAGATAAATATGGAAGGTGTGTGCATCGTCATGTATAAAAATCATGTCCTGGACGCCGTCACCTTGGTGCAGTTCGGGGATCACAGAAGTTATTAACATAACCCGATACTGTTGTTCAGTGAAGGAACAGGTTTCAAATACTGTTGGGATTACTTCAAAAAATAAATTAAGCCCAATAACGAACGTTGCTATGAAATCGTACGATATCATCACCTTTATGGGGTGCAAAGGTACTTGATCGGTTACGCGTGCAAATTCTATTGCCCAATTGTGGAAGATGTGCGTATTCACTTGAATATTTACGTAAAAGAGGACCTCATCTGTCCACGGAATGCCCCACGTCCAACTGGCATCGACTGCTATTCGCTCAAGGAACTGAAGCGTCCCAGTCGGACATCTGGTGAAGACTACGGATTTATTAAGGATAATAACCCACGATTCATTGCATCACTTGCCAAACAGTGAAATGGGGAATAACAACAGCACGAGAAACACCTGGTACACTCATGAAGCGTGGAGGTTGACTAGTTGTTCCCATGCCCATCGTAGCCACATTTTCCACGCTTGTAGAGGTACGGGTTTCGGTCCTATATCTAATAAAATTCCAATTTGTTCACTTCTTTTGAATTTTTTCATTATATCGCAGAGAGAGGGCGTAGACATTGGTCCGTGGCATACGTTCTTCTTCCGGTATATTGATATTATCACAGCAGAACAGTTCTCGTCATTCTGATTGAAAAACTTCATGAACAGAGACTTGTCTTTTACGGTCGGCATTATGCATCAGCATACTACAAAGTATTACTTCTGTAGCGCCTGTCTTTCTTTTATCAGGTTCGTCATTCACATAGGTTGCGCAGAGACTCCGTTTTTACAAATAACGTTTTGCTAGTGCCACAGCGCCGTCTGTCAGTGAGTTTTGTACTCGCCTCAAGCGCATGAGCTAACGTCTATATTATCCAAATTTCATGTCATGACCTATACAACTTTCTATAGGGCCCTAAGTTGGAAGTTTAATTTCGACAACCCTGCATACACGATGCATTAAATAATTATTTTCTGTAAAAAATTATTGTTTCCATATAAAATATATGTAAAAATAAAAATGTAATTTACTTATAATTTTATGGGTGAAACAAAAATAGAGCTTACAAAATTTTCCTGGTTTAATTTATCTACAAATTTTGCATTAATCAAACGGTTTTCTTACAACATAACTGAATATTAAGTGAGGAAAGGGAAAAGGAAAAGAATATTTCTGTTCACCACTGTAAAGGTAACCAAAATTTATTCCCAATATTTGATCAGTTATTTTCATAATAAGTATTATTAGCTTTGCCCGTTTTTAAATTTACCATAAACATTTAAGTAGTAAATTTAGTTAGATGACATGGAAGTAAAGCGATATTAAGTGGCTAGAGGAGCGACTCGAAAAATTTACCTAAATTCATCGAAATTTATCTTAATGAAGAAAAATTGACAAAGTAGAAAAGGGTAAGTTTGCATAAATGTTTTTCGTTGTACACCACGATATGTGAAAGCGATTATTTTTATTGAATCGAAGGACTTATTTTATAACGATATTGATAAAATTGAAAACAAAACAAAAAAAAGGTTGAGTTGAATAAGAGAGTGATGCAATAATCTTTTTATTATCAATATATGCCTGTTCGATATTTAAAGTAATTACTTTTTTTTTGCAGTTACCAAGAATACAGTAGAACTTCCATACATCGAATTTCCGACTATCAAAATTATCTATACATCAAAGTTTGGGCAAACACCGTGACTTGAAATTTTCGTTTATTACATAGAAAAACTATTGAAAATTTTGCACAGAAATTAAGACTTCGATATATAGAGATAGTACTCTATTTTAAAATAAATTTAGAGAACTATAATAACAAATATAGAAATATAATATGTTGATCGCTTTTGTTACGTAGAATGTAATTTGCTACTTAAGGGGCAGTAACATGCGGTCAAACAAACCAACTCTGCGCCAATCTGCATAAAATATATAAAATGCTGTGTGAAATGGTAAAACACAAAGTTTAATTTAAATTAATTATACCACCATCATCATCAAGTGCCATTTTCGATTCGGCGGCGAACGGCCAATAAGAATCATATTTTCCTATCTCCACTGACATCGATAATGTCTTCCCTGCTTAGCATAGTCCAGACCTTTAAATTCATCGTCTTATTTTTATACCTCAAGATCTTTCTTCCCCATGATGTTCCCCTCCAATGCCAGTTGCGGTGGCTTGTACTTTTCTCCCCTCACTATGTGGCCGTAGTATGCTTATTATCTTCTTAGAATCGAAGTGATAATAGTTCTTTTGTTTTGGATCTGTTAAGGACTTCCTGATTGGAGTTTTTCAGTCCATTTTATTTTCAATATTCTTCTGAGGGTCCACATTTCAAAAGCTTTGATTTTATTTCTGGCGTCTTTTTTAATGTTCGGAACTTGCAACCCTAAAGCAGAACAAGCCAAATATAACATTTTAGAATTAGGATTCTGAGATGTGAATTTAATTTTTCCTCGCATAGACTTTTTGTATTTCATTGAATTTTGTTTCGCCAAGCCAATTCGGCACTTTATTTCTTTTGTTTAGTCGATATTGTGGCAAAAAAATTTCTTAAATAGCAAAAAGAATTTACTTGTTCTATGGCCATGTTTGTACAATGGGAAATGATGTTGAAGTTTTTTAAGCTAAGACATACAGTTTAGTCTTCTTCACGCTAACGGTAAGTCCAATTTCTTCGCTTTTTATCAATTTCATTGCTGAGCTCATACCGATTTTTATTTGAGGTAGCCATTATTACCATATCATCAGCATATCTCAAGTTATTTATAATAGTTCCATTTATCTTTAAACTTTCTTTCCTTTCTTCCATGACTTTTTCGATTATTTCTTCTGAGTAAGGGCTACAGAGGATGGGAGAAAGACGCATTCCTCTCCGATATTTTGCTTTATTTCCACCCAATTTGTTTCATCGTTCTCGATTTTTATTTTCGTTTTTGGGTTCAAATAGGCAGCTTTAATAACATAATATCTTTGTAATTTAGACCTGTCCTCAGGAGTATTTCTATCAGCTTTTCATGTTTTATCTTACCAAAAGCTTTCTCGTAATCCATGAAGCAAACATTTTGAATTATGCCGTAGGAAAATTAATGAATTAATTAGAAGTGCTAATTCATTTTTAAGTAGTTGTACAAAAATGTATAAAAGCTTTTATTTCTCAAATAATTTAATCTCTCCTTATAGCCTCCTTAAGAAATTCAAGCAATTAATTACGGTTGAATAATGGAAATATATTATGAAGTTCAGTTCTCTTTATAGTAAAAATAAAATATTATGCAGCAAATACTGTGTAAAATATAATTAGGTTTACTTAGCTAAAAGTAAAGTCACATTATAGAAGAAAATCCTTATAAGCGTTCGCGACGAAATACTGGAAATGCAATTTTACTTCATGTTCTTGACAATAGAGATGAGAGTATTACGTTAGATAACACAATCAGATATTTGATAATAAATGTAATTTTAGCGCAATTTTGACGCCAGGTAGTTGATATATGACCTACCGAAGCTATCAAATTTACAATTTAAAGAAAATAGAAACTTTAGAAATGCATTAAGTAGTCGCCAGAGATTTATCGTAATATTCTGCGTACCATTACGGATGTAAAATATTACTGAAATATTTTATTAATTTTCTTGTGTCCTTCCAAAAAGAAACTTACAGTATTTATAATCTCCGGTGTAGAAATGTTCTATTTCAGAAACAGAAAGCGGACACAAAAACTAAGGTCGTGATTCTTTGATGTCACGTTCTTTACGAAAGCTTTCACATAATTTTCTGTAAATAAATAATTGTTTCTGTTTCAAGACTTCTGTAATTTCATATTTTAGGACAACACGATTCAATTTTGTAGTACTCGTTCGTGTGTTTGTTTCTCTAACGCAAAATTATTAAGAAACTTTTTTATGGCCTCATTTTTAAAAATTAAAGCTTCTAAATTAATTAGAATTTGTACATAGTTTCATAAACTTTATAGGGTTCTTTTGTTTACTCGAATGAGACCATATTTATTTTGTTAAATTGATAACATTCCAAGTGAAATTACACCCAGCTTCGCTTTAACAAAATGCAATTGAATTGTAAGTCATTGAATATAAACATCATCGTTTATCAGCCTTTGCAATCCCACTCTACCTACAATACCCTTAACTCCAGTAACTTAGACGTAATTTTCGCTCGTAGTAGTTCCTTGTACCATGGCATTGCAGTTCTGATTCTCAAGCTTTGGAATTCTTTTGAAACTGATTTGGAATCAATCAATAGTTTAACCCTGTTTATGTCAAAACTAAAAACAGTCTTTGGGCTGATTCACTGTGCTCCTGTTCTTATGTCTTTTTTCTTAATTCAATATTTTGCAATGTTTTATTGGCTTTACGTCCATCTACATGTATCCTTTTTGTCATTATATTGTGTCATCCATGTATTGTGCCAGTCATGTGTCTATTTCTAAGTACCTGTTTGCTATTACTATTTTGCGTCGTTCATGTGTGTCTCTGTATGTACCTTTTTATCATCCTCGATAATGAGAACTGCGTCAGACACATGTGTGCCTCTATTCCCATCACAATCTAGGCATCGTCCTCACTGTGTTGTTATTTGCATTGAATTTTTTTCTTTTAGCTTGAATGATGCCCAGAAAAGAAATTAAATTGAATTTAAACATTAAAAATAATTAAAAATAAAAAAACCGAAAACAATAGCTTTTCAAAATGTGTTGATGTCTCTGTTTAATACAGTATAATAGTGCTAACCTTTGTCTGTGTATTGTTGCATTTTGATGTAATAATAAAAATATAAAAATTTACTAAACGTGTCTTTAAAAGATATGAAGGTTTAAAATTTTATTACAGTATATAAACATTTCAGTTCTCCATGTTATAAAATTTCCATTTAATGATGTTGTTATGCCTTGCATTGTAGCAATGGTGACCCCGAGTTCGACTCTCTACCATTCAATATATTACTCGTGTTGATTAACTACTCACTGTGGTCTGGGGTTTATTCCCAAGACACTGATAAGTTAGAATTCCTCGAAACATTATAGATATCAGCGCAGCATAACCCTTGCAATACTTGCGTTGTAAAACAAAAATGTAATTATAATTGTTTTATAATTTAATAAAATGAATGGCATAATGTTGCTAATCAGCAATATTTGCCGAAATTTGTTTAATTAAAAGAAAAATTATCTCAATTAAAATGGGAAAACAAAATATTGAAACACGCCCATAGTGAAAGGGAATGTTTAATCTGAATAATTAGATCGGCTTTATATAAGAACCTAATTACGGAACCCATGTGCAATCGTAGGTTTTTTAGTCAAAAGCTAATTTACTAACCCATCCAAAAGTAGGGTGGAACATTCAAACCTGACCGTGGTTTTTTGTTAGAGAGAAATTAATTGATCATAGAATTATTTTCAGATTCTATATAATAATTTTTTATGAAGAGTGTGGGAAAGTTATTTTCATCATTTACTCTCTCTGTGTGTGTGTGTATATATATATATATATGTGTATATATATATATGTGTGTGTATATATATATATATATATATAAAAGTTTTCCTCGCCCATTCTTGGCGGAAACAGGCTTTGGGACGGGCAGAGCGCCATGTTCCCAAGCCTCTTTTTACATCACTTCTTAATGTGCCATGTCTAGAAACTTCCTGACAATGTGACACGTGTTTAGGATTGTGGCTTTTTGTATTTCAATGTAGGTGTTTGGGTCAATGTTGAGTATCTCCAAATTCGTCGCAAGCGTTTTTGGTACTATCCCTGTTGCTGAGATGACTAACGGGATGATGAGGATCTTTTCCATACCCCATATATCTCGTACTTCATGTCTGAGATCTTGGTACTTGGTGATTTTCGTTGTGTAGGTTGTCTGTATGTTATTGGTGTTGGGTACTGCTATGTCGATTAAGTACGTGGTCTTATTCGATTTATCGACGAGGGTTATGTCAGGACGGTTATGTGGGACTGTCTTGTCTGTTATGATTGCTCTATCCCAGTAAAGCTTGTGTGTTTCGTTCTCATGCACGGTCTCTGGCTCATATTTGTAGTACGGGCATTTTTCTGTCAGAAAGCCAGCATTCGCTGCCAATTTCTGGTGGACTATTTTCGCTACTTGATCGTGTCTATGTTTGTAGTCTGACTGCGCAAGGATCTTGCATCCTGCCATCACGTGTTGGATTGTCTCCGATGCCGCATGACAGTGTCTGCATTTGTCGCTTTCTATGTCTTTTCTCTGGATGAATTTCTGATTGTTCCTTGTTGCGATCACTTGGTCTTGGATGGCTAGCATGAATCCTTCTGTCTCTGGCTGGAGAGTGCCTTTGGCCAGCCAAGAATTTGATGCCTTTTTGTCAACGTGTGGTTGTTGCAGGTCATTGTAGTGCCTGCCATGTAATGGTTTTCCGGCCCAAGTTCTCAGTTTCTGTTCGTTGGCTGTTTCGAGGACACGCTCTTCGGTACTACACAGGTTTAGTGGCGTGTAATTTGCATCTGCTTGTATTATGGCTTGGATGAGTGGCGATCGGGGACTCTTCAACTGGAAGTATTGCCTCATGCTCTGGATCTGCTTGTCATGTAAGTCTTTGAGGTCCGCTTGTCCGCGTCCTCCTTCTTCCCGGGGTAGTGTTTGCCGTTCAATTGCCGTTGCAGGGTGTAGTTGTCCGGCTCTTCTCTGGATGGTTCTCATTTTCCGTTGGATATATGTATATACAGGGTGTCTGTTAACGACGGTAAGAAAAGTATATAGCGTGATTCCTTGCAAAATTCTAAGCCAAAATTGTTAACGAGAAAATGCTGAGAAATTACTAATTATGAATTTATAAAGGTTTAAAGCTTATCGAATCTCGCACCTTTCCATTTGTTAACACCTTTCATAGTTCTGTTGAAACGAATTAGAGAAGACTTGTTTTTTAAAAGGTGCGGAATAGATGTTTTTGATCGTGTATTCGTTAAATTTACCTTGAAAGCCAACACTCATGCGAATTTTTTTTTCCCCGACCAATAAGTTAGAAATTACGTCACGTAGTCAGTGATTTCAGTAAAGCAACCATTGAGATTTTATTCTTCGCCAAATATCACTAAGTAATACCAAAAGTGAATTAATAAAAATAATTAGCAAAAACAAAGTATATTTTTACTTCTCATAACTAACACATTCAATCATGTAACATTAATATTTTGAGGAAAATAAAAAGTAACAAATTAAAAAATGCGTTGATTTAAAATTTGGCGCCCGCTCAAGTAGCACCCAAGCACATTTCTGGCCGTTTTATACTCCCCTTCCCCTTTATAAGAAGAAATAAGCAAATGCCTGCCCCCCACCTTCATGCTTACGTAATAATTCTCTAATGTTTTGTTACATTTTGAAATAATTTGCATCACATATTGCATTCTTATGTTTATTTACGTTTTTATTGTGATATTGATCACTTATTTGTAAGTTTATTATATTATTAAACGCTTATTTATGTATAGAGAATAATTACTACAAATTATCGCATTTAAAAATGTTGTAATGTGCTGTTAATAGCTATTTTGGTGGCATTAAAAGTATTTTGCTGTATTTGTATTATTAATATTTTTTATATTGTAAGAAAATAATGTGCAATAAATCAAAGGTGCTTGCGATAAAATGAATTTATTAAAAATTATGCATTCATTATATAATTTTAAAATATCCTGGGGGCCACGGGGAGCATAGGAAAGCCCACAGATTATTTAATCCGGTGACTCTCACCCTTATTTAATCAAATATTGAAATGCGATTAGCTGTATTTTGAATCCTACTCTATGTGTGTCGTGTAAGTATTATTGTGTCGTATAAGTATTGCAGTTCTCTCTAAAAGGTTGTCACTTTATGACAATGTGCTTCTTCTATTATTTTCTTTGTCTTACGTAAGAATATTCCAGACCCCTTCCCCGTTGTCAGAAGGAATAAGCAAATCTAAAATCCACCCGCTAGCCCAAAGATGCGTACATAATATTTGAATGGACCTTTTATATAGCTGTTATTATGTTTTAAAAACTATTGATATCTGCAACGTGTAGCATAATAATAAGGCAGAGATAGTTAACTTTTTGAGACTAAAGGAAACATTTTTGATCTAATGTATGCACCTCAGTAATACAGTAGTGACGAGACCCTAGATTTCGGGTCCGCTGAGCTTTGTTCAAAATCTAATAAGCGCGATTGAATTGAAATATATCGCAGTATCAAAGTCGCATTAAACCATTGGTTCCGCTGCAGCTAATCCTTTGTGCAATTTTGAGATATAAAATATGCGAACTTACCAAAATACTTTAAAATCATCAAGTTTACAGCCAAATTCAACACCTCATTTGACAACTTTTTGCTGTAAAAGTGGCAAAGTTATAGGAAAAGAATGAATTTTTGGTGCATACATTTTTAAATGTTGGGAAATGTATTAAATAATATGCTTTTTTTTCTATGCCTTTCCCAAAATGTATAATTTATGGTCAGGCGAAATTGCCTTTCCCAACAAGAAAATTTTTGCGTTTTATAATTTTACTTTCTCATTTAAAGCATCTAAATATGTAGTCAAATCTTCAATAAGAAAATGTATTAGTACTCGAGTGTCTTTTTGCCCATATTGGACACTCATATCCGGCTATGTCAAAACTAACTTCATGCATTCATTAAAACAAGCAAAACGTCACATGAACACTGCACTTTATTAACTTTTCTTACATTCATTTACTTTATTTCAATCTTCATATCACTGAGAAGCACTTTCCGAATTCCAGTTGATACTGAAGAAAATTTCTAGTTCAAGCAGTGCATAGGCATACGCAGAAAATTCATAAGGGGGTTATAGGCGCAATTGGGAGGTCCAGGCTACAACTTACATATTCTATAACAAATAGAAAATTTCATGACAATGAGGAGTTGTAACCCGCATTGCGTGCGCCAGTGTTTCTGAAACTACGGTGAAAGCTGAATTTCCAGATTATCTGAAATCGTGTCCACCCCACCTTTATTTCGCTTAATCCAGGCTCCACATTGTTTTTTCATCTACAGGAAAAATATAAAATTCTGCAACTCTCTCCTTCACTATTCACATTGATGCAATTGCTTATTGCCCTGTTTTGCGTAAATTAGATTTAGATTATAAAATTCAGGGAAGTTCACAATTGCATAGTGTTTCCTGCATTTTTTAAATTAATATTATCGTAGATTGCAGTTATCCTAGGGCCGTGTTTGCCAACGTGGATTCGTGATACTATGCAGGGGCTGGAGTCACGAAATTAACTTGCAACTTTAGACGTAAACAGTAATGAAACCATTTTATGATTAAAAAAATTATAAACATTTTACTTATAGTTATAAGTACATATGTAAAGAAAATAAATTAACGAGTTGATTGCCCTTATTTTTCATTTAAAAAAATTCTCCATACGTAGATCTATGTTAGAAGCAGCCAAGAGCAAATACTTTTCAGATGTTAAAAGACGATTCCGATATTTATCCATTAGAAAGGAACCTGTAAATGGCGCATGTTCGTACACTTCATGCATGCATCTTCATACTCGTCGCTTTCAGCGCAGTTAAATCGTTCAAATTAGGTTTCATTGTGTTGGGAGGTCGCAAAATATTTATTATATATTTTTTATTTTACTTTTGGTGGGTCGTGGGAATAAAATGGTTGAGAATAAATGTCCTAGGGTATAGTCTGCTAAATGTAAGAAAACTAAATCGAGTAAAGTTTATGAGAAATAACTTTTTTGAAAATTATTTTGGATGCCAGCTTCTTGACATTAATTGGTTATTGAATAATACCTCATCGAAGTGGCCACTCTAGGTTTAGAAAAAAAGTGATCACTTAAAAAGTGATCTTTTAATGGGGAACGAAACGAATTAAACAAGAAAATAAAATTAAATTAAAATTTTACACCTAAATTAAAAAAAGTCACATTAGCATGCAAAATATAAAACTAAAGAAACATTTGATAATTTGAAATTTCAATTGCATAAAATGAGATTTAGAACTTTTTAAAATGGAAATGAATGGTAGTCCTTATAGATATTACAATTTTTTATCGAACAATTTTGAAGTTCCGGAAATGAATAAAGTAATTTTTTTGTCAACAGATGCTAAAAAGAGAAAGAAGCTTCCCATTTATATTTTATTTTCTTGAGTGTTTCCAAATACAGAGAAGTCGTTCCCAAACTTGTGAATTCTCCACCCACGTTTCAGGACGTCGACCTTTCGTAGCCTACTTAGCTCTTATGAGGGACGTATCCTTGGGAAGGGCTTGGGGGCCCGCCCTCCGAAATGGAAATTTTTATTCATTCAAAAACTCACAGAAAAAATTCTTTCAAAGTCAACTTTCAAAATTTAAAAAAATGTTTTTGAGAATATGCACACGTCAGAAACGTTTCGCGCTCTATTAGAAATAGTCCAGCACTAAATTGTTGGGGCGCACCCTATAGTTTGGAAAGCACTGATCCAGAGGGTGCGAAGTGTTCTCTGTTCGGCGTCTGTAAAAATTACGCTGATGATTTGGAATCGAACCGAGAGGCTAATAGGCCGGAAATTGAAGGGCTAAAAACCTTTAATTCAAATTTAAAATAATGAAGGATTTTTATAAAGACGAAGATTTAAAAAAAGGGATCATCACTAAATTGCGTACTTCATTCAAGGTCGGAATCTAAATAACAAGGGAAATTTCTCTTCTTTTAAGCCTCTAAAATGGGATTGCTTTTAGAGGGACAATAGTCTCTAATGGTCTCTGAATGTGGAGCTAAATTTAACATTGAATTTATGGAGGAAATTCCATTTAAAAAAAATTGTTATTACGTTACGGGAAGTGGTTGTTCAAAGAGATTTTGCTATATCTAACTCTGGGTAGGGTTTTCGCAGATTATGATACTGAACCCTAGAATGTATACGCTAAAATTACGATCACAAACGTATACGTGGTGTCTAGGAAACCCCATACGTTATTTTTACATAAAATGTAAAAGGGATTAGTTTAAAATTAATTTAATTTATTTAATTAATTTTAAATTTAATAACAAAATAAGTACAAAATGAAACTTATTTGATTATTCAGCAATGTTAGTGATTATTCAAATTTTGTCCCAGTCAATACATACCATGGCACGGTGGTTTGGACACATTGCTTTCTTGCAAATTTTACACTCTAAGGCAATTTTTTGTCCTTACTTCTGGGACAGATGACACATCTTTTTTATGAAGTAATTCCTCTATGAGGAATGGCTACTCGAAGTTGCACAGGTGGAGCTCCAGAAATGTTGATCATCAGCATTTGCAATCCTCTGGATAGGCACTGTTGCTCCTGTCATTTTAGAATGTGTGGTTTTACAAGAGCGTGGCTCAGTTCCTTCAGAAACTTGCGTCTGCTGCTGGAGTTGTAAAAAAACGGGAATTTTGGACACATTGGAAACTTTGATGGGAAGAAACCAAGATAGCTAGAATAAAGGAGATAGTCCCGTCCGCGCCTTACTTTCTATTGATCGATCGTGTCGAATCGACCAATAGGAAGAAAGGTAAGGACGGGACTACCTCCTTTATTCTAGCTATTTTCATTTGGTTTCTATATTCAAAGTTTCCAATTTGCCCAAAATTCCCGGGTTTTTTACAACTCTACCTGCTGCTGTTGCGGTTATTCTTCCAATCAGCTTTGACTACTTGATCTAGCATTCCGTAGAAGTATCGAAGGGGACAGCGCTTTGTCTTTCTAGCTGTTAAATAAGCATGGCACAACTGGTCGAAAGTGTCGACGCCGCCTTTCGTTTTGTTATAGAACATGATGATTTCTGGTTTCCTAGTAGCAGCGTCCATGGTGGCGTCTCTGTGCATCATCGAAAGCAAAGCAACTTGTTTCGTTTTGGGATATAAGAGACGATGGGTTTTTCTTTGTCAAAGGCATGACAAGACGACCCTGCGTCGCGTTCTTTTGCATTCGGGAGGAGGGGAATTTCCTTTTTGTTCTTGCGCTGATTGCCAACTATCGGGAGATCGTAGCTGGACAGCATTTCGTTTGACAATGGAACTGAAGTAAACCAGTTATCCATTGTTAGATTTCTGTTGGTGTTGTGAATCGTTTCTGTGATGATTTTAACGTAAAACGTAGGTACCGATTCCTTCGCAGGCTTATTCACCTTTCCAACGTATGGTATTCCGTTGGCCGTATAGTACTAGGACTCGGCGTTGCAGATCATTACGATTTTCATCCCATATTTATCAGGCTTGTTTCTTATGTATACCCGAAATGGACATCGGTTGTTGAATCCGAGTAGCTGTTTGTTGATAATACAAAAGCCCATGGTGATTAATATGCTTGGCCATATGAATGAAGCTATCCCAAATTTCTCGGATAGGTGCAAATTTATCTTGATGTTTTCTGGCATCCCTCGTGGTCTTGTCATCAAATCTGATGCACGTAAGAAGAAACTTTAAGCGTACTTTAGCCATGGAAGCGCGAAAGAACGGTGGCCTAAATGTTTCGGACCACAATTCATTCTGTTAGGTGAGCATTTTTCAACACACCAGCCATATAAAAATTCCGATTTAGGCTTTTATTTCAATTTCATTTGTTTGCCCTGTGAATCTGTTCTCTGCTTTATACTTCATCGATTTCCGGGCGATTTCTTTGTTGGTGTGCACGGTAATTTTCTGAATTATAGTGTCGGAAAAAACAGTGCCCATGCATCCAAAATGGATTTGCAATTTTTCGCAGCGAGCTTGTTCCCAGCTGTAAATGTAATAATATTCCTTTCAAGGGTCCTACCACTCTGTCGGCTTTTCAGTGCTCCACAGGTGTCCGTTGCAACCTTTTAACTGCTTCTTCGACTGAGATGTGGCCGGATAATCATCGACATTACCGTCCGAGACATCACTATAACTTGATTTGTCTTGGTGTGTTTTTTCCAACAGAAAATCCTCGTCTAAGGACCCGGAATCGTCACTTGGGTGTCGGTCTCTGCAATACCTTTTCAAATTTATTTACAAATTTATTTATTTCGTGAGTGTACAGCTCCAATTTTATCAGTAAAATATATTTAGGAACATCATCATCATATTCAACCATTATCTATCCACTGTGGATGAAGGTCTCTCCAAATGCTTCCCAAACAAGTCTACCCTGGACCATTCGTTTCCACGTCACCCCAACCTCTTTTCTTATTTCATCCACCCATCTAGTTTGATGACGTTTTCTAGGTCTTCGATGGTCTCTTGGAATCCAGTTCAGAATTTCTGTTGTCCATCGTTGATCAGTTCTTCTTGCAATATGCCCAGCCCATCGCCATTTCAGCCCTTTTACTTTAACAATGATGTCCTCCACTCTAGTTTGCTCTCTCACCCAAGTGTTCCTTTTCCGATCTCTCCTAGTTATTCCAAGCATGCACCTCTCCATGCTCCTTTGTGTTGTCTGTAACTTTCGTATTTCTCCAACTGTTAGACTTGCTATTGTGCTTTTACAGGTTACCAATTTCCCCAGCAGTTTCAACTATTAACAACAACTTAGGAATATCACCTATAAAGTCACAAATCAATAGTATCAACATTTACAATAAAGTTTCATACAACAAAACAATAAACTAGAATCATATAAAATGAATACAAGATATAAATAAAATAAATACCAGATATAAATAAAATATTCACTCACAGTATAAACAATATTAAAATACAGTATTCATATATAGTACCCCTATTTCTAGATATGTATACGATCAAAAAGCTGACAAATAAAATTTCGAATTAAAAGAACATACACCCACAGGGAACTTCCAAAGCTACATGCCGTTTCTGAAGTCACCTATTACATTTTATATTGCTTTAAGTAATATACCGAGAGATTTTTATCAAATTGCATATAATTTCTACTATTTTTAATTGTATCAGGAAGTTCATTTCAAGTTTTTATTCCTATATAATTTATATTTTCCTGACCTTTATTAGTTTTACATTTTTTTATTGTATATTCTACATAGTGTCCTAGTCCATATGTTTTATTTTTGTATTTCAAATCAATTAAAGTCAGTATGTTTGTTTTCTTTTATTCTTTCATATCATCTGAATCCCTCACCAACAGGTCGCAAAGTTCAGAATCTGGTAAAGCCTGCTACGCTGCATTCTAAAAAAACAGTGTGGATAAGTCCACTTCGTTTGAAAAACTACACTTTAACAGTATACGTGGAGTTTCTGATACCCCCAAGGCTGTATATCTCGTGACTGGACTGCAAGAGAAATGTGCGCATGTGTTCATAGAGAGAGCAAATACTCAAATGAAAAGTCACAGACCATGCCACCCGCCTAGCAGCCAAACTACGCAAGCGCGGAACGATGACATCATCCTTGGGGGTACCGTATACCCAGTATACATTCTACGGTTAAACAATATGAAATGGCGTCACGTTACAAATTATTTGGAAAATACTTTTACGTATGTGTCCTAGCTTTGAATGTTGAAATAAAATATGAGATATCCATATTTGTATGCCACATTTAAAAAAAAATATATATATATATATTTCGTCATTGGTTTTAAACTGGTCTTGAACAGCATTCATAAATACAAACTGTATGGCAACTGGTTAGAACTCAACTTTAATTAGATCAAAAAGTACTGATTTTGTATGTGTGTGTATATATATATATATACACACACACACACACACACACTCCATCCATAGGTAGACAAGTAGCAGGGAAACGGACTTGTTACACAAGAGTGATACTCTCTCGTCTCAATAAGGAAGTGTAGGAAAAGTTCTCCAACTTCGCAATTGTAAAAATCTTGTTGCAAGCAACGACCTTCCGACCGAATATATTCAGCCCTATATCTATATATACATGTATGTGCGTGTGTGTATGTGTAATAAACAAAACATATAACAGGGGCACAAGGTTTTTTCAAAAGGGTACATTTCCTTAACATCAGCTGTTAATCCATGCATTCAAAGTAACACTTATTTCCCAACGTCATGCATATGTCTCACGTATGTAGAAATAAATATTCAACGCTTGCGTAATCTCTCTGTAACAGTAAATAGTGAGAGATTTCACGACGATAAAACTTAGTTGACCATTTGCGTGTTTCCTAATAACGCGATGGATATGAGTTGTGAGCCGGGATTCTGGTCTTCTGGTTTGCGATAAAAATGGACCATAAAATTTTTTCCCTTTTTCATTTCAGACGAGTAATGCGGATACCGAAGGTAATACTTAGGGCTTCAACGGCGAAACAGCTTGGCGTTTGGCGTCAATTGCTGGAATCGGAAGTTTCATAAATCAGGGATTTCCGGGGATGGTTATTGTAGTGGCTGCGACCATTTAGAGAGACGAGAGTTTTCTAGATAGTTCATACTTGTCACAGAGTGGAGAACCAACTGCCTTGTAGAGATTGGAAATATGCAAGATGTATAGCCGGCAAATAAATACACCAAAAATAAAACATTTTCTACCAAAGAAAGATTATTTCCAGAGTTTTGAGAACAGTGAATATTTATCTACCACACTGGCTTATTTAGAAGTAAATATAATTTATGAATATCAATGTTTCCTACCCAGTAATTAACGTTAAACAATTTTACATTCTTTGCGCAGGTCCTTT
Organism: Dysdera silvatica; assembly: GCA_006491805.2. NCBI lineage: Eukaryota > Metazoa > Arthropoda > Arachnida > Araneae > Dysderidae > Dysdera > Dysdera silvatica. Next base: position 69,817,668 of record QLNU02015003.1, on the reverse strand, counting down.
CTTCTCCGCGTGTATCTTCATGGGAGAAATCAATAATAGTTTGTGTGAAAATCGGCGGCAATTTCACAGATGTTGGGGATTTTCAAGATTTCGATTTTTCAAGTTCAAAGAAACTATTCGCAGATTTCGTTTTACGAACTAGAACTTTTCCAAAAGAAAATTTTCATTGAGTTAATTGCTTTTCCTCAATTTAATAAACACGTTTATTTTTTTCAGGTCATGAGTCGCATATTTTAGAAACGAACATTTTAATTCGGTTTTCTGATTAAATTGGATTTAAAAAAAATGCTATTGCTTAGTTAGAAAAGCATGCTATTATAACGCAAAACGTTCACCCATAGTTTTTTTTTTTCTTTACCTCTCATAGGAGTGACTGTTCCACTACTGTTAATTAAATTATGGTAAAACATTTGTAAATTAAATACTGAAACATTACGAGAGAAATAATTAACCTGATTTTTTGTTATTAATATTAAAATTTAATACAGGTGTATTACAGTTAATGACGTGTATATGGTCATCTCTACGTTTTTGAAATATCTAACTTTATAAAACGGGTGAAGGTACAGGGTGTTCCGAAAACACACTATCAAAAGTATATAGCCGTGATTCTTGTACAAAATGGACCATAGCGACCCTTTACATGGGGGGTCGGAAATAAATAACCACGGAGTTATGGCTATAAACAAATAACAAAGCATGATTGGATAAAAAAAGTTACACCTATAATCAACGTATTTATCCAATAGTCTGCATCTGGGCTGTATTATCAAGAAACTGGTTATCTTATTCGCTTTGCATCTCTGAAATGTGGAAGTTAACAATTTCGAGCCAATGAAAATTGTGATTGAAAGTTTGGCTCGCCCCTTGAATTTAGTTTCCTAAGTTTTGCCGTCGCCAATTTTTGGCGCGAATGGCGAATTTTTGGCAAGCTATTTAAGAATCAAACCATTGACTTTTTGGCCATTTTATTCCCCCCCCCAGGTAAGCAAAAATTAGCAAAATTAACATTGGAAATAAACTAACACAGGAAAATAAGCACAACAGCAACCCTCCCACGAAGGTGCTTATGTCATACTTAAACCAGCCCTATCGCCCATGAAGGCGCACCGGAGAGGGGGACGGTTGGCCGGCGGCCCAGTCCCCCCCTAAATAGGTCTACGGGAAGCTATGATATAGAGGTAAACCTTCTCATTCGAACCAACCCCTTTTAGGAATTTTCTGCGTACGCTACTGGATCAAGGGTAATTTTTCGATACTATTATTATCAAGCTATTTATTATTTACCTGCAGCACAGACTTTTGATTTCTTCGACGGTAAAACATGAACGAAAAGAAAAGAATCTTTGGAGCATAAAAGTTTATGATTGGCAGGTGGAGGGCATTCACGGATTCAGTACGAATCCCAGAGGTGGGGAGGGTGCAGTGGCGTAGGCAGAAAGTTCATAAGAGGAGGGTTATAGGCTTAATGGGAGGGGTTACAGAGCTACAACTCATATATTCCTATGTTAAATATACAAAATTTCATTACTATGACGGGGTCGCAACACCAAAACCTCTACCTAGCTCCGCCTCTGGGAGAATGTCGACTTGTATAAAAGTGTGCGAAGTAATTTAAAACTGGAGGGGGGACGTCCCATTAGCACAATTGATAAGACGTCCGTCTACGGACTCTTCCTAACATATACTGAGTGGAGGGTTTGTTCCTTTCAGTACCGGCTCTTTGGCCGCACGGGGCCTCTGTGTGCAATTCACCCTTCCCCCTATGGCACGCCCTGCCCTTCGTAGCAAAAATTGAAACGCTCCTTATGTAAACTTCTTTAATCGGTGTTGCGAGTCTCGAGATATTTATTTTTCAAACTAAACTTCTTGTTTAGAACTAAAAATGGCTCCCACGAATCTTGGAGGAGGGGGCTATGTTTGTACACTCTGAGGTCACAATACTGTGGGAAGTTGCCAGCCCTACGTAGGAGCCCTAAAATCTTTATGAAATTGCGCCAATTATAAAATCAAGTCGCCAATCTCAGCAATCATAAAAAATGCCAACACGCCCGGAAAGCTGTTTGAGGATGCAATGTAGCAACCCCGCGCCGGAGTTGAAATTTTCGGGGGAGACAACTTCTTGGTTTGTAAGCGCCATTGGTCATTATAGATCCCGCCTCTGTGAAATAAAAGTATGCATAACTCCGTTGATATTCATTTCCGACCCCCCATGTAAAGGGCCATTATGGTCCATTCTGCACAAGGATCACGACTATATAATTTTGATCCCATGTTCTCGGAACACACTCTATATACCGTGCGAGAAAAATTTGGCAAAAAGTGGTTACAATTGAAGCGTCTTCGAATCTATTTTAATTAAATCTTTGACACTATTGGTAAAATAAAGCATAAACATGCAGAACCATGAAGAACTTAAACGTCATTGATCTTAAAACATTTAAATAGGGAAGATAATTATAAAACTCATTTAAAATAGTACGGTGCTCATATCAGTTATACAGGACTGCTTTTCTCTCGACTTAATTCTCTACACTACTTTTTCTAGATCACGAATAGTTTTAAAATGTTGTTTCGCTGACTTAAATTTCGTGCAAAAGCATCTAACTACATTTAATGCTTTCAGGTCTTTTGCCTAAGTTTTCTTTTTTTTTTTGCCTAAGTTTGCCTAAGACAGATTCAGTTTCAAATTCACAGTCACTCCGATCGTCATCACTTCCGGCATCATTTGAATGTAACACTTGAGACAGGATTTCAGGTATGGAAGATTCAAAGTTAGCAGCAACATTGCTGTCAACTGCTGCATACGCCTCAATAAACACTTCATCAAGAATAATACAGACGAGATTCCGTAAACGTTGTGCAAGCTTAAAAATGGGCACGTTATTATTACCAACGTGGTCCAATGATTCACTATTTCGCGAAGCATATATCTCACATGTCTGAAACAATTTGAAATGATCTTCTTTTGCACCATATTTCATGATTTTTCGATGTGAAGAAAGGGTATGTAATAGAGGTATATGAAAGTTCTCCTTTTGCTCAATTGTAGCAACTATGTCCTTCAACAACAGCTCTTTCTTTGTTCAGAAGGTTAGCGCAATCTTTTTCCGATAACTGATAGCGAACGTTAGAGCCAAAAGATGGGTCCTAGATTAGCTTCTAGCTACTGCTATAAATACGGCCCAGTTCGTTTAATTTTAGGAATCAAGGTCGACTGGCAAAGTTTCCCCCATTTCGTCCTTTAAACTTTGAGAAAAGGGGGTTATAATTTAATAAAGAGGCGCTTTGAAGAATTGATGTGACGTGGCGCATTTTTAAGGTGACCGTCTATTCGAGTGTAAAAATTAGGAATTGCCTATTTTCAAAATAAGGGCAATTTAACAAAAAATTCTTATCAAAACATCAGGAACTTCTAAAATGTGGACATTAAGCGGGGTAACTTTGAAAGCTGGTGACTATATAACAAGTACTGACTGTGTGTGTGTGTGTGTGTGTGTGTGTGTGTTATTCATATGCTATTTATATTATCTTAAGATTTTGTCTTGGCCCCGCAGTTGTAGCGCGTTCATCTACCGTGCTGTTAGCCCAGGTTCGACTCCCTGTTGTTGCAAGGAAAGAACGCTTTCCGACTAACTGCCCACCGTGATGGGGAGTTGGTTACTGAGGTTCTGGTCCCTCGAAAAACTGCGAATTATGGCGTAGTGTAACACTTGTTACACTTGTGCCATAAACTTACATAGAAAAACTTAGGGTACCTCAAAAATGTAACTTGGGTACTTCCATTTATCGAATTTCCTTATATTGAAAACTTCATATGTATGGGTTTTAATGTATTACATAGAAAATTTGCTTCCACATATCGATGTTTTTTAAAACAAATCGGAATTTTACGTTCGTTAAGCGTTCTAAAACGTCGTAGCTTTCAATTTTCCGAAAATGCTTTTGACGATGTATTTCACAAGCTTACTATAAGTGACTATTTTACGATACATCATCATCGAAATTTGTTGCGTAGGAAGATATTTGAATGCTTATTTCCCAAACGTAAATGCTCGTGAATACTATACATATTAACATTTTATAAATATATACATTAATACTGTACGAACATGTGCACTAATACTGTATAATCATATTACTCACGACATGTTCAGCGTACCTTTCCCGTTAATTCTTGCTCTTAATTATTTACACGAACTTAACGTAAATAACGTGATTTACATTCAGTTATTTTTAAGGAAAAGTATATTACGAAATGTCCCTCAAACTATAATACAATATTCAATACAAATGTATAAGATGCAATGATACAATATTTTTTATTTCGTAATCATACAAAATATTACAAACATAGAACATTTAAAACTGCGTGTATGTGTTTTCACACGTTCAATCGATGGTTTCTCTATTTCAAAACCTTTATGAAATTATATATCAATTTCGATATGTTGTTACGGGCTTTTTTTGTTAGCAAACTTATTTAAGCATTTAACTTGTAATATAATAAATTTAGAGTATTTCGGTGACTGAAGCACAAATAGGCAACGACATGATTTTAAACCTGTTTTATTAGTTCTAAATCTGCAAATATTGCTAGGCAACAGCTTGGTGACCGACAGAGCACACAACAAAAACAGAACCAGATCGTCTGGTAAAAGTGCAGTATCCTCCCCTACTCTTACACGCGCTCCTTTAGAAGACAGGCAGATGAAGAACTAAAAATACTTAAACACGCTTTAACTACATTTGGATGTATCAATACACATAAGTAACTTCTAGGTTATGATATTGAAACTCCCTAATAAGAGCTATTTGTCCCATTGCTCAAACTCAGCCAGTTTGGATATCTCGTTGACTCCTTTAACCTGTCTCAAGCATATGGCTCTCCTTAAATAGGCCCAGAAACTAGCAACGGCATATCCAACTGTTGAAGAGCCAGCATACAGTAAATTAGTAATACTTTAACCTTGGAACAATTATCTCACATAACCCTCTTATGCAGTGGCGGATTTATAAAATTGCCGCCCTTAGGCACAGCCTGTACTGCCGCCCCCTCCCTCCTTTACTAAGAAAGGAATATTTGTTAAAAAAAAACCAACCGCATATCATACTCTTAACATTTGATATGTAAAGGAGATTTTTCATATAAAATATCATTCAAACTAATAATTTTTTTTTTTCGATTTATATAAACAAATATATTTATATAAATAAATAAGAAGATACAACTCGAAATTATTGCTACCATAATCGCCGACTTCGTGGATTCGAGACATTTTTTGAATCCACAATAATTTTAGTATGGAATCCTGGAGCCTCTGATGTTTTTGCGCGTATTTCGCGTATTTGAGAAAAATACACGTACGCATCCTTGCATGAATTTTTTCATTATCAGTCAAGTTTTTCTTTATTCATTCATTTACTATTAGTATATATAAAAAGCGTGTTAAGCCTCGATTTATAAATAGGCAGGCTGGGCAAATGCCCAGGGCGCAAAATTTTTAGGGCCCTTTGTCTTTCGATTCTGTAGTTTGTATTTGCAGGCAAGTTAAAGTAGTCGCTTATATGTCATCGCTATTGGGGAAACAGGGTAAAAATTAAAAGGAACGTTGTTTTTTCAACATTGTTGAGTTCGGAAAATTTTATATTTAAGCGATTTGATGCCGCCCCGCCGATAAGTGCCGGCCCTAGGCCAATACCTTTTGTGTCTACTCAGAAATCCGCCACTGCTCTTATGGCGCAATACATAAATAACGCCTTCTGTGTTCAAGATTTAACAGAATAATCACAAAACACTCTATAGTAAACAAAACAACGGTTAATAACCATGCAGCCGTACAAGTGCGCTACGCTAGCTAGGAAATACTTTTACAATAAAACTTCAGAGTATAAATATATTTAGATGGATTAGTCCAAACTCAGCATAAATCAACATTAAAGAGTAAATTGACTAGTTGGCTAATAATTCCTTTACTATCAGCTAATTAGTCTGGCAAAACAACAAAACGCATTAACTTCGGACAGGCTTCACCCCACATCGCAAACGCAGATAGTCCAAAGCTCGATTGTAGAAATGAGTTCAGGAATACCCGAGCACGCTCACGGTGCTCTCCAAAGGCAACGTGGACTTCTGAACGGCCGAATTCCAAAGAACACGGTAAATGCACCAGTCAGTAGTTACAGCTTCAAATCATGTCAACTATAGTCTTTACAATGGTCCGCACTCAGCATGTAGTCACTTCGACCTTTTTTTCTAAGTACAGATCGACACCCTTGAATTCAGTCGTTGACCTTGCCCTATAATACTAACGCAAATTACAGCGACGAAACTTTTCGCCGAAAAGTACACAAGCTATCATATTATTCCATCAAACGAATCGCCGTTAACGTAAGTAGTTGGAAGACCTGCTCTGAGCTGATCGGGAAACTAGTCTGATTCCATGCATTGTTTGTAGCAGCCTGCCTGCCTTCTTGTCTGTTTTTCAATTAACAATGCGCGCTCTCTTAATTATATGGCACTCATTTCTATTTGATTCCGTGAACATCATGACGTTTATGGATAATCTAGGTCAAGTGAATCGCCCCTGAGCGAACATGCTAATTGTCAAACAGAACGGCCCAGTCGGTATAGAATAATATTGCCAATAACGAAACAGACTGTTGCACTGTGAAGATTACACTGCATGTGTATATGTAAAGCAAAATTCAAACGTGTACATGAGATATTTAAAATTTCCATGCTTCAAACAATTTGGCTTAAATTAAGAGAATTTAAAATCAACTTTGCAGACTAATAAATTTAATTGAACGAAGTTTATTTAAATACAGTTTTGGATGGCTCTTCGCCGTTTGTCTAAAACTAAAATACGAAAGTGTTGTCGTATCCGCGTGCTTCGTTGCTGTTTTTGCATCGAGTGAATTGCTGGCAAAAGTAAGCGATGGAAGCTCCATCTATTGGCAATGAAAGGGAAGTCTAAGCAGGTGAGGTGATACTCTTTGATTGGAGAACAGAAATTAAGTTTTTACACGTCTGGCTGAAGCTCGGTATCCACTTGTGACCATTGACGATACTTTAATATTGTTGCTTTATTTTGTGATCACTGACGGTAGTTTATTGTCCTTCTAGGAAAACCGAAGACAGATGTGTCCCTAAAGTATTTTCAATGTGAAAACCCCCCTTTCCTTGGGGTGTTTTACTATTTTTTGGGGGGTTAGCTATTGAACTTCAAAGCCCGATGCTCGTTGTAGACTTGATGGAGTAGTGAAAGTGGGTATTTTTGCTAAGATCTCTCCCTGCCCTTAGTTTTACAAAAGCCTTATATTAGCCGTGTCCAAGTTTCATGTCATTGGCCATTCACATGTCGCTTTACAGGCCTGCAGCCAGGATGAAAGGGCAACTGGAGCAAGGTAAAGGGCATGAAGGGCACAAGGAACCCGGGGATTTTTTTATATGCAACATAGCCTGAAGGGGAAATTGGGACATAAGCAAGGGGCAACTGTGGCTAAGCACCTGATAGCCCCGGCGGGGCAACAGGCCTGTCACCATATGGATAATTCTGATATTCTCCTTGTGAGCATCTAATGAAATGTGGCGAGCTTTGAACATAATATGATGTGCTGGGTCAAATATGCCTTTAACATTAAATATTAAATTTGTCGCAATACTAGGTTGTTGTGATTTTTAAAAATGCATTGTTCTTATTGAGTGAGATATCCTATTTACAGTTCAGCTTCTTACTTCCTTAACAGCTAAACCGCGTAGAAAATAATAAACAAGAATGGAAATGTAACTATATTGGTATTAGAGGGTAGCATTGCAGGACAGACAGACAGAGAAAATGTACCTAAATTCGAACGCTATAAAAATACTTTAATAATATCGTTTTTACAAAATCCAGAAGCTGAGAAAACACGAGCGCATGACTTGTTAATATGCTCCCTTCTTCTTGGGAAAGAAGTTAACAATACGGAAGATGGGAAAGAAGTTAATAATACAGAATGTAATAAAATAAAATGTTTGGTTTCCACATGTAAGAGTGGGCGCACAACATAATAAAAAGACTACGCGTATTATTTATTCAATGAGGTAACATAACATTTTTTCACACATATTTAAGTTAAAGGAATAATGGCTACATATAACCGGACACATATTACACCGGGCAGCTAGACATGCATTAATTACCGTTTTGCAATAATCCGACTCAGCCCAAAATAAGAAAAGAATTGAGAAGAAGTAATAATTAATTGTAAAGGCCCTAAACTCTAGAAAAAACTATCAGAGGAATTAAAAAATGTAATATATATTATTAAAAATATGTTTAAAAACAGATTAAATTATATTTAATATACAGAATAAATTATTATAAAAGTTGAAAAAAAAATTATTTTCGGTTAATGATCATTTTAAAAGAAAGGAAAAAATTGAAAGTTGAAGCTGGGGATGATGGTTGATGATTAACTGGGAAGAGAAGTTCCCTGGCTGTTTCTAATTTTTGTTTCTTATTTTTATTGTTTAAATTTCTATGTTGGTTATATTTAATCAAATTGACTGCAGTCACAAGAACATTATATCCTTTTTGGTATTTTCTCGAGACTGAGTTATTAAGTGAAATGTTGACTACCAAAAGCAGGAAATATTGTAATACGTGGTTTTTGTGGTATGGCCACTTTTCCTAGAATTACCAAATTGTTTAAAATTTGGCTGTCTGTTAGTAGAGGTGGCAATTATGGCGGGACTATGGATTAATATCAGAAGGAGTTAGGTGGAGTACATTTCGCCAAGCTGAGCTGAAGGAAGGAGTTGAGCTGTGGTCATTCACAATGGAATCACGAAACATGTTAATGAAGAAAGCTTCGGCGAAGTCCAGTTCAAGTGGTGAATGAGGTTGGTGGATGATACGAGCGTCAAAAAAGTTAAAGCGATGGTTGTGTTCGTGGCTGTGAACAGCAATGGATGATTTGTGCACCTCACCTTTCTCAACGTATCGGCGATGTTCTTTCAACCGATGCATGAGGGCACGTTTTGTCAGTCCTATGTAGGAAAGTCCGAACTGGCAAAAAATTTGATACACGCCCCAGCGTTGGAGTGTGGAAATGTTATCTTTGAGTCTAGAGGGCAAAATCTTGTTAATAGGCGAGAAGGTAACTTTGAATTTGGCTTGCCGAAGGACTTTGGCAATGGCGGAGCTAAGTTTGGGCACGTAAGGGAGTGTTACGAAGCCAATGTAATTATTTGAAGATATTCGACTAAGAGATGTACTGTAAGAACGTTTTGAGAATTTGAAAACGGCAGCATCGATAATGCTGGGACAGTACCCACGGATGCGAGCGATGGTCTAGAGCAAGGAGATTTCATGAGATAAGGAGTCCATTGAGGAAGAGAACTATAGAGCCCGGAAGCCATAGTCCCACCATAATTGCCACCTCTACCAACAGACAGCCAACTTTTCCACAATTTGGTAATTTCTGGGAGGAGTGGCCGCACCACAAAAACCACGTAGTACTTGACGTCCTACTTTTGGAAGTGAACATTTCACTTAATAACTCAACTCTAGTTACATCCGCGAATCAACCTCGTTTGTTGACGATATTCCACGTGTTCACTCCCGAAGAAGGGCGAACTTTTATCGCCCGAAACGCGTAGCTTGAACTCAATCTTGACATAAATACGCTTCTAAAACGTTGTTTTTTGTGTCTTATTTATATTGCGTATTGTTTCGTCGAATATTTCCACGTGTTTTGGAATTGCGTCTTGACGCCAATTTGAAATCCACATTTAATGGCACTTCCTTCTTAATAACAGTCATTCTAATCTCACAACTTATTTTCGCACTTTCTCTATGCAGTTCTAGTTTAACTTTCTCCGTACATTTCTTCCCACACTTTCAGCTCGTTCTCTTACAAGAGAAAATACCTTACAAGTTTCCTCGCATTCCACCGTTTAAGAATCCCGCACTTACTTTCTGGGACACAAATAATCGTACTTTTTTCTTTAGAATAATATTCCATTTTTTGTCTTTCCATCTCCATTCTCGTTATCTTTGCCTTTTCTCTTATATCGTAGTTCCCTTTTTTTCTATAATGTTTCTCATAATTATGCCAGGCATAAAGTTTGTAAAAGGTCGGAAAATCGTATAGGAAGATAGGTACAAATATATGTCTAGTTTTCCTTCTACTCTCTTCAACTATTTTCATAGATGAGTACACCCTGGACTTACTGCCTCTTAATTGGTCAGTTTGAAAGGCTATGTGCCACTATTGCTTGTAAAATAGCTTTGGTCTCCAAATAGAAATTCAATGAAGTGATGTAAATTAGAAATGGTTATACAATAATGTTTGCACCCACTTATATTAGCTCAAACTAGAGCTTTTTTTGTTTTTGGAGAAAAAAAGGCGCCGTCCTCATCCTGGATTCGAACCAGGGTCCCCACGTTGAGCCCGCGGTGTCTTGACCTACTAGACGAATGAGGACAAGAACAAACGCATTTTTCTCCGTATATGAGGATGTAAGATATTATTACCCTTCACAGGGATAACACAATTGCCAAATAATGGTCAACACAGAAAAGCCTCCGGGGCGAGATTTTTGTGAGTTTTTCGTGGGGGAATTTATTATACAATAATTTTTGCCACCCACGTATATTTAGCTCAAACTAGAGCTTTTTATTTATAGTTGGAGAAAAAGAGGCGCCGTCCTCATCTTGGACTCGAACCAGGGTCCCCGCGTTTAGCCCGCGGTGTCTTGACCTACTAGACGAATGAGGACAAGAAAGAATGAAATTGAACTGAATTAGAAATGGTGCCACAACTGGGCAGATGAGCTTTCCTTTAAAACGTGATTTCTTGCTTCAACACGGTTTGTGCATAAATGAGTACTGAGGGTAGAAAGCACTAGTAAGTGGTGTCTCTTTCCAATAGAATGAAAAGTTAGCTAACTTTAAATGAATTATGCAAACCGGGATCGTATAATTTAAACGTCATATAAAGAGTTAAGTTAGAGTAATTGTTCCTTGCTTACTTTCTGGAGGCGAGGTTTGCCTAATGCAACCTGGATATCTTCTGTGGAAATAGTTTAAACGCCGGCTTCTAAACTCTAATGTAATTGGATCATGAACCATAAAAGGTAAAGACTAAAATGCAAGAAAAAGTGTTCTGTATGGCGTATTCGCACATAATAATGGGAGATGAACTTCTAACGGCTCTTTACAAGTCATCATTAGGATTGATATTGACTATTACTTCTGTTGACTGGGTAAAAAATTGCTTAAAGGAATTCTGAATAAATTGGTTATACGTTTATTATAAATATATAGTTAACAGAAAAATTTTTGAAACTATTTGAATGTTAAAGGCGGAGAATTTCTTCTCATCATAATCGATGTTACGGTAATATTAGATGATGAAATATTTTTTATATATGGAATATTTTATATAGGTTTTGGGTTCGGTTCCCACCAGTCACAGTGGAATCATTCTTTTCTTTGCGAGCAATTTTCAAAAAAAAAGGATCCCGGTGGCTTTGTGTGCTAACAGTACGAAGGAAAATAATATCTCACAAATAAAATTAATTTATCATTTAATATTATCACATCATCGGCTATGATGAAAAAAAAATTCCTGTCTTCAATATCACGTTATTTCTGCTTTTTTCACTTTTGCTTGTTTGACGTTGATTTGGTTTAAAAATCAATCCAGGGATTGTCCCATTCAGAAACTCGCTTAGAATAGAAGCTTTGTATGTGCTCTCAGAGGGGAGGATGACAGGCGGTCTGTAGTTCAGATAGAAGAGCCCTTGTCCGGCTACCAAGAGGTTGTGGGTTCGTTTCTTACCGCGAAATCATTCTTTTCTTTGCAAGCAATGTTACTACAAAAATAGCCCTAGTAGATTAATGTGGCCATTTGGCAATTGTGTTATCCCTGTGAAGGGTAATAATATCTCATATAAAAAATATTACCATCTAATATTTGAATGTTGTTTAACTGTTTTCACGTAAGCTTAATGTGACTATGTGATTCTTTAAAATGGAAATATTTTTCTCTTAATAACCTGAAAAGCGAATTAGAAGTGACAATAATATATTGTGTTGCCAGAGTTTGATTAAAAATTACCAAAGTTAACGAGACCAAGACCTTGCATTATTAGAATGTGGGCAATGATTAGTAAAGTTAATGAACCTAACACGTTGCATTTCTAGAGTTTGTCCTATGACTTGTAAATTTAATAAAACTAATTGGTAGTACTTGATTTAATTTGACGACAACACTGAGCTCTAATAAAATGATTGAAAAGACAAAAAATTAACACAGTTGAGTATTACATTTAATAGTTTAAAGCTGTTTCAATAGCCCTAGACTATTTTCATCAGAACGGCGACTAATACAACACGAAAGTGTGATGCCAAAAGATGCTAAAAATATCTAAAGCTGTAATCGCCGATTGTAACATTCGTTGGCATCGCACGTTGTGTTCTGTCAGTTGCCGTTCTGATGAAAATAGTCTAGGGCAATTTAAACATCTGTAAGCGATTAAATAAAATACTGAGCTTTGTTACTTTGTTGTCTTCTCAATCGTTTTGATTGGTAGTATTAAGCTAAGAACTGCGAATTTAAAGGACATTTAAAAGCATAATATTATGTCATATTTGAGTGATACAATAAATGATTTACTAGTAAATGTGACTAATACGAATCATTTTAATTTGAATGAAACGGAAGAGTTAAAAATATATATTGAATTTTGTGACTAAAGTTTGATTAGAATATAAATTACCCTATAATGTACGAAATTTTTATAGGCTAAAGTGCGATTTTATCTACCTGGTAATTCAATTACAAAGTTGTTAAGCACCAGCTAGTTAGTACGAAATGATTTTTTTTCACCACCTTAATAGGGCAAAAATCGTGATTTAGGAAGTTTAAGGGGTACAGGACGTCCCTGCGTGACAGCTTTCCCTTCGTACAGTTATACATAGAGGAGAAGCTTCAAGTAGGGTCGATACTTTCACAGCACACACAATCTTCTTCACAAAGCGCATGCTATGCAAATGTGTACACTACGTCATAAGTTACCGGTAAGCGTAAAATAGTGACCAGGCAAAGAGTGTAAGACAGTATGAGAAGAGAAACTGTGCGTTAAACGTCTGTAGTTACATAGTACATGGCGAATTATTCCAACAACGTGTATTGCGAGATGGTGCTGTTATATGGGGAATGTGGTCGTAATACAAGACAAAGTGCATGACAATATGCCGCAATACTCGTTGTTGAAATAATTCACAATGTACTATAAAACTACAGACGTTTAACGCACGGTTTCACTTCTCACACTGTCTTACATTCCTTGCCTGGCCACTATTTTATGCTTACCGATAACGTATGACGTAGCGTACACATTTGCATATCATGCGCTTTGTGACGAGATTGTGTGTGCAATAAATGTGCAATGAAAGTGTCGCTCTTACCCGATGCTTCCCCGCTATGCACAATACGTACGAAGGGAAAGCTAACACACAGGGGCGTCCTGTACTATTTAAATTTCCTAAATCATGATTTTTGCCCTAATAAGGTGGTAAAAAAAATCATTTCGTGCTAACTAACTGGTACTTAACAACTTTGTAATTGACTTTTTTCCCGTATCTTGAATAGTTTTCGAGATAGCAGCTCTAAGTTCTGGATTTTTCCGCTAGGGGCGCTGCACGCAGTCTCATCTTGTAGCGCATAGTCACTTTACTATACCTATACATCACGTTCGTACATATAGCTCTCTCCGTTAGACAGTTATCTGCGTGTATAAGGACTTTACTAACCACCCTGTGTAAGACTGGAAGAAGGACGAACACTCAGCAAATATAATAATGACGAAAAATAAACAACATTTTTTGGCGTAGTTACAAATTTAAAAGATGGTTCGACGCACGTTTCGAGAGAACAAGGTCTCTCCTCGTCTGGAACTAGCGTGCAATAAACGACATTGCAAACTCCAATGTTGTTTATTGCACGCTAGTTCCAGACGAGGAGAGACTTTGCTCTCTCGTCGTGCGTCGGACCATCTTTTAAATTTGTAACTACGCCAAAAAACGTTGTTTATTTTTTATCATTATCACTCTGTATAACTACGTAATCTAAATTACAACTAAATGCCATTTTGGAGATGAACGTAAATTAAACAATTTTAATTCCCGATTTTATAATTTTAGATTTCTGGAATTTATATTCTTAGATTCCATGACTTCGAATTTTATATTTCATTAGATTTCTATAGAAAAAAATAACTCCTAGAGATCAAACGTGGACTCAGCGATAGAAGTAAACTACGTATAAAACGTTGTGTAAAGGCGCTTTAATTTTTTTTTCCTTGAAACAAACTTTTAAAGTTCTGGATTGCCGAAAGCAGAGATGATTTTGAATTTTTTAAAAGGTATTCGTTTTATAAACTCAAATGTTTATATAACATTGAATATTCTGACTGAAATGATAGATTTCTATAACTTTCAGACCATCCTACAATTTATTCCACCATTATTTCATGGCAAATTAATGTTTCTAATTCCAAAATATTTAGCATAAATTCCTCATTTTGCCAGATTTAGGGAGTATAAGTTATTCAAAACTAGAGATCAATTTAAACAGTACAGTTTTATTACTTTTAATGCAAAATAATTTGATCATACTCGAAAATAGACTTATTTTATAGAAGTTAATTGTTCATCTCCCCAATTCGGTGTACGTATTCGTTATAAGTACATGCAATTATTTATATAGTGAAAAATCATCATGTTACATGACAATTTTTCATTTAAAATTGTATACAAAAACGTAATAATTCTAAAATTGTACATTAGCAGAGACAACGATGAATATATTTTGAGTAATAAAATTGAGTGTACCAAAAATATATTACCATCGTTATATTGTTATTTTGTTTATATTGTTCTATTGTTTATATTGTTATTTGTACAAACATGAAACTACAATGGAAATTAAAAAACATCTTTCCTTTACTACCTTGTGCTATAACGCAATTTGTACGAAATATCGTCTGTGCTCTAAGAATGATTTCCTAATATTATTTGCTCCTTTTCAAATTAAAACATGTTCTAAATTTTTAGCGGTCTCAATCTTACTATCAACTTCATTTGAAGTAATTTGACAACGACACAGTGCACTAATGAAATGATTGAGAAGACAACAAATTAACATAATTAAATAATAATTCATGAATTGAACAATAATTCTTCATCCAATGTTTCTACTGCCTCACAGCGTATTTTATCCCATATAGAATAATTTTATACTACCAGTGACGTTTCCTTTCAAACTCACGTTTCTCTACCATAGATGTTCCTTCAAACTCGTGTTCCACTACTAGAGACGTTTCCTCAAACTCATGTTCCACTACTAGAGACGTTTCCTCGAACTCACGTGTTAATTTATTTTACCGTTCATTTTCACTCTACCTGTAACCGCCGTTTGTGACACGGGTTATCATTACACGAGGGCCATTGAATCCAAGGGCTATTGAAACAGCTGCAAACGATTGAATATGTTATTCTACTGTGTAAATTTGTTGTCTTAGTCATTTCATTTGAAAGTTTGTGTCCCGTAAACAAAACTATCAACGACAGGTAGGTAATCACTGAATTGGTTGAGTAAACCCGCGATACTAACTTTCCTCACTTTATTTTTATTTAGAACCTAATATTCCAAATTATTTGCGGAGATAGCTTTTCGGGAAAATGAAAGCTGTTAGTTAATAAATTGCATTGCATCAGGAACTATTTACGTTACAGCAGCACCATAAAACGAATAAAAGCGCTTTTTAAGAGTGTTATAAAAATATAATAGAAACTCTAGGAGAAAGTGCAGGAAACCAGGAAGATTCAAGCAAAAAACTCGGAAATCTTCATCTTAATCAACGTACACTCAAGTAGCAGAAAAACTGGAAGAGGCGTTTTCATTCTCTCGACACGCAGAGACTGTCCGATCGAAAAGTGAACTTACAGACGGGCCCCCAGGTATTTTGACACATGAGGGAATAATTTAAATTCTTCACATTGGAAAATTTTATTTATAAATGTAACTACCATAATGTACAAGGTGTCTCAGCACCAGGGTTGTGCAAACATCTAGGGGGAGGGGCAGGGTACACCTAGACGAAAAATATTTATCATACCTGTAGAACTTAGAGTCGCAAACCGTAATTCTTTAGTACATTTCTATAGTACCTGGTAACTCATCTTGAATTTTTCCCATCATTCTTCTTTCTTCTCTGATATTTTATACGAAGTTTACTCTTTCTCTCTCTGCCATGGGCTTCTGCAGAATTTTTTGTAGGGGTGGGCAAAGATTACTTCAGCATAAAGAAAAACCCTCCATTCCAAAATACCATAAATAAATAAGTATTTAATTTGTTTAAATAAATAATGGGACTATTTGGTTCAAGTAGAATAGAGAGGTTACATATTTTTGCTTGGGAAAAAAAAAATTTTTTTTTTAAATCCAAGAGAGGGCAAGTCCCACTCTTGCCCTATGCTGCGATACCCCTGCTCTCTGCCCATTATTTTAAATACTCACTCGTAAATTTACGTGGTAGTGAAAATAGTTTATATATTGAATGGGTGTCCATTGGTAGGGTGATGTCATCGCTCCTTGTTCTCTCTCGTCAATTGACCGGTAATACTTGATTTGTTTTTCTAAGTTTGTGTAATTATTTCATTGAAACTTTTGTTCATTAAAACGAGCTTGCGTTCATTGGAAATAACAAATAATTGGAGAACTATTGCGCTTTTAAATAGTTAACCACCCTTGAAAGCGTGCTACGCCCTGATGGAATGAATAGTGACTGAACTAGATGATGCACGGCTCTGAAACTATGAAATTATTCATTCGGAACTGATTG
>QLNU02015003.1:69781411-69800665 GCA_006491805.2 Dysdera silvatica | reverse complement strand
GTATTAATAAGATTAACAAGCTACACTAAATTTAAACAAACTGCAAGAAATATCAGAAATTACTCTAAGAAAAATATAGACAAATTTAAAACTATGTTACGAAACACAGATTGGAAAGTCTTGGAGGGTCTCAACACTGATGTGGAAAAAATATATGGTACATTTATAAAAATTATAAAAACTCATTACAACATCTGTTTCAAAGAAGAAAGAGTAATAAAAAAACAAAAAAAGCCGTGGTTTGATAAAATTGTAAAAACTCGATAAATAAAACAAATGAAGCATACAAAATAATTATGAAAAAACGTACAAAATCAAATCGGAAAGAATTTATAGAAAAAGAAACAAATTAAATAAGATAATATTGTACAAAAAAGTAGCTTACTTTAATGATAATCCGTTAAATAAGGATATGACATCACAATGGAAAAGCATTAATAAATTTTTATGAAAGGACAAAATTTAAATAACAAAATTACTTTAGAAATAAACATGCCAGACGGATAAAACAGGGATTGTAGATACACTAAATGATTTTTTCATAAACTTAGCAAAAAATATTATAAATGAGATACAGGACGAAACTAATATAGTAATTTACCACAGCCCGTAGTTAATAGTACATACTTAGGAACTTTCACTCAAAATGAAATAAAAAGGAATTAGAAAAAATAAAAGAAAACAAATCTGAAGGATATGCAGGACTTAAACCTAAAATAATAAAAAAGTGTGCTAACGAACTGATAAAACCACTATTCGAAATATATCAATCTATAATTAAAACAAGCAATATACCAAAGGAAATGAAAATAGCAAAGATTATACCTATATGCAAGAAGGGGAAAAAAACAGATAAAAATATCTACAGACCAAAATCGATCTTACCAATCTTTTCAAAAGTATTTGAAAAATTATTATATAATGAACTAATAAACTTTATGGAAAAGAATAAAATTTTAAATGAAGATCAATATGGATTTAGAAAAGGTAACACCTTGGAAGATATACTGATAAAAACTATAAATAAAATACAGGAAAAAAATTGAAAATAAAGAATTTGTAATGGGATTATATTTTGATCTGAGTAAGGCCTTTGATGTCTTAGTTAGAGGGATACTCCTCAATAAAGTAAAAAAAAATATAGTATCCCCGAAATATACACAAATTAGTAGAAAGTTATTTAAAGGATAGGAAACAAATTGTAAAAATCGGGAATATGCTATTCACAAGAACTACAAAATAATTATGGGGTCCCTCAGTGGTTAATACTGGGCCCACCCTTATTCATTCTATACATAAACGATATAGTAGAATTAGATAGCGACATAAATCTATTGGCTGATGATATTGGATTGATTTTTGGAGAACAAACAACAGTATTTATATGAAACGGCAAGAAACAAATTACTAAATTTGGGAAAATGGTTTAAGGAAAATGGTCTAATTTTAAATACTGACAAAAATAAATATACTTCATAATATAAACAAAAAAAATCGATATTGAGGGAACATTGAAATTAGATAATAAAATTATAGGCAGAACAAATGAAATATAATTTCTAGGAATTAACATAAATGAGCACTTAACTTGGAACAAACATATAAAGGAAATTTGTAAAAAAGTAACAAAAAATGTGGGTATGATTACAAGGTTAAATGACATACATTCTACCATTGTAAATAACACTATTATTCACTGATATAGTTATATGATTCTATGGAAAAACATATATTATGTAAAACAAAGTAAATCTAAAACAATCAATAATTGATACATTATTAAAACGAATAGGTTACAAAACTAACAAAAGTATAAAATAAATAAAATTAGAAAATAACATAATGACTATAGAAGAAATACGCACATATAAAATAATAATAATGATATATTTAAGAACTAAAACAGGAAAATATGACGAAACTATAAATATAGACAACAATCCAAATACAAGAAATATAAGGTCAGGTAATACTTTAAAAACAGAAAAAAATAAGAATAAATATGGAAAAAAATAATATAAATTATTATGAAATTGATAAATGGAATAAATTACCAGATCATATAAAAAATGAAAAAAAGGAAAAGCAAATTTAAAAGGAAATTAAGGATTTTCTTAATAGAGAATCAAAAATAAAATGGTCATACTGACCATAACGGGAGATAGAATACCAACACTTGTTTTTGTTTTGCTATACTTCCCCCGTGCACCGAAATGTAAATTTAGCAGGGAAATAGAATTTGTATTTTATTACAAAATATAAAATGTCGTTTTCCTTGTTGATGTGTGTGTGTGTGTGTGTGCGAGCGCCAGATGTCTGTTTTCTATAAATTACTTTTAATAAGTGTTATCAATTTTTTTGGTTTAGCCGTCAGTCAGTTTAACGTTTGCTTTTATTTGAGTTTTTTTTTTTAATTTCTGAAACTTGAATCATCTTCTAAAGATACAAGCTCGTGTTTTTCAGCTTCGCTATATCACGGCATTAAAAAAAGGTCATATGAATACAGAAAAAGTTTTTGCTGTGTAGCTTCATTTTTCAACCAGATCTTTCAGAAATAAAGTTTCGTTTTTCCTTTTTATAGAAAGATGAAGCTCATTTTTTAAATATAAACCTCCTTTTTTTTTTGATGCTGTCAGTTTAGTAAATTGTGAAGTTGACTACTCCGTAACAAAATGTGGGATTTTTTCTTAGCTGGGTGACTAATGAACAAATAATTACGCCCGACTCTCACACTATTTTAGTAAACAGCATCTATGTTTTAATCTTAAGATAGAGTTTAATCATCTTCCATCAATGTACTTAGAAAAATCGGTCAAATACCGGCCATACCATTTTCTAATTTATGGTTCCTCCAAAACATCATCGATCACGGAACCTGTACTTGAGGTTTTTTCCCTTCACAAAGGCCCCAAATTCTTAATTCTTTACGCTATACTTCCGAAAGAATCGCTTAATGCCAAGTTTCGCCTAGCATCTTTCAAGTTTAGAATTTTTTCTCTTTCATCTCCATGATTAAAGACAATAGAACAAAGTGTGTATTAAATATTACCGCTTCTCATAACGATTATTAATATAACTCCTTTTTAACAAACATTCATCATTTTATTTATTTATTTAAAGTCATTTTGGACTGAAGGTTTTTGTATTTGGAAATATAATAGTTAAGTCTTCCCAAGTGGCCCTTCTAGTTTAGTTAAAATTTTCACTTGGAACGACTGAAAAATGATTTTTATGTAAAACAATTAAATTTTTATTAACTATATCTATTTTAGTAAAAGCTTAAACATCTTATTTGTGAGTAGAGATATTTATCCTATATTTAAATATAGGTAGTACATCATAATATCGTACGCATCAGTAGAATCAAGTGCTCACTTAATTGGGAATGTAGTATTTTTTTCTAAGCGGTTAGGCTACAGAAATCATATCAATTTTCAGTAGGATTATATTTTTGTCAGTGCACGAAAGCTTTAAAGATAAATAAAAAATTATATTTCATATTCAATGGCCCAACGCAATTACAGGCTAATTATATAAATTATACTCTACAAACTACTTTATATTGGTGACATAAAATACAGGGTGGTCATATTTAAAATTGGTCTACTTAGAACATTTTGAAGTTTAAGCCGTTTAATAGATTTACACCAAAATTGGAATGTATACAGTCCAAGTAGTGCAGAAAAGAAATTGAGAAATTTTAAAAAAATAGTTCGATAACATCAGCTATGGGGTGTCGTTCATCAAAACGAGCAGATGAAATAACCAACACTAAACAAAAGTAACATTGTTAACATTTCTTGGCCAGTTGTTGATGAACATTTCACTGAAGCATTTCAAATGCAGGTAATATAAAAAGCAAAAAAGAAATTCAAACCTCCTGTTAATCCTATATAAGATGATATAACGAGTGTTGCTCAATGTGTCCACTATCGTAAATTTATAAAATATAAAACCGATGGACAGTGTAATAAATAGCGAATTGTAATTGGTTCTATGTGAGTCATCGCACACGAAGATTGATGCGGTCCTTCAAATCTGTCAAAGCAGCAACACTTTCACGATACGTCAAATTCTTTGAACGTCCCCACAACTAGAAATCGCATGGATTGAGATCTGGCGAACGTGATGGACAGCAATTAGGAAATGTACCACTAATGATACTCATTTGTAAAATATTAAAGTAAAAGACGCACCGTCCTCCACACTGAGATATATTAATTTGCATGAAAATGATAAATATTAAAGCACCCCCGTTGTTGTAGTTGCGGTAAGACAAACTATTGCAGCATATTATGTTACCCCACAGCCGTCACAGGACCATTCGCAGTAATTTAATCGAAGAAGAATGGGCCTAGAATGAATATCGACGTAAACCTACGCTAGACTTTAGGAGAATGCAAAGCAATGTTCTGGTGCATATGTGGGGTTTTCTTGACCCAAATGTAACAGTTCTGTGTGTTATCATCTGTCCCATTAAAGTAGAATTAAGTCACGTCACTCCCGTGGATGCTCCTCGGTCATGACGCATCAACCTGCATCCTAGCTAGGAACATCAACACGAATATGAGCCACTGTTTCTTGTCCCTAGTAAGCTGATTTTGTAAGAGAAAAATTACAATTTTTAGCACCTTCCATACAGTGCTGTATGGGAAGTCTAGATGTCGAGATACTGCACCTGTACTACCGTAACTTGCAACGTGTGTCATCGACTTTTCAACAGCATCTAGCATAACATCTTCACAGACTTGTTTAGGGTTGGGTTCTCACCCCTACTAGCTGGAATTCCTAATTTTCTGTTGGCGCATAATGACCCTTGCTCCCCTTGTTCTATAAAAACGCAAACAACCAGCAATCTCACCATTGTCCTTGCGCCATAAAATTTCAACCAACCAACTAACAAATCCTAATTTCCCAGTCTTTCCAAATAGGTAAATCATGTTCCAAACATCTTGTACAGCCATTGGTCCAAGCCGTATTTGTTTAACACTCCGAAAATCAAGCACAACAGTAGTGTGGCACCTTCCACTAATGTAATAATCATTGCCATGGAAGAAAATGTTGTAATGAAAACTCAGTGTTTGCAATCTACTCTTTTAGTAAGAAATGTTTTGTATGACATGACCATCTTTCTGAGCGCATTCAAAGATAGTTTTTTTTTTTCATTTCCCACACGACGGACGTGGCATGTACATACTTCTTTTCTATTATTTCATTAATGCTTAACATGCAGGGTAAGTGTAGTCATAAAATATTTAACAATTTTTTTGTTTATTATTAGTCAATTTATCCTTTCGTTTTCTTGAAAAGCATCCTATGGAAAGTTTTACAACACATTTTGTTGCTAATTTTTTTTCCGTACCCTTTAGGTGGACTATATACCAATTTTTGTGTTAATCCGCTGAACGGTTTGATCTTACGGGTGTTCTAGATAGGCCCAGTTTATTTATGGCCACCCTGTATATCGGTTTGCATCTTGAGCATAACAAAATTATGAAACTCTGAAAACATGAGAGCAACTCATGATAAATGAAAACTTTAATCTTAGGTGCTATTTTCTCAGCGTAATTCTAACCGTTTTAAATGGGATATCATAAACTTGTCCCCTAATGTCATTTATATCTCTGTTCAAAATATTTAAAGCTTAAACGTTTATAATGGCACTCGTGCAAATGGTACAAAGTTTTACCTGTTAGAATATCTACATTTTATAAAGCATTGCCATGTTATGTTTAAATTTAATATTACGCAAAAACGATCATAGTATTATGGGAGATTTTGACAGGAATAAAAGGCACAACTATGACAGTGATGTTCTGTTGGTGTGCGCCCCCACACCTAGCACACCCTGAATATACAATCCTGATATACAAGTAATAATCTATTTATCGTAGTGTGGATTTGGAACTGAGAGTTACTTATTTATTTCTGTTAAGCAGTGAAATGCTTTATATTAAATTATTATTCAGATACGTTGGTTTATACAGTTTTGCTTATGGCAGAGGAAGAAATGATTTTTTAAGCAATGTAGGACAACATTCAAAAATGTAAATTATATATTATAACTTTTTAACATTTTAAATTTTTATTGTTAAACCGAGTTAAATGTATTCAGAGAATATTTTAATAAAAATGTGTGTGTATATATATATATATTTGGGCTGCACTAACCTTTGAAAAGGAATTTAAACTCTAACGTGGATTCGAGCGTATCTTATGTGATATTCATGAGGTCTTTGCGCGGAGAAGAGATTTGTAACCAGAATGGGTTACCTTTCCTCACCAAAAGAACACTTTGCGGTAATCTCAGAAGTTTTGGAAAGTGCAATCGAAAATACACGATCTGCTTATATAGTTGAATAACATTCTTTCACAGCACAGTATGTCCAATTGCTTTGGTAAAAAAGGTATTCATGATATCCTTTAGCCTCGGAACTTTAAAACGGATATTCTATCCTACACTTACCAAGTGTTACTGACATGGGAAATAAGCTAAGGCTCTTCGATTATCGTAAAATTCAGCTGAATATTTAAAACTCACGACCGATTGTAAGGCTTTTTCCACTAAGTTAGTATTATACATAATCAAATACCTAATATAATCGGTTCTGATATTATAATGGTTTAAATCCTCACATTGCATTATACAATTAATCAAAGGAAAAACATTATACTGAGTCAATCCAGAAATGCAATCAAAAAGCTGTATAAATATTGTAATGGTGTATTTGTAAATATTTTGGAATGTAATTTTATATGTTATTTAATGTCTTCTACAACATATAATATCCTCTAACAAAAACACAAAATTCACCAAGAAAGGTATTAAGGATCAGATGAAACTTCATGTGCATGATAATATTAATGTTGGTGCTGGAGGCTTAAAATAACATAGCAAATGGCAAATTTTTTGCAGAACAACTGTATAAGTAAGATTTGTTGAGTATCTTCTTAGACCTTGATTAAATGAATACAGCGATATGGTGGAGAACGTATCAATAAAGGTACCTACAGATGTTGCAATTTTTGCTCCATAACGGTATTCTCATTCATGGCCGAATGTGCCGTCAATACGATCCCACAAATTCTCGATCGGCGAAAAATTGGGAAAGAAGATAGGCCTAAAAAGTACTATAGCAAGAGAAAGACATACTTGAGAACCATCAGCTGCGTGTGAACAGGCAATGTTTTGTTCAAAAAGGAGCACCATCCTCTTATAGCCATAGTGATCCCAATTCCAGCGCCTTCTTGTATGTGTATTAATCCATTCACAGTTGAACGAAATTGTGCACTAATTTGCATTTATGAATGCTAACTTTTGCAGTTACCGAATGGTCCTGTTCAGGTGCACAATGTTATTTTTTTGTCACAGAACTTTTTTATTATCTTACGACAGACAAAAGCCTTTCAGCCATCAGTCTATTCCTTTATCCAGCCCAATTAAAGTTAGATTCAGCCAGATATCCAGTGATATTTTCATTCCCATTGAGGTCTGCAGCATCCTTAAGTCCTGGGCGCACTCTCAGGTGGGTTCTCTTTATGTCGTAAAGTTCACAGAGTAGGCGTGTCGGCGATTCTACCATCCTAAGTCTATGTAAATGTTTTTGCAAATAGTCATGAATCTAAAGCAAGCCACGTCTGCCGCTCTGGGCAGATCCGAAGGAATCGGTGAGTTTAGGAGAGTGCTCCAACTTTTCCCTTCACTGTTGGTTTTATACCTTTTATGACCAAAAATTTTTACTCCAGTGTTTATAATTTATGTAATGGCTTTTAATCATTTTAAGACAATTGTCGTTACTGCATATAGAATGCACTTTAGATCCAAAACAATACAACGAAATAAACATATTAACAAATCTTGGATAACAAATAAATATTCGTAAGAAGAAAAAATTATTTTCCAAATTTCTTAAAAAAAACACTGGACAACCTTTCTGCCTTTCCATCTTATCGTAATGTTCTAAATAAGAATTTGAAATTCACCAAACAAAATTACCTCTACTATTTTTTTAATAATAATGATCTGGCTAAAAATCAAAGAATTGATGTGTAGACCCTCTACACTACATGGAAAGACGGAGAAGCTTATTATTAACGAAAACGTTATTACAGATAATAAACAGATAGCTAATGCATTCATTGATCATTTTCCGGCTGCCTTGTCCAATAAAACTTGCTTTCACAACCTTTACGACAATAATTACCGTAACTACAATATGCAAGATTCTGTTTTCCTCACATCAACAGACCAATCTGAGTTAATATTAATTATCAATTGGATCCAAATAAGGGCGCGGGTCTTGACCGTATTCACCCTAAAGTTGTTCGTTTTATTTCGGATGGTATCTCTCATCTGCTTGTTCATATTATCAATCTCGTATTCTTATTGGAACACATTCCTACTGACTTCAAGACTGCTGTTGTTTTTCCTGATTCTAAGGGGAAATCAAGAACAAATATTTCAAATTATAGACCTATTTCAATACTCTCGATCTTTGAAAAGATTTCTGTGAAGGCAGCCTATGTTAGATTAGAATCTTCCTTTTCACAAGGCAATATAATTTCGAATTACCAATATGGTTTCCCTGACGACAAATCAACTGAACAAACACTCCTTCTGGTAACAGACTACGTCTATACAGCGCTCAACATATTAAACTCGGTTATTGGAGTCTTTTTCGATTTAACGAAAGCCTTGGATATCATCAATCACAATAGACTTTTACATAAATATACAACTTGCGGGCATTCAAGGCACGGCTCATCTTGGCTCACATCTCTCTCTCTCGTGTTTTACGATGTGGGTTCCCCAGGGTTCCATCTTGGGAACTTTATTTAATTTTTATATAAATGATAATTTTCTACTTGAAATGTCATCCAGTACTATCTGTTTCGCGGATGACACATCAATTTTTTTCGCGATCCATGTATTGCAACATCACATCATATTGTAAACCATCAATTATCTTCCTTCAATAATTATTTTTCCCAAAACTTTCTAACACTTAACACCTCAAAAACAAAAATTATTCTATACTCAAATAGAAGAGCCATCACCAATGATATAATATTTTCTGTCAATAATGATTTAGTACCATTGTCAACAAATACTAATTTTCTGGGGGTTAACCTGCAATCCGATTTGAAATGGAATAACCATATACAATACGTTTGTACTAAGATAGGACGTCATATTGGTATCATTAGAAAAATCTGTCACTTTTTACCTGTGCAAATAATTATTTCCCTTTATTACTCACTAATATGTTCATATTTGACTTACTGCACCTCAGTGTGGTTTTTACCACAATAAATAATATTCACCGAATTAACGAACTACAAAAAAATTATTGACACCTTCTCTTGCGAAATCACTATCGTTATTCTTCAACTCATATTCTTGAGCTACTGAGAAGAGTTAATCTACTCCATTTTGATTTAATTCAAAAATTCAGAATTCTTTTACTGATATTCAGTCGTATTAAATTTAATAAACTTATTGATTTCATACCCATCCATACCTCGAATCATCGTTATCTAACTTCCTATAATTCCTGTCTTTTTCCTCTAACATGCCGTATTGAGCTTGGTCGAAGGCGCATGAGTTATGCTGGTCCAACGTTGTGGAATCCGTCACCGGATAATATTAAGAGTCTTAATTCTATTTCAACATTTAAAAAAGAGTCGCGAAATTTTTTGTTAGTCCCTTAACTGGGTGTTTTGTGATGTATTAATTTATTTTTCCTTGTTTCTAATTTTATTTATATGTATGGGTGACATGGGCTTTGTAAAACCTTTGGTTTTCCCCGTGATATCCAGGCATATTACGATAATACTATATACAATCTATGGTATTTTGTAATTTTGCCAAATAAATTGAAATGAAATGAAATTGAATAACATACTTGATGGCATGATTCTCCACGGGTTGGTTTGGCAGGTATAAGATAGATCCAGCCTTTGCAAGCCCGTCTTCTGTATCGTTATCATATATGCCACAATGGCCAGGAATCCATTTCAGAATGATATGTAGGCCGTTACGAATCTACCAAATACCGTGTGGAGACTGTGACAAGGTGTATGTTGGACAGACGGGAAGATCGATACGTCTACGAGGGAAGGAGCATATGCGTGCGGTAGCTAGGGGAGACGATTCAAGCCAGTTGGCTGAACATGTCTTCAGAGAGAGTCACGAACCAGATTGGCATTCGATGAAAGTATTACATCAGAATGTGACGAATCTGGGGAGTAGACTTTTTCTGGAATCATGGGAAACCTACGGTTTGAGGAGTCGTGCAATAAATATCGCAAAACCTCTACCAGAACCTTACAGGATTTTTGCAAAACCTCGAGTTGGGGGTGTTCATCTGACATCGTCGGGCGCGGAGAATTTCCCGGCGAGGGTTTCCCCGATTGGGGTTTCCCCAGCTGGAACTGCTCCGCACCAAATGGCGTCAGATGGGGATTCCCAACATGCGGGTATATAAGCTTAGGACTTTCACGAACTCTTCATTCTGCCTTCACTTGACAAAGGGAGCAGTTGGCTCCCGAAACGTCGTGTTTTTAAACCTTACGCCAGTGTCGAAATAACTGTCTGTTATGGAATCTCCTGGTGAAACTCTGTATTGTTTCGTTAGAAATTCTTACGGGCAAAGCCATGTTAGGAAATATATCAAAGAGAGATGTAGAATTGTCTGCTTTAAAGAACATTTGACTTTCAATCACTGTTATGCATCGGAGAAATTGTTACCTAAGGCTTCGCGGGTGAAATCCCTCGTCTTTACGACTGAAGGATGTAACATTGCAAAGAACGCAAGTTTAAAGTTTTTGTCTGCACGGATTGGTCATTGTCATAACATGATTAATCGTACGCGCCTGATGTTGGTATCTTTTGAACCTAGTCTGGAAACTGCTCTCGACTCTGAAACCTTCTCCCGTGTTTTGGTTGAAGCTGAAAGAGAAGAAGCAACTACTCGTTCTAGAGTTCGTGGTGTTCAAAAGGAAAAGCTTGAGAGATTGAGAACGGAGTACAAACGAAACTACTGCAGGAACAGTGGTCGAATGGACTCCCGTTGGGTTCTTAATCTTTCTAAGCGACGCCTAAATGATTGTGAAACTTCTGTGCTATCACGTGGTTTGAAATTTTCGCCTACGCACTTGTCGATTCCGGTTTCAAAAATCCCTTCGGCTATTGAACCGGCCTTGTGAAACATGACGGAGGTTAGGTGTGCTGAAGTGCGCATGGAGGTTTCGAGAGTGTTATTTGAACGTAAGGCACTTGTGGACAATCTTTCTGTTCCTAAGCGGAAAGCCCTCAGAGACAGTAAAAAGGTTGTGGTCTTACCGGCAGATAAGGGTCGTACTACTGTTGTGATGGATAGGTCGGTTTACGATGATAAAGTAATGTCACTTTTAAATGATGGCGATACCTATTCCGTTGTAGATAAAGACCCTACTGGTTGTATTGAGAGGCAGATGAATGGTTGCCTGCTAAAACTTCACAAAGAGTCGAAACTGGATGAGAAACTTTACTCGCGACTCCGTTGTTCGTCTGGAAGAATACCATTGTTCTATGGACTCCCAAAAGTCCATAAACACGATATTCCTCTTAGACCTATTGTGAGTTTTTGTAGTTCGCCAACATATGCACTTTCTAAATATCTTGCAGGTATACTATCTCCTCTTGTTGGATCCTCTGAACGGTCGCTGTCTACCTCTGAGGAGTTTATTTCTTCTATCAGAAACGTAAAAATCGCTCCCGATGATGCTATGGTGCCTTTTAGTGTTGTTTCACTTTTCACCTGTATTCCAACAAATTTGGCGGTATCAACAGCATTGGAGC
Organism: Dysdera silvatica; assembly: GCA_006491805.2. Taxonomy (NCBI): domain Eukaryota; kingdom Metazoa; phylum Arthropoda; class Arachnida; order Araneae; family Dysderidae; genus Dysdera; species Dysdera silvatica. Next base: position 69,788,823 of record QLNU02015003.1, on the reverse strand, counting down.
GACTGAGGCATGATGGAAGCCTGGAAGAAAGAACTAGCCTTAGTCCGGAAGAGATATATTGCCTGTTCGAGTTCTGCTTGAATTCCACGGTTTTCGGCTTCAAGGGTAGATTTTACCGACAGAAGAGGTGTACGGCGATGGGGTCACCTGCTTCGAGTGTGGTGGCAAATTTGTGTATGGAGGCATTTGAAAACAGTGCTTTAGATGAGTGTACTTACTGTGTCAAGGTGTGGAAGCAATACGTCGATGATACGTTTGTTATCCTACCAAGGTCTTCAGTTGCTGATTTTCATCTCTATTTGAACAGCTTGAAGCCTCATATTCAATTTACGTTAGAGGTTAAACATAGCGGTTCATTACCCTTCAGATGTTCGTCTAAATAGGATGGGGAGAGCATCGTTGACTATGGTGTTTAGGAAACCTAAACGTATACCGCTGGGTATCTTGACTTTCGTTCTCATCACCCGGCATCACACAAAGCATCTGTCATTAGAGCCTTTCACCGACGAGCCTTTACACACTGTTGTAATGATGACCTTCGCAATGTTGAATTACGACGCAACAGCGTGTTGAAAAAGAACGGTTACCCGACTAAATTTATCGCTCGTAACTAATGTGGTGTTAGTGGTGGAAACAGGAATGTAGAGGATGAGACTAGGAAGACATCAGTGGTTTTGCCATATGTGGCGGGTGTCTCAGAAAAGCTGTCTCGAATTCTCAGTTGTGTGAATGTTAAGACCTACTACAAACCTGTCTACACCCTGCGTGATCTATTACTTAAAGTTAAGGATCGCGTCCCTGAGGAGGAAAAATCTGGTGCTATTTACCAAATACCGTGTGGAGACTGTGACAAGGTGTATGTTGGACAGACGGGAAGATCGATACGTCTACGAGGGAAGGAGCATATGCGTGCGGTAGCTAGGGGAGACAATTCAAACCAGTTGGCTGAACATGTCTTCAGGGAGGGTCACGAACCAGATTGGCATTCGATGAAAATATTACATCAGAATGTGACGAATCTGGGGAGTAGACTTTTTCTGGAATCATGGGAAACCTACGGTTTGAGGAGTCGTGCAATAAACATCGCAAAACCTCTACCAGAACCTTACAGGATTTTCGCAAAGCCTCGAGTTGGGGGTGTTCATCTGACATCGTCGGGTTCGAGGGAGTTTCCCCCGCGAGCGTTTCCTCAGCTGAAACTGCTCTATACCAGATGACGTCAGAGAGGGATTCCCAACATGCGGGTATATAAGCTTAGGACTTTCATAAACTCTTCATTCTGCCTTCACTTGACAAAGGGAGCAGTTGGCTCCCGAAACGTCGTGTTTTTAAACCTTACGCCAGTGTCGAATAACTGTTTGTTATGGAATCTCCTGGTGAAACTCTGTATTGTTTCGTTATGAATCAGGTTACTGATCAGTGCCCTACATGTTGTTGTTACAGTAGAGGTAATTGTTATTGGTGTGAGTTTTAATTGTTGGCTGTGAGTCTATGAGGATGACAACTTTCCTTGCAATTCCATGTTAATAGCCTTAAGGGCCAAAAATGTCGTACCCATTTACCCATCACAGTTATTGCAGTAAGTACTGACTGCACTATGAAGCTTGAAATATTTTGAATAAGCACCAGTGCTGGCATTTCTAATGGTATTGAAAGCAGAGCCATTTGTGTAGACGTGAAACCAAGTCTTTTATTGGTAGCGTTGCGAAATTGTAGCCAATGCTTGACTCTGTTCCGCACTCGTGGCTCCTTGAAATACTCAGCATATACAAAGTGCATCCCTCAATCATCCGATTCCTACAGAGCAGCATGAAACAATGGAGAACCCGGTTACAGCTAAACACGCCAGACAGTAAAATAGAAACGGCCGAGATCCCCATCCGCCGCGGAATCTTTCAAGGAGACGCACTAAGCCCCCAGTGGTTCTGCTTGGCGTTAAACCCCTTGTCAAGGATGCTGAACACAAGTAAATACGGATACATGCTGAAGAAAGACAAGAGAAACCTACATAAAGTCTCCCACCTCATGTACGTAGATGACATCAAGCTATACGCGCCAACAATCACCCAACTCCGACAACTCATCAGTATAACAGAGACATTCTCCAAGGACATAGGAATGGATGATCATCAAATGGACCAACACTGAACTAGAACAACTCCAGCGGAAAATGAGAACCATCCAGAGAAGAGCCGGACAACTACACCCTGCAACGGCAATTGAACGGCAAACACTACCCCGGGAAGAAGGAGGACGCGGACAAGCGGACCTCAAAGACTTACATGACAAGCAGATCCAGAGCATGAGGCAATACTTCCAGTTGAAGAGTCCCCGATCGCCACTCATCCAAGCCATAATACAAGCAGATGCAAATTACACGCCACTAAACCTGTGTAGTACCGAAGAGCGTGTCCTGGAAACAGCCAACGAACAGAAACTGAGAACTTGGGCCGGAAAACCATTACATGGCAGGCACTACAATGACCTGCAACAACCACACGTTGACAAAAAGGCATCAAATTCTTGGCTGGCCAAAGGCACTCTCCAGCCAGAGACAGAAGGATTCATGCTAGCCATCCAAGACCAAGTGATCGCAACAAGGAACAATCAGAAATTCATCCAGAGAAAAGACATAGAAAGCGACAAATGCAGACACTGTCATGCGGCATCGGAGACAATCCAACACGTGATGGCAGGATGCAAGATCCTTGCGCAGTCAGACTACAAACATAGACACGATCAAGTAGCGAAAATAGTCCACCAGAAATTGGCAGCGAATGCTGGCTTTCTGACAGAAAAATGCCCGTACTACAAATATGAGCCAGAGACCGTGCATGAGAACGAAACACACAAGCTTTACTGGGATAGAGCAATCATAACAGACAAGACAGTCCCACATAACCGTCCTGACATAACCCTCGTCGATAAATCGAATAAGACCACGTACTTAATCGACATAGCAGTACCCAACACCAATAACATACAGACAACCTACACAACGAAAATCACCAAGTACCAAGATCTCAGACATGAAGTACGAGATATATGGGGTATGGAAAAGATCCTCATCATCCCGTTAGTCATCTCAGCAACAGGGATAGTACCAAAAACGCTTGCGACGAATTTGGAGATACTCAACATTGACCCAAACACCTACATTGAAATACAAAAAGCCACAATCCTAAACACGTGTCACATTGTCAGGAAGTTTCTAGACATGGCACATTAAGAAGTGATGTAAAAAGAGGCTTGGGAACATGGCGCTCTGCCCGTCCCAAAGCCTGTTTCCGCCAAGAATGGGCGAGGAAAACTTTTATATATATATATATGTTTGAATATTGTATTTTCTATTAATCTTTTCTCTTACCTTAATCCTATCCAAATTTATTCATCTAACTCGCGTTAATCTTTTTTACATGTACCATTCATCTTATATATGCTTTTACTATTTTGCAGTGTAAATTATCTATTATATAACAGTGGCTCAATGCGCGCTATACTTCTTTAACTCTTTCTTCTTTTCTTTCTTTACTTCTATACTCTTCTTTATATGTTTCTTTATTGTTCTTTTCTCCAATTCTAAATTTACTATATTTAAAATCTCTCACTCTATCTATCTATCTGTCTGTCTGTCTGTCTGTCTGTCTGTGAAGTACAGTGAAAATCGGTTATAATGAGCTCCAAGGGAACGTGCAAATTCGATCTTCATTACCGATAGTCGTTAAAAACCGTATTTTTTAAAATCGTAGCACAGTAATACACTTCAAAGTTTTATATATCTTTTTGATAGCAAAAAAAAAATAGAACGTTGGTTTTAAAATGAAATTATACTTAATTATAATAAACTTAATTACCATAGACATTAAAATATAGCCGAATCTCTATTTAACGAAGTGCCATCGTTCCTCTGAAAAACTTCGTTATAAGGAAAATTCGTTAAATAGAAATTAACATAAATTGTAAAACTTAATTTCGATAAAATGAAAAAGGTTAAATTTGGACAGTAAAAACTAAGTTCAGTAGACTCTTCTTTTCTTACGAATTTAAATATTTTTTGTATACAAGTACGTACAAATTAATAACAAAAAGCAAAGACCAGGCTTACCTTGCACCTGTATAATCCTCATACTATATATTTGAAACAGAGAAATAATTCTTAAAAACTTATTCCAGATGTTCCTTGCATGCTCCCTACCCCTTCCCCATTGAGTTCAAACCCATTTTAAAACAATGCAACACGTATGTGCGAGAAGCAAATTTCGTGGCTTAGCTAGACCTGACCAGTAATAACACTTTTTACTACACCCGCGTTGCTTATAAGTTCCCAGTTTAGAACAAGAAAATTCAACGGGATATATGTCCACAATACAGAAGGCTACCTCACCTCCATCTTTTTGCTTAAAATGCTCAACTATTCCTTCTAGCTAACCATCCCGCTGAAAAATTGTAAAAGGTAAATTAAAAAAAAAATCAAATTCTTTATAAAAAGAACTTCGTTATATAGAAATTGTTTTTCGTAATATGGAGACAAATTTACATGTTAGTGCCATTCAAAGTCAAGGTTCCGCCGAAAATTTCATTAAATAGAAAACTTTGTTAAATGGAAGTTCGTTATATGGAGACTCTACTGTATTGATAGCCACACCAAATATATAATGAATTTTATTAAACAAAAAACTGTCAGCAAATACAATACTGTATATTATAAAAAACAAATGACCAATAAAAATGTACATAAAATTTCTTAAGAGCTACAGTATATTATTATCATAATATTAATGACTTCCGAAAAAATTGCTAATTTTTGTTTACTTTCTCACGTCCTTTTTAAAAATCGGTTTTCTAAATTATTTTCAATAAAATTTAAAGAAGCCTTAACATATATTGGCATCTCATGGTGCAAATATAATGAACGAACGGTGGATTATGAACAAGACGTCCTCATTATTAAACAACTCCGATGAAAGTTCAGAACAAGGAAGAATTACAACATTATAGTTTTTCGCTAATTGTTAGGCGCTTTTCTTGCCACATATGGTTATACGTTGTCTTATTGGTAAATGACACCAGAGAGGTCTTTAAGCTAATGCAGAACCAACAAGGAGCTACAACATCTTCCTGATGTATCACTGCTTATTTAAAGTCCTGTTAATAACTTCTGGAGAGAGTGGAAGTTGATTTCAATGTCATTTAAAGTATTTTGGGCTTAGCAAAGACATTCCGACGCTACAGACGACATGGACCCATGGGTGCGTTCACTAGATGATGTATAAAACACCTTAAAGGTTGGACAACAATTTTAGATGTCATTGTACAATTACTCATGGCCATATGCACGGGATGTTGGTTCTCTTTCATTTGTGTAAAAGCCATTATGATCCCTCACATTAATGTTATCTTTTTTATTTTCTACTGACCCTATATTTTGTAGGTTTAGGTATAATATTAGTTAATAAGTTTTTATCTATTTAATAAAATTAATATTATTTCAAAATAACTGATAGCAAATACTAGCCGTAGTCGATTGTTTAAACAATAGCAACACCAAGGGTATCGATTCAATTTTAATTAAGCAATAATTTTAGAAGTACAAATGGAGCGACTTATCTGTAGAAATAAGGTGCTGGCTTTTATGGAAAGAATGGGTGAGAAAATATAAAAGCCTGACAATTATGAATTTATATTAATAAATTTGAGTAAATCTTCCATTTGGCCTTATGGCTTCAATTTTATAACCAAAAAAATAACAGAAGAGACAGAAAATTGCTTGCATAGGAATTAAGTTTTTATGATTTACGTTTTTTTTACTATGATCATTTCGTTTTCTAGTCTATGTACTCTACTGATTTACCACGTTTATCAGTTCTTTTGGTATCCGTAGTAAATTTAATTTTATTTAATTAACTTTCTTCTCATTACATCTTTAAAATTTTTAACTATTTCGCTTGCCTCGGAAGCAAAACATATATTTCAATTGTGTCTATTTATATTTCTGCTTGTGCATTCTTTGTTTATTTTCAATATTTGCACCATTTCTCTCATCAGATTTTATGCCTACCATTCATAAGAATTAGCTCGTAAAGCATATTGATAGAAACACTCCTTTTTAAAGATAATATTAACTTACTTAAATAAATAAATATATATATCATCATATTCAACCATTATCTATCCACTGCTGGATGAAGGTCTCTCCAAATGCTTTCCACACAAGTCTATCCTGAGCAATTCGCTTCCACGTCACCCCAACCTGTTTTCTTATTTCATCCACCCATCTAGTTTGAGGACGTTTTCTAGGTCTTCGGTGGTCTCTTGGAATCCAGTTCAGAATTTCTGTTGTCCATCGTTGATCAGTTCTTCTTGCAATATGCCCAGCCCATCGCCATTTCAGCCCTTTTACTTTAACAATGATGTCCTCTACTCTAGTTTGCTCTCTCACCCAAGTGTTTCTTTTTCGATCTCTCCTAGTTATTCCAAGCATGCACCTCTCCATGCTCCTTTGCGTTGTCTGTAACTTTCGTATTGCTCCAACTGTTAGACTCCATGTCTCTGATCCATAAGAGAGGACTGGCAATACACACTGGTTGAAGACCTTTCTTTTTAGACACAAAGGCAATTTCCCCTTCAGGATAAAACTGTTTCTTCCAAATGCACTCCAGCCAAGTTTAATACGTCTGTTGAGTTCTTTCATAATGTTGCCATCCATTGAAATCAGCTGGCCAAGGTAAATATATGAATCAGCAATTTCTAGCTCAGTGTTGTCAACTTGTATTTTTGTTTCCTCTACAAAATTATTGAACATGATCTTAGTTTTTTGTAGGTTCATCTTGAGTCCAACTTCTTTACTTCTAGTTGAGAGCTCCTGTACCATGTCTTGGAGTTCTGATGGGTTCGTTGAAAAAATAACAATGTCATCAGCAAACCGCAAATGATTTAAATATTCACCATTTATTTTTATTCCCTTGTTATTCCAATTTATTTGCTGAAAAATCATCTGTAAAGCTGAAGTAAAAAGTTTTGGAGAAATGGTATCTCCCTGCCTCACCCCTTTGCCAAGTTTGATAGTTTTGGTATCTTTATGTAACCGAAATTTTGCACTTGCATTTTTATACACACGTTTCACCATGTCAATGTACACATCCTCAATGTCTGTTGATCTTAAAGAGTTGATGACTGCTGATGTTTTTATAGAGTCAAAGGCCTTCTCATAGTCAATAAATGCCACACACAATGGAAGTTCATATTCATGTGTTCTTTCAATTAATTCTCTTAATACTTGAATATGGTCCACTGTACTGAATCCACTTCGAAATCCAGCTTGTTCTCTTGGTTGAGCTGCATCTAATTTTTTCTGCAGGCGATGTGTTAGAACTTTTGTGAAGATTTTATAAATAGCAGGTAACAAGCTAATT
>QLNU02015003.1:69768137-69781311 GCA_006491805.2 Dysdera silvatica | reverse complement strand
CAATATGCCCAGCCCATCGCCATTTCAGCCCTTTTACTTTAACAATGATGTCCTCTACTCTAGTTTGCTCTCTCACCCAAGTGTTTCTTTTTCGATCTCTCCTAGTTATTCCAAGCATGCACCTCTCCATGCTCCTTTGCGTTGTCTGTAACTTTCGTATTGCTCCAACTGTTAGACTCCATGTCTCTGATCCATAAGAGAGGACTGGCAATACACACTGGTTGAAGACTTTTCTTTTTAGACACAAAGGCAATTTCCCCTTCAGGATAAAACTATTTCTTCCAAATGCACTCCAGCCAAGTTTAATACGTCTGTTGAGTTTTTCATAAAGTTGCCTTCCATTAAAATCAGTTGTCCAAGGTAAATATCTGAATCAGCAATTTCTAGATTAATGTTGTCAACTTGTATTTTTGTTTCCTCTACAAAATTATTGAACATGATCTTAGTTTTTTGTAGGTTCATCTTGAGTCCAACTTCTTCACTTCTAGTTGAGAGCTCTTGTACCATGTCTTGGAGTTCTAATGGGTCCGTTGAAAAAATAACAATGTCATCAGCAAACCGCAAATGATTTAAATATTCACCATTTATTTTTATTCCCTTGTTATTCCAATTTATCAGCTGAAAAATCATCTGTAAAGCTGAAGTAAAAAGTTTTGGAGAAATGGTATCTCCCTGCCTCACACCTTTACCAATTTTGATAGTTTTGGTATCTTTATGTAACCGAAATTTTGCACTTGCATTTTTATACACACATTTCACCATGTCAATGTACACATCCTCAATGTCTGTTGATCTTAAAGAGTTGATGACTGCTGATGTTTTAATAGAGTCAAAGGCCTTCTCATAGTCAATAAATGCAACACACAATGGAAGTTCATATTCATGTGTTCTTTCAATTAATTCTCTTAATACTTGAATATGGTCCACTGTACTGAATCCACTTCGAAATCCAGCTTGTTCTCTTGGTTGAGCTGCATCTAATTTTTTCTGCAGGCGATGTGTTAGCACTTTTGTGAAGATTTTATAAATAGCAGGTAACAAGCTAATTGGTCGGTAATTTTTTAAATCCTCTTTATCACCTTTTTTATGCAAAAGAATTACTGTTGCAGAATCCCATTGGTTTGGTATGTTACCACTGTTGAGGCATTTGGTAAAGAATTTTGCAAGTATGTCTTCTACATATTCTCCAGCTTCTTTTAGGATATCTAATGTAATACCATCATCACCAGGGGCTCTTCCTTTCTTCATATTTTTTATTGCAAATGAAACTTCTTCTTTTAAGATTTTAGGAGCTGTTCCTTCGACTATTTCAATGTCTTCGTTTAATCCACTGTTACTTTCATATAGTTTTTTGTAGAATTCTTCAACTCTTCTAAGTATTTCTTCCCTATTTCTTGTTACAGTGCCATCCTCTCCTTTTAATGCAATGATGTGTTTCTTCCCAATAGACAAACTCCCTTTAACAACCCTAAGGCTCTTGTTGCTTTCAATGGCCTTCCTTACTAACTCACAATTGAATTTTCTTATATCTTCTTTCATGTTTTTGCGCAAAGTTTTGCAAAGTTCTACATACTCGATCTTGCGACTGGTATTTTGATTGTCCACCTTCATAAGTCTTCGCCTTTTCATGAGTTGTTTCGTCTTCTCAGATAATTTGCTATTCTGCTTTTTACATATTACACCACCAATTTCCCCAGCAGTTTCAATTATTGTCTTAACAATGTTTTCATTTGCTTCTGAGATGTCAACTTCTTCAATAAGTCCTTCCAGTGCAGAAAAGCGATTTTTTAATTCCAACTTGAATGCCTCGGTATTTTCTTTTAATTTCTTTAAATCCACCCTCTTACATACTTGTTTCCTAATGAGCTTCTGCCTTTCTAGTTTAGTATTTAAGTGCATTTTACATCTCACCATTCGATGATCACTTCCAGTATTAAATCTGTTCAGTACGCTGCAATCTTCAATAATTGATTTCTTGTTTGCCAGGATATAGTCAATTTCGCTGGTTCCTCCATTGGGGTGTTTCCATGTCCATTTTCTTTGCGGTTTCTTCTTAAAAAATGAATTCATGATGCTAAGATTTTCAGCTTCTGCAAATTCGATGAGTTGATCGCCACGTTCATTCCTTTCCCCATATCCGTATTTACCAACCGATGTCTCTCCTTGTTCCTGTTGTCCAATTCTTGCATTGAAATCCCCCATGATGAGCTTGATATGTTGTTTCCCTTTGGTGTGTAACTCTTTGATTTCTTCATAAAATTCTTCAACCTCTTCGTCGGTATGGCTTGATGTTGGTGCATATACCTGTACTATCTGAAGTTGGTATCGCTGGGTTAGTTGAACAACGAGCCTCGCTGCTCGATCTGACGTGCTTTCGACTTCAAAGGACGACTTCTAAGAAGAAAATAGTCTAAAGGTTTCTAAGGAAAATACTATTTTATGCTATTTTAATACAGGAGATAACTATAAAAATAACTATAACAGGAAAGTAACTATTCTCAAATATGGCAAGATTTATGAGAGTTGTGTATAAAAATATTTGTATATAAATGTAGTGCATTCTATTCACCTTGTAAGACAGGGTACGGCTTAATGGAAATTTTAGAAAATCGTACCAATTATTTTAAAAATTATACTTAACTTCAAAGAAAGATTGAGCGTATTCTACAACTTGTAATGAGAAGATTTTAAATGATGGAATTATGTGCTGGTATTATTAAAGGCTAATTTATCATAAATATCCTTCAAAACTCTTTGCTTAATTTTATTAAGTTTGATTTTGCAAATGCTTTTAGGAATATTTGGTTTTCAATAAATCTTTTCAACCAACCTTTCAATTATAATTGAGGATTTAAACGGTACATTAGTTCTCGATACTTCTATTAAATTACAGCTTAAAGAATTTACTTCAAAGCCTTCTCTCATTTTATTGATGAGTTTCGTACTCCTGAACTTTACCAATGATATGCTTATGTCATTTTCAATGTTCATATTTCTTCTGGGATTAATTTTAATGAGAAGAAAGGATATTCCTCGGTGAGGTATGCAGATTTATCAAGCAATTACCATTCGAGAAGCGTTTATGTGCTTTCTCAAATAAATTGGTTACGTTCTTTAATTTTAATTACCTAATTATATGATCCACATTTCGAAAACTTTGAATCCTTAAAGACGATGGTCGAAAATCTAGACATCAAAAACTATGTTCCTTAGGAAAACTGTGACCTTATATTTCACATACTTTTTTCCCTTTTCATCATAATGTTGTAACATTTTCATGTTTTTCTCTTGCAGTTCCAAAGTTATTTTCTTACCACTTTTAGACATTTACGCATTTGCATTCCGTATTTAAATATTTGGACAGTTTTTGTTAACTAACATATTCTACTTATCTATACTTTCTTTATTTCGTAAATAATATATAAATAATATATAAAGATTAGGTTTTTTATATATTTCTATCTTCTCTAAACTATTTTTATTTATTATTTTATTATTTGCAGAATATATTCTTAGTTACTTATTTTCAAACGAGTAAAATATTTTAAGAAAATTAGATACAAAATATTCAAGGAAGCACATTTGATTTATTATTTAAAATAAAAATTTTGTTCATATCTACTGCAAATTTAAAAAACGAAAGCAGCAATATCTTTGCTTTGAAAAATAAGTGATTGGATGTAATTTACAAAAACCAATACAAATACTTTATTTTTCCATGTTCACATATTATGAAGATATATCGAACACTTATTAAATACAATATTACTTTAGGGGAGTCATAAAAGCGAAAGATTATATTTAACAAAAGCTGAAACTGCTATTAATCAAGTATTAAATTCAACTTTTATAAAGTACATGAAAAAAGAAATGTAGAAAACGATAAAGGAATTTATTATGAATTTTTAGATTTAAAATTGCGGTATTTATAATACAAAATTTCAATATTTCTTGCCAAAATTAAATACGTGAATTTATACAGTAAAAGCTCCGAATAACTGTCATCCGCGGAACTTTGCAAAGGTGACAGTCCTTAAGATGTGGCTGTTATTTAGAAGTTCGGCAGAAAAATATAAATAAATAAATTTAAGAACAAATAAATTAGTTATGTCAAATAAATGAATTCTCATCTATTTGAATTTACATTAAAAAATCAGGTTCGTAATTGTTTTGCTTTTTTTAGTACATATTCTTTTCTATAGAAATAATATTTTTAGTCCTTTTATATAACTCGTCACCACTTACGTTCAGAGTAAAATTTAGGATTTTCCAAAAATTTTCTAAAACAACGGAATATTTTGAGGTTAGAATTATAATATATTATAATAATGGAATATTATGAGGTTAGAATATGGCAGTTCCACACTCTCTTCAGATTCCATTTCCTCATGACTTTTATTCCTTTTCATCATATTTCCAACGAACTAACTTCTAAATCTTCGTCCATACAAACGAACTCGCTAGCTTTCATATTTGTCATTCCTACTAATCTGAGAATGCCATCCAACCCGTCTCCCATCATCATCTCTGCCTGTATTTTCGGGTTCATCAGGTGAGGAAAAATTCTGTAATTAAGAAGTATTTTAATTGCAAGAATTTTGATTGAAAGTGTTTTGATCGATAGTTAGAAAGCCACTCCAAGAGCACTTTGTCAAATCTTTAATTTTCTCTCTTCCACGCTTCATTTTGCTATTCGAGTTGACGCCTCAAAAGGATTGTTGCAGATAATCTTCATTGTCTTCTAAAATCTCATTTATCTATGACCTCTCAGAACGGGGAAGCGTTGCTAATTTCCATTCGCTTACATCTTTTTTACTGTCTTGGATGATTTTGATTTTCTCCTTTGGACTTGAGAATTTTTGTGAGAAACCAACTTATCGTGATTACAAACTCGCGTTCAAATGACGAAGTTAGGTTGATACGACACAACTCAATGGTTAGAATGCATAAAGGACCTGAACTGCCAAAAAATGTTTTTTTCGTGGACAGTGGTTGTTTGTGCGCATATAACAAAATGAACGGTTAAATGAAAAAACATTTATTAAATAAAAAATTCGCTAGGTGGAAACGATGTATTCATGAACCAGGGTATTACAATATGATACCACAATTAAAATCCCGCTTTACAGTAAAGGACTGTTTCTCATAAATAACATTCAACCATTTAAAAATAGATGTTTTAACTGTGCGTATCGTATTCCCACGGTATTGGGGAACCCAATTTTGCTGACGTGACAACTCGATTTTCTGTTTTGATTCTTAAAAATGTTGTTATACAGAAACACTTCCATGTGCGATGATTACGGGGATTTATCAAAACTTCGCTACATAGAGAATTTCGCTATATGGAAGTTCGTTATATGGAGGTTCTACTGTATGTTGTTTCAATGGGGTACTTTGAAAGAAAATACCGTCAAGAAAATGTAACTTCACATTGCTAACAATTTGGGTTATAGATATATTTAAAAAATTTGAATAAAAAAAATGTCGTGATACCTTTCGGGTGGCCGTTGTTCGGAATTCGTTGTTTGGAGGTTAGCACGAATGTTAATCGTATGGAACGCGTTCAGTTACATTGATATGTGACTGGTATTCGGAAGTTACCGTGGTTTAGATGTGACCGTTAAAGGAAGTTTTGCTGTATTTTGAAATGCAAAATTTAGAAAATATTTTTTCATGTGGAAATTTAAAAACGTGAAATTATTTTCACAAATCGCAAATAAGTACAAAATTCTCACCGTTAAAATACTCAAAATCTTTTAAGTTTTTATATAATATAAACTATTAAAAACGACTAATGCGCAAATTATCAATATTCTTCACTAGCTTGTCAAAAAGCGATTATTTTCAAATTTATCTATTTCCTTATTAAAAAAGGTACAATTTTGATTTTTTCTACAATACGTGCGATGTTTATTGAGCGAGGAAAAGAATTATATTTAAATATTAACAAATCAGGTGGGCAATAAAAGACACTCGGATGGACAAGGTAAATTTGTTAATAAAAACACATTAACCGCGTTTTATAAAATTTATATTTAAACATGCTGCAATCAATATTAGTTTCTCGTTAAAATTGTGGAAATGGTAGGATAGAAAATTAACGATGTTCAACGCACAATAAAAAGAATTGAACATTAAACCGTTAACTATTCCTCCAATTCATGAAAAGTCTAAAATTTTCGAACTCCGCTCTTAAAAAAAAAAAAAAAAAAAAAAGAACATCGTTTTCATTCTGTCCTGCGAGGAGCAGCTAGTTACTGCTTGGAAATCATCAAAATTCCATTAGTAATGTAAATTTCCAGAAAATTCTCACCATTATTGGGAAACCAAAGAAGCAACGTGCCGTCCTTGAATATCGAGTTTCCCAAGAAAGCGATTCATTCAAAGCAGATTAGAGACGTAAATAAAACTTGACAGGGCAGAAAAAATACGCACCTAATGCATTTCTTAGAGAATCCCAGTTGTAAGATGCATCGGAAAATGATGGATGAAACTTAATTCTATATGCATTCAGTCTTTCTTTGTATGTTTAAGAGATTCGCTTCACCACTGGTTTATTATTTGAAGCTTTTTTTCTATTAGTGGTTTTGGCCTCTTTCCTTTTAGTAAGGGACCCCCTTACTTTTATTGTACAATCTGTTACTTACCGGCCAGCATTGCCGTACTTATCCCTGGCACCAAAGAAACTTCTTAAAGTATTCAAGTACGTTAAAATGATGTACCCGAAAATACTTATGACATGCAATTGGTACCTTCGTTAAGGTTATTGTGTTCTGCTGATCTTTGGAGCTGGATTATTCCTTCTTCTGGTAATCAGTACTAAAGCTGATGGCTGGTTCTTAATGTTGAGATTTTCCGTTGGCTAATTCGATGTGGTTATATTCTTCGTTACGTACCGGCAACGATTTTTTAAAGGTAGTTAGAATACCGCCCATTTACGACGTTGATGTTGTTAATTAGGTTTTCCAAATGGGCTAGTTTACCCAGGAATCCTAATTTACTTAAAATGTCCAAGAAGAGGTATCTTCTTCTTGGGTAAAGGAATTATGACTTCTGAACTATGCGTCCACTATCACGTGTAATGTCGAAGCAGACACAACAATTACTTATCAACGGCCTCGACATAATAGTACTAAACTATTTAAATTGTAGAAGACTAGGACCCCATAGAGGTACCTAACTTAACATTACCACCAAGAAAGGCTTCTATGACGCTAATTAGGCACTTGTTACTTGTTTATTTGAAATTAGGTTATCCTATATAATTTGTGATCAAATAAACACTATCGTTAATTACCAGCTGCGCTTTGTGTTTCCTGTTTTTGCGTTGCGCATGCATGTCGTAACGGTTCTCTTTCAATCAAGGATCGGAAGCTCAGGATTGATCCGGAAACACTCCCATTCCATGACGAATAAAGGAGTTGCAATAGTTTCATTCTTTATTCAAACGATTTGTTGAAGTATGACTTGGAACAAATAATTTATTAGTGCACGTCTTTTCATACAACTCGCAGCAAGTTTAAAGCACTAAAGTTAAGAGAATGTTGATATTATTTCCATTCAAAGAACAAGCTATTATATATACATGTATTATTTCCGTAAGACAATGTTAGTACGCGACCGTGTTTTATTATTTACACTCGTGATTTTAGTTCATTGGGCTAAAATAACAATTGAATCACTTGGTGACATAAAAGAGATAGTATTCTTTCATATTTTATAGGAGGAGGAGGAAAATCTTTTTTTAATTAATATTTGAGCTGAAATTTAAGATTTTGTGTGTGGATAGTACCTATGCGGTTGCACTCACCTATACACACACACATAAGAGTTTAATTCGCTGACAAAATGCTACTATAAAGAAAAAAGGTTTTCTCCTTCCTCTAAAGTTTGACCAAGGCCAGAAATCCCATTTGGTTATCAAGTGTATTTCAGTTTAATATCAATAACGTTTTGTTCAATATTCTATATTGTCTTTGTTTCTTACTCAATGCAAATATATGTTAAATATATTTAAAAATAGCATATCAAGATTAATTCTTAGCAAATGCTAAAATTAAGAACGAAAGTTTCTTCTAAGAATTAAAATATAAAATAATTAAGAAAATTTTTCAAACGATAGTTTTTACAACGTTATTGTCGTTATTTCCGTAAAACAGAGAATTACCATTTGTGAAGTAAATTTATTCATATTTGTCTCTAATTGCCTAAAAATATTTTTAATCCGATGATCTCTAACATTAAGTTTTCGATTTGAGGTAATTAATTAAACTGTGTGACGAATATTTAATTTCTTTCTTTCTTTTAAAGTTTTTAGACAACGTCAAGGAGCCACAAACGTGAGAATTGCCTTAACACTCAGTTTCTTTATAAGCGTTTACAATTGAGGCTAAACATGTTGTTCTGCAGCTTTTCGAAAATACTTGTAAAATACCGTTCTGGGTGAAATTTTAAAATGCATTAGAAATCTGTCTACTTTAATGTTGAATTTTTGCTTAAATTACTTATTTACAAATATATATTAATAAAGTGTTATCGCGTGGTTTTAAGGAACGTTTATTCTTAAATTTGGGTCATTGGTTTACAACCAGCTTTAACTGAAGGAATATCAAAGATTTTAAAAGATATAATTTTAGTTCCAATTTGTTTTTAAACTAATAAATAAGAAACAAAATTAGATAGGAATACGTATTTTTTCCAAACTAAATTTTTTATATAAAAATTAATACAAAAATTTCATAAAAACTACAATTTAATAAATAGATACCTATAAATAATATCACCTATAAATATAACTATACAGCTAAAAAGTAATCGTCCTAAATTTTTATAATTCATACTTCACCTATTGTGAAATTCGAATTTTTATAATAATCTAATTTATTCAATGTCCTCCACTTTATTCTGAGGGATCTGATTAAGTAAAATTAGTTTCATTTTTTACAAAATTTGTTTTTTACTTAGCTGGCACGTCGTAATTTTTTTTCTCCACAGTGGACTAATCAAGAGAAAGTGTTGTACTTGAAATGAAGGTGAAACTGGTCAGTCGATCATTCGACCTATCAGTGTTTCATGCAATCAGAAACGGAATTGAAGTGACGGTATGCCTTATATTATTCAATTGAGAGTAGTTGTAAAAATGAAAACTGGAAAGCTGCATAAATAACGACGCGAATTTTTTTATTTGCGTTGATTGAGTTAAAATCTCCAGCACTTTCTATAGTATTTATTTTCATAAGATTGATCTTTCAGAGCTATTAGTTAACAAAATATGCAATTTTTATTTAATTTCTGTATTAAAGACTGACAGCATTTAATTATGATGAAAATTTCTACGCCTCAAGTTCTAAGATTTGAAAACTCAAAATTTGAACATGTGATTGAATAGAAATAAAACTGTGGAACATAAAAATGCTTGCATAATGTTTACGTCATGGATTTGATTTAAATTTATGATAAATATGCTTATAAACAAAACGCGTTAAATTTAAAATTGCTATTTTTTAATCTTTTCATTCATATTCTACTGTCCCAATGAGGTCGTGTCTACGATATGTGATTTGTAAAAATCTCTTTCTGGCTTATATTTAAAACTAAAGTTTGGTGTTGGAGTACACCATCCGTAATCCACTATTTTATTGTAGTTTCCTCTACTGCTGTTCGGCCGGTCCTGCAAAACCCACTGAATCGGCGCTCGTCTGAAAGCCTTGATAATCCCTTGATTTGGCCATTTCGTATTAACAACAGTGGGATTGGTTTCCTCTCGTGTCAATCTTATGGAATCTAGACTTCTTGGTTGGGGATCGCTTACTGAAGGAAACGGGGTTCCATGTACATGTTCGATACTTGGAATCAGCTTAGTTCGGAACTGTTCCTTCAAAATAGTTGGGTGTCCACGAATATTGTAAATTTTTGTTTCTCCGGTGGCTTTAATGTTTCCATCCGCTAGAATCCAGTGGGAAGAAAGTGGGCACATCAAACTATTAAAGGCACATCTTTCAGGAGTACACACTTTCCTCGGATTGCTGTACATTTTCACTCTCTCCTCTAAAATTTAAGCACTGGAAAAGAAAGGAGAGAAGAAACATTAAAAAATTAAAAATAATAAGTAGATAATGAAAGTAATTAAACGAAAAATATAATAGAATGAAAAATTTCAATTTATTGTATTTTAATAAAATTACAGCAAAGTTGCTCGAACTAAAGTTTCTTTAAACTTTAAAACATATAAATAAATGTAACAAAACTGTGTACATTTGGATATGAAGCTGTATGATTTCACAATGGAAAATCGTGGAATGGAACGTGTTCACTTTGCAGGCTTCCTTAGTTGTTGCCACTAAGGATTCCAGGAAACGCAAAAGAGCTTATACGTGGGAGACGAAAATTATTAAGTATAATAAATTCCCATACGAAAATCACAAACTCGCCCGGTTGGTGGCTTTATGAGTTGCTCATTATTTGGCAATTGTGTTATCCTTGAGAAGGGTAATAATGCCTTACATCCTTATATATGGAGAAAGAAAACTTTCCTCTCCTCGTTCCTTTTGCGATCAAAGCACTCGTGGCTCAACAGAGGGACCTTGGTTCGACTCCAGGAAGGGGACGGCGTCAATTTTTCTCCTAAATAAAATAAATAAACAAAAAAATCTCTAGTTTGAGCTTATACGTGGGTGTTGAAAATTATTAAGTCTAATAAATACAATTTTTTAAATTGGCAACATGCCAAATTCTTTCCTTTTATTTCATAGTTTCCAAGTATTTAATAGTTATTTCCCTTTTTGTATTTGCCAATGCAAGTGTAATAGTGTGCTCAATTCTGAAATCAAACCAATCTTTAATTCACCATCGATGTGTGCACACGTACCACGACAGCTCCGCCAAAAGGCATACTGAATTTATTTATTTTAAAAAGTTATGATACAATAAATGCTCGTTTTTAAGTTCCACCAACTCTTCACCTTTTCTTCTAACTTCACTGAGTCCTACAATGTCCCATTTGATCTTGTCAAGTTCTTCTTCCAATTCCTGAAGTTTTGCTTCAGAAGCAAGGGATCGTCCATTAAACGTAGCCAAGGTCAATAACAAACGGCAGCCTGGGCCATTCCAGTGATTCTTAGCACCCCCTGCTTTCATGCCACACTGACCGCTGCCTTGATCAGGAGCACTCCAGCACCTGGAGACTAGGGGCCATGGTTTTTGGTGTGTCAACATAATGGAGGAATTAGCCATAATTTCACCACGCTGGCTAGACGGGTTGGTGAATTAGCCCTCCCCTTCCGCCTTTCTATCCGTGCAGCAAATATTAATTTGCCACATAAATAGAAAGCTCAGCCTGCACCACTTGAAGGCGGGGTAGGACACTAGGTTACTGGCCTGGCCGGTTCGGCCAGACGGCCACACATCGTCATATATATGTTCATATACAGGGTGTTTCTAAATTCATGGAACAAATTTTTAGGGGCTTGTTGGGAACGCCAATATCTCAATGTCCGCAAAGGGGCCGGTTTGGCTGTAGAGCGTAACTACTGTTTACGTCCATCACGTTGCTACGTAGCCAATTGCATGAATTAAAAAAAAATTTTGATAGGTAATTGAAGCGATTGAGCTAATAATACAGTAGAGACAAAGAAATCCGGAATTTTGTTTCTTAATCCTGATCTGTGCCATGTAGTGAAAATAAGCCTAAAACTGCCTTTTTTAACACACTAGAAAAGAGTTGGGAACTGTCAAGTATGTGCGTTAGGTGAAGAACATGAAAAAGTTTGTTTTTTAGTTAATTTTTTTTCCAAAAATTAACCATTCGGGCACTACAGTGAATTTAGTGTTTGCATCCACCCCATTTAAGGTTTCCATAAATGGCTACAATGCGCCATTTCACAAAGTTTTAAAATTATTTAATGTCAACGAACTTCGGGCTCTCTCTCTCTCGCCCTGCGGTGGCGCAGTGTGGTAACGCGTTCTCCTATTGCGCGGCTAATCCGGGTTCGACTCCCAGCAGTGCAAAAAGAACGCTTACTCAGAGATCTCATAAAGATCGCACTGCTCACTGTAGTCCGGGGTTTGGTTCCCTAGGCCTTAAGAGGTTCGGATTCCTCGGAAAACAGTAGGTCCCGGCGCAGCATGACCACTGTAGTCTTTGAGCCGTAAAACCACAAACAAACAACAAACAATTCTCTCTCTCTTCCTGGTGTCTTTTTAAAATCAGTTAAATTCACCGGAATTGTATGTGTAGAATTCATTCAATCGCAACTGAAGCGGCGAATTCTACACATAAAATTACGGTGGATTTAACTGATTTTAGAGACGCCAGATAGATCCTGGCGACCGTTATTATTAAATAAATTGAAAAATTCTTAAAATGGCGCATTGTAGCCATTTGTGAAAACCTTGAATGTGGTGGATGCACATATTAAATTCACTGTAGTGCCGAAACGCTAATTTTTGGGAAAAAATTCACTGAACAAAAAATGTTTATTTTCGCGTTCTTCACCAATCCACATACATGGTAATCCCCAACTCTTTTCCAGTGTGTTAAAAAAGGCAGTTTTAGGCTTATTTTCACTAAACAGTAACATAAATCAAAATCAGGAAACTGAATTCCGGATTTCTTTGTCTCTGATGTATTATTAGCTCATTCACTTAAATTATGCATCAAAAATTGTATTTAATTCATGTAATTGGATATGTAGCATCGATATGGACGTAAATGGTATTTATGCTGTACAGCAAAACTGGCCCCTTTGCGAACACTTGGATATGGAAAAATATGCCATATTTGGTGTCCCCAACAACCCTCAGAAGTTTGTCCAATGAATTTAGAAACACCCTGTACGTATGTGTATATATATATATTAAAATAAATGAAAATTAATTGATTGAATAACAGAAAATGAAAAGCTAACTTTTGTATGCGATATTGCCTCAAAATACAACACATAAATACAATATTATAGATGTAAAATAGAAATAAAATTTTAAAATGGAGAATTGAAAAACTTTTTGAAAAAAATTGAATAAAACTCGAGGAGCGGAACTTTAATAAGAGGAAAATTCGACACCGCCCCTTCATTCAAAATTCCCCCAAAATTCAAAATTTCTATTTTACATCTAAAATGTACATACATACGTGCATGCATGCATACCTGCCTGCCTTCCTACCTGCCTACCT
>QLNU02015003.1:69753920-69768037 GCA_006491805.2 Dysdera silvatica | reverse complement strand
TGTTGTCCATCGTTGATCAATTCTTCTTGCAATATGCCCAGCCCATCGCCATTTCAGCCCTTTTACTTTAACAATGATGTCCTCTACTCTAGTTTGCTCTCTCACCCAAGTGTTCCTTTTTTCGATCTCCCCTAGTTACTCCAAGCATGCACCTCTCCATGCTCCTTTGCGTTGTCTGTAACTTTCGTATTGCTCCAACTGTTAGACTCCATGTCTCTGATCCATAAGAGAGGACTGGCAATACACACTGGTTGAAGACCTTTCTTTTTAGACACAAAGGCAATTTCCCCTTCAGGATAAAACTGTTTCTTCCAAATGCACTCCAGCCAAGTTTAATACGTCTGTTGAGTTCTTTCATAATGTTGCCATCCATTGAAATCAGCTGGCCAAGGTAAATATATGAATCAGCAATTTCTAGCTCAATGTTGTCAACTTGTATTTTTGTTTCCTCTACGAAATTATTGAACATGATCTTAGTTTTTTGTAGGTTCATCTTCAGTCCAACTTCTTTACTTCTAGTTGAGAGCTCCTGTACCATGTCTTGGAGTTCTGATGGGTTCGTTGAAAAAATAACAATGTCATCAGCAAACCGCAAATGATTTAAATATTCACCATTTATTTTTATTCCCTTGTTATTCCAATTTATCTGCTGAAAAATCATCTGTAAAGCTGAAGTAAAAAGTTTTGGAGAAATGGTATCTCCCTGCCTCACACCTTTACCAATTTTGATAGTTTTGGTATCTTTATGTAACCGAAATTTTGCACTTGCATTTTTATACACACGTTTCACCATGTCAATGTACACATCCTCAATGTCTGTTGATCTTAAAGAGTTGATGACTGCTGATGTTTTAATAGAGTCAAAGGCCTTCTCATAGTCAATAAATGCAACACACAATGGAAGTTCATATTCATGTGTTCTTTCAATTAATTCTCTTAATACTTGAATATGGTCCACTGTACTGAATCCACTTCGAAATCCAGCTTGTTCTCTTGGTTGAGCTGCATCTAATTTTTTCTGCAGGCGATGTGTTAGCACTTTTGTGAAGATTTTATAAATAGCAGGTAACAAGCTAATTGGTCGGTAATTTTTCAAATCCTCTTTATCACCTTTTTTATGCAAAAGAATTACTGTTGCAGAATCCCATTGGTTTGGTATGTTACCGCTGTTAAGACATTTGGTAAAGAATTTTGCAAGTATGTCTTCTACATATTCTCCAGCTTCTTTTAGGATATCTAATGTAATACCATCATCGCCAGGGGCTCTTCCTTTCTTCATACTTTTTATTGCAAATGCTACTTCTTCTTTTAAGATTTTAGGAGCTGTTCCTTCGACTATCTCAGAGTCTTCGTTTAATCCACTGTTTCCTTCATATAGTTTTCTGTAGAATTCTTCAACTCTTCTAAGTATTTCTTCCCTATTTCTTGTTACGGTGCCATCCTCTCCTTTTAATGCAATGATGTGTTTCTTCCCAACAGATAAACTTCCTTTAACAACCCTAAGGCTCTTGTTATTTTCAATGGCTTTCCTTACTAGCTCACAGTTGAATTTTCTTATGTCTTCTTTCATGCTTTTGCGCAGAGTTTTACAAAGTTCTATGTACTCAATCCTGGAACTGGTATTTCGATTGTCCACCTTCATATCTCTTCGCCTTTTCATGAGCTGTTTCGTCTTCTCAGATAATTTGCTATTGTGCTTTTTACAGGTTACACCACCAATTTCCCCAGCAGTTTCAACTATTGTCTTAACAATGTTTTCATTTGCTTCTGAGATATCACTTTCATCAATAAGTCCTTCCAGTGCAGAAAAGCGATTTTTTAATTCCAACTTGAATGCCTCGGTATTTACTTTCAGTTTCATTAGATCCACCCTCTTACTTACTTGTTTCCTAATGAGCTTCTGTCTTTCTAATTTAGTATTTAAGTGCACTTTACATCTCACCATTCGATGATCACTTCCAGTATTAAATCTGTTCAGTACACTGCAATCTTCAATAATTGATTTCTTGTTTGCCAGGATATAGTCAATTTCACTAGTTCCCCCATTTGGGTGTTTCCATGTCCATATATATATATATAATCATGTATATATGATCAAGTAGCGAAAATAGTCCACTAGAAATTGGCAGCGAATGCTGGCTTTCTGACAAAAGAATATCCGTACTACAAATATGAGCCAGAAACCGTGCATGAGAACGAAACACACAAGCTTTACTGGGATAGAGCAATCATAACAGACAAGACAATCCCACATAACCGTCCTGACATAACCCTCGTCGATAAATCGAATAAGACCACGTACTTAATCGACATAGCAGTACCCAACACCAATAACATACAGACAACCTACACAACGAAAATCACCCAGTACCAAGATCTCAGACATGAAGTACGAGATATATGGGGTATGGAAAAGATCCTCATCATCCCGTTGGTCATCTCAGCAACAGGGATAGTACCAAAAACGTTTGCGACGAATTTGGAGATACTCAACATTGACCCAAACACCTACATTGAACTGCAGAAAGCCACAATCTTAAACACGTGTCACATTGTCAGGAAGTTTCTAGACATGGCACATTAAGAAGTAATGTAAAAAGAGGTCCCGTCCAAAGCCTGTTTCCGCCAAGAATGGGCGAGGAAAACATTTTTTTTTTGTATATATATATATATGTACTTTTTGAAAATGTAACCAAAGTTATGTGGAATTCAGATGGAAGTTAACAGAAATAGAGATAGTTGAAACACAGTAAAAAATCAAAAATAATAAAAATAAACAGAACAGCAGTAAATTAGCACAAAAACCATGCCCCAAATCTTATTCGAATTTTTTAGCTGAAGCTAATTTCCATACAGAAACATTGCTTTAGGCCCACGTGTTTGGAGCTTCCCTTGAAACCATTCCTACACGTGGTGTCCTTTTTCCCTTTATTGTATTATTTTCTTGAAATTCACTCCGGTCCTTATCTGAAATTGTTAATTTTAATTATTTGCTGTATTTTTGTGTATCCTGTTATTTGTTGAGTTCATTGTTGTGACTTTTATGCTAATTTACTGCTGTTCTGTTTATTTTTATTATTTTTGATTTTTACTGTGTTCCTAGTACATTTATTTCTGTCAAATTCCTGTCATCTAAATTCTACGTAATTTACCTTACATTTTCAAAAAGTACTTATTTTCGTAATAAAAAATGCAATTGCAGCTTTTGCGCAGTCACCTTTTATGAATTTAGCTTGTTTTAATTGCTTATTCTTCTTCCCATCTACTTTTTAATTTATATTTATTTTTTAATTAATTTTACTTCCTATTTTCCTTATTATAATGTTTATATATATATATATGCATACATATATATTCCTTTCGCACTGAAAAATGCATTCTAAACTTCCATTTCTTCTTTCAAAGTGTCGAACTGATCTTTAAAGCTTTTTCTTATGATTATACATTTCTCACGTGTCGATAAGATTTCAAGGTGATAGAAGTATAACGTCCTCTGCAATTTGGTGTCGAAGGAAAACTCGGCGAAAGGAAGCGAAAAAATGCAAAGGCGATGGAAAAGAGAAGGATGGACGTTTTAAAATACGTGGCGAACATAAATATAACTAGGGAGGTGAAGGGAGCGGCTCGTCTCTCTTTAGAATAAACGCGGCCGCTAGAAAAACTAAAATTGCAAATGAATAATATAAGCAGAGTATTAAAATGGGGGGAAATTCCACTCCTTCAATATGCATCGTGATAAATTACGCCAGCAAAGGTGAGGGAAAATACGACTGGAAAGGTGAAAATGAAGAGTTGGGGAAGGAAGTGTGAAAGGGCATTTAATACCCACAGCAACGTTGGCGGTATTTTTATATACATAGTGAAATTCTATTTTAAAACCCAGCAGATATCCAACTATATCATATCATATACAACCTTAATCAAAATTATTAGGCATCCTAATTTTTCTACTTGAACTGTGAATGTGTTACATAAAATCACCTCATTTGTTTATGACTTCATACGCCGTAAGGGTTGAAATTACTTGTGACTATATACCTCTGGCATAGGCAAGGGGGTGTTGATGAGGTTGTAACCCCCAACATTGCAATGGAATTCTATATATTTAATATAGGACTATGCGAATTGTAGCTCTGTAACCTCCACCCCCCCATTGTGCCCTTAAATCACCCACTTGTGAACTTTCGTATACAAAAAGTTCACAAGTGGGCCTATGCTGCATACGTAGTAGAAGTTGAAATTATATTACATCCATTTAGTTACATTGGTAATTTAAAATAAAAAAATTTCAGTAAGGTGCCTAATACCTTTGATCCAGGCTGTATGAAAAATAAAGTAAAGTGCATAGACCAGGATCTCAAAATGGCGATTGATTTTTCAGTAAATTCAATGGATTTCATTTTGCTCTCGAGGGATCTATAGAGAAATGACATCACTTACGACACAGAGAGTCCTGCCACCTAAGAACTTGGCAAGAGATAACGTATTATTCAAACTTAAATTCTAGATTTTCAAACCACAGGAATTTCATGTCGTTAAAGATTAATTTGGTTGCAATTTTTTGCCATTCCACAAATAGAATTAACTTTTTACAAAGGAACAAAGTATGGAAGAAATATTGCTGTTAAAAGAGTTCAATATTTTAATTTGACAAATTAATGACTTAATCATACCTGGGAAAACTTGAAGGAATCTTTAAGTACTTGTGCAACCAACGAATAATATAAATACAAATTTTAGGTTTTAGAACTATAATTAAAAAAATTCGCCTTAGTATTATATTCTTAAATTTCAGAAAAAGAAACACTTTATTTTTTGTATTATATTTAAATATTTATTGCACGAGATTCAACTTATTTGTATATCTGTTCTAATAGGTAATGTTTGTAATTTCTTTCTATCAGTTATTGGCCAAGTGTTGTATAAATCTTGAAAGCTGTGGAACCGCATATATCCAATTTTTTGTCTAAACAAGTTATTAGGGGATGGCAATGATGGTAACGAATTAGTTACATGTGATTCTTACCATTGCGACCTACCTATTAGAGTGCATTTTTTTTAGATTTTCGAATTCTCACCCATTTAGTATTTTGGACATTTAGTATTTTTAGGTGGACTATTCAGTATTTTTAGGTCGCACCGTACAACATTCTGTGACGTATAACCAACCGTAGTCCCGTACTCAGGATCCCTAAAAAAAAGGTCATTTTCGACGGAAAGGACAAAAGGTTTTGATGGAGGCAAAATTTGTAATCATAATAGATTGTATTTACTGCTAGCAATACTATTTAAATGGAGTGTGCAATGCCTTTACTTGTGCACCGTCTTCCCAAATACTTATGCATATTGCAAACCGCTCTTACCAAATCGCTAAACCAAAATAATGTCCATGCGCAATGTTCTCAATTTTAGGAACAGAGGTGTGTTTCTTAAACACCGCTTTATTAATCTCTAGACCAAATACTAAACCTCAATGAAAACCGAGGACTTATATACAGCATACACCGTATATACAAGGTTCAATAAATTACGGTGGACGACACTCACTAGCGATGAACGGCGCTGACCTTCTTTAAAATGTAAACTTTGAAACCTAGAACAAAAAGACGATTTCTCAGACGTTTATTATAAAAATATAGTCGCGAATGTTCACTGGATTCGTCGAGTCTTATATATATATTGAATCGAACTGCAATATGAGCTATTAAAAATACAATAAAATAAGTATGTAACTCCAGTTAACTTCTATTGTGTTATCGTTCATTCTAGGGAAACACTTCCACTGAATTACTGTTGTCTGAGTCAGTTTTCGATGTTTTATACTATTGCAGCGCAAAATATGCGCACCTGGAAAAACGCCTTTTATTCTTATAAATGATCTAAAATAAATAAAATTCTAAAAATGATCAAATAATCAAAAAGTGGAGGTCTATGCAGATTTTAAAATAGATTTCCATTTTACACGTAAGGTTATAGACTTATAAGATATTATCACTTTCCATAGAGGTAGAAATAGAGTAGTCACTGATTGATTAGCATATGAAGTCTTGAAGACAGCGTTTTAAAATTATGTGGTTGTTTAAATGTTGAAATGTTTTGGAAATCCACGTTTTTTACTCAAATATACAGCTGTACATGACGCACCATCGCGAATTTCTGTGGGCATGTTTGCGTAAATACGATAAAAAAAAAGGTATCGTCTCCCGAATCTTGCTAGTCTAGTTGGTATGCTCTTCTGGTTCATATAGTGAAGTCGGTAGTTCAGTCTCAGCACGAAACGATATTTCCTTTTCTCTTCTTTATGGTGCATCCAGCCTTGCAGTGGTGGGGCATGGACAACTTGATCTGAAACCGTGGAATGCCGAAGTCTTTCATAGCGCGTTATTGACTTGTCATTAAACAATTAAAAACGCAAAAGTGCCCCTTATAATTCAATCTTAATTATTTATACGTTTCAAATCATTTATTGATGACTGTTTCCAGCACATGTGTAAGATAGTCAAAACGAACTATCATTATTGTACTTTATTTGGCTGCGGTCTTTTCTATGTAAGCTAGTTTAAACATTTCCGAAGAACGGTTCCGTTGTAAAACAAAGATCCTGTTTTCTTTAGCAAGTAACTCCTAAATGAGGCCTTCGCCCACAACTGCAAGTTTATTTGTTTCCTCGCAACGTTCATTAGTTTGCCCAGCCAGAGGGGAACGTCTTAATTGCTACATCAGTCAGCGTTTAATTGCTCGCTTGTCGCAAGTTCGGGCAGTCAGCTTTCGTAAAACTCAAGCTAGGGAGACAAGTCTGTGACTTTTCGGAAAACGACAAGCTAGCACGCTTTAAGAGGGAGACATGAGAACTTTAAGCAAATGTTTTGAAACAATTGAGCCCGGAAAAATAATATTTTACAGAAAAGAAAATTCGAAATTGGAGTTTGGAGCTATTACCTTTAAGTTCAAATTAAAAAATATTTCCTTGCAACCTTAGTGAGTTATTTCGGGATTGTTTAGGTTTTAAAAGTTACCTTTTCTCCTAGCCACTGAAATTATTTTTCAGCTTTGAACTGACGTTATGGATTAAAACTTTCAAGCTTTCTTTTTAATTATATCGTTAAAGAATGAATTGCTGTATATGTAGTAGAAGTTACAAAATTACGATTGAAAACAGCTCGTTTCGACGTCATATAATTCAAATTCGTAATTTATTTATTACGCAGTTGAACTCAGTCATATCGAGATTACCGCTTATATCCTATTAAAGTTTCATAGATGTCGAAGGTTTTCGTGTCGCTTGGACATCCTAACATGCATCAGTCCATATAGAAATATCGAAGTTTACGCGTATCAAATATTTTCGCGGCTTCTTTCACCTTCGTTATAAATGAGCGTTCGACTCTCTAAAGACATATTTCTTTTCCCCATTTTTAAATCGTTAACTTTTAATTTTAAGTAAGATATTTCACTTGTATTATTATTATAGTTATTACTAATTAATCTTATTTAGGATAAGTAAACGTTTAATTATTAATACCACTCCTTAATGATCTGAAAACTATACACAGTTAACCGGGCTTCGAATACAAATACAGAGCGTAAATAAATCAAAATATTTATAAAATCGAAGTATGACAAAAGTAACAAAATACACAGACATAAAATTCTTAATTGATCAGTGAGTATTTTAGTAAAAGTAAAATTTTACTTTATGTCAACATTGACCGACAACGTGTGATAAGTTATTTTATTTCAAGGATATATTAGAGCATACACGCTTCAAAAGTTTTGTGAATTATTCTTTTTTTAAAGAGAGCATTTTCAGATAATATTTAGTAAATTAAGAATAGATGCATATATAATATGTGTAAGGTAAGAATTATTATGCAGGAGAAGCAGAACATAACGTTATGATTAACGTCAAAAAACTTCACCCTTAGTTGTTTATACCCATCAACCTAACTAATAAAATGTAATACTGTCATCTTATGTAAAAAAGTCCATCTGAATATAGTTGGATCTGATTTGATAATTAATTGAGATTGCAGGGACAGTTGGTTACTTAAAAAAGCATCTAAATAGAAAAATTGGCATTTAGCTTTATCTGCCGAAGAAATTTCAACAAATGCGATAATCCATTCCATTAAAACACAAGTACAATTGAAAGTTCAAATGAAGCCTAATAATTCTTTATTTTGTAATTTATTAAAGAGTCACAAAGGATTGTCGATAATTAAACATGTCTTGTTCGTTCTTTAAGATGTACATGTGATAAAATAAAACAAATACAAAGCAACTTGAATTAGTATATAATATTTATATCTTTAATAAGAAAAAACTAAGTACATAGGAATTCCATTTGTTTTAATTTTAAAATTGGAAAAATTGGTTTAATTTCTCTAATTATTGTGATCATTATTTATTATTTTTAAGGTTAGTTTACTATGAGCTTTTCAAAAATAAAAAATAATTTTTGGTAATTTAGTATTTATTTTCTTAAAAACTGGGATACCTTAGCTTTATTATATTTATTCATTTTCTATTCCTGTTTCATTTTCTTGTTCTTATAGAATTCATAATAATATTAAATCCATATTAATAGGTATTTATATATGTAGGATACTGCGTATGAAAGCACCTATTGCGATTTCTTTTTACTTTATAAAAGTTTTCAAACCACTAGCTTTCACTGAGTATTCTAGGGTACTTATTACCTTTACATGAATTTGAGAGAATTGAAGAATTAAAAACTTCTGCTTTTATAGAAAGAAATTTTTTAAATTTAACCTACTATAATATGCTCCTTAAAAGTGGCAGCATGCTTCAAAATGTTAAAGGGAATGCTTCGTAAATTTGACGGGTTTGTAAAATTCTGAAGGTTAGGTGCACCTCGGTTACGCTAGAGATAAGGTTTGAATTTGGAAAGAAATTTTGGGAAATATTCTTAACTGTTTGTCCCCATTTCTTTTACGAAAAACAGATTTTTAAGAACTCCCAAAATTTAGTTGCTTAGTCCGAAATAAAAAATGCATGTGTCAACCAAAAGCGTAACAAAATTAGTTAAAACTTATAAAAGAAGTTCGCTTAGTTAAACCTCGGTAACTTACGAGCATGCAATTTTTACATAAATTCCCGAAATTCCAGCATATTTTGTGGTAACTTTAGGGAATTAATTGATCATGATGTTACCGCTGAATTTCTGTAATTAAGTGAGGGTGGTCCTTTAAAATAGCGTCCGTGATTAATATGTTAAAGGGAAATTAATAGGGTCGGGAATTTATTCACGACATTATTTAATTAATTTGCGTGTCTAGTTTTTCCTAAAATACTGCATTTCTTTTTGTTGATTTTTACGATCCGCTTTCCACAGTTTAACTTCGTGTTTTGGAATATTGATTGCTAATTTCCGCGCGGAAATTATGATTGCCTCATTTTGTCTAACAGAAAAAGTTCTTTCATTTTATTAATATAATTTCTAAAGTTATATGCATAGTTTAATAAAATAAATAAAAGTATTTAATGTCCATATTTTTTAAGGAACATTTTTGAGATGTTTAACAAGTTTTAAGCGTGAAAAATAGTATTATAAGATTTTATTACCCTTCACAGGGATAACACAATTTTCAAATATTGGTCAACACAAAAAGCCACAGAGGCGTGTTTTTTGGAGCGTTTTTCGTGGGGAATTAAATATGAATCATCATTTCTGACACTTGTGCTATTAGCTCAAACTGGAGTTTTTTTGTAAAAGAAAAAGAGCGACTTTTCTGATGCGGAGTGGAACCAGGCACCCAACGTATGGCTCGTTGTGCCAAGCAGGTACCATGTAGAGGCAGAGACACTACACTGCAATTTGCGTGTATGCCATGGTATATTTAATTAATAAATAAGTAACCCTTTTTTCACCTCCTCCGCATATATAAATGCTGTTTATGCTTTAATAATTAAATATAATACACAAAATTCAATGGAATGGTGGATTTACATTCAGGAAATAAATTGTCAATACAATAAATTTAACGTATATTTAATATTCAGAACAAGATCCATAATAATCGTAAGCTGGAAATATTTCAGATGTATTTAAAAATCAAAATTATAAAATGTCAACAATTTTTGTTATCTCTTGATGA
This sequence comes from Dysdera silvatica, assembly GCA_006491805.2. NCBI lineage: Eukaryota > Metazoa > Arthropoda > Arachnida > Araneae > Dysderidae > Dysdera > Dysdera silvatica. The sequence goes on along the minus strand of QLNU02015003.1, from coordinate 69,757,919 downwards.
ACGGTAGGGTTGACGAGAAATATGAAGAAAGGAAAACGAAAAACGATGTTCTTTCTAAATACCAGTGTAAATATCTCTTCATTATATATGCAAGGGTTGTACAAAAATATGGAAACATCTTGCGAAAAGCATACTCCTATAACTTTGACTTGTGTAGGACCACATTTGGCATTCAGATCTACTTGCAGTCTTCTCAGAATGAATAATAGAGGTCCAAGATAGTTTTTATTAGAATATCGTAGCATTCTTCCTGCAAGATGTCGGTAAGTTCCCTTAATGGTGATGGAAATGGATAGGGGTTCCAACGTTTGTCTCCAACACCGACCACAAAGGCTCAATAATATTGATATTCGGCGATTGTGGACCCCATGGAAGATGTGAAACTCTACCTCGAAGCTCAGAAAACCAGTCCTGAACGACGTGAGCTGTGGGAATTGATACTTTGTCAGTTTGATAAACAGCATCACCATCAGAAAACGAACTTGTCGGGACAGCTTTGGCAATAGTCAATCGTGAGCCATATAAATAAAAAGCTTAAATATTGATATTTAAAAAATATATTACATCTTTTTATTACTTGAGCTAAAAGATAAACATGAATCGGAAGTCCTTCTTCACTAGAAAATCAAACAACTTTTAAAAATTGATTAAAAATCGATTGATAATCGACCAAATTAAAAACTACTAGTAATGCGCATTACATCTAGTGTTACTGAGATGCACTTAGCTATAAAACACTATTGCCATTGACTATTTTTAGCCAGAAAATAGCTATAAATAGCTAAAAGCCACAAAAGTTTATTAAAATGGACAAATTTTGTCGAAACAAATCCTGCACGAATTAAGGGAAATAAAATCCGAACTGGAAAAGAATAAAAAAGAAACCGAAGAAAAACGGAAATATTATCTAAAAAGATAGAAATGATGATTATAAAATCTAATGAAATAATTAACGAACGAAACAAAACAAAGGAACTTTGTATGAAAATCGTCCAAGAAAACGAAATAACAAATAAAAAGATTCAAATTATAACTACTAAAATCGAATTAATGAAGGACTAGGATTGCAAGATAACGTAGATAAAGAAATTAATATACGACAAATATTATTATGCTGATCAACAAATGAATAACATAGATACTTACAGCAGACGCAAAGATTTAATCATCGTTGGATACCTACTAAAAAAAGAAGAAAATCGTAGGGAGGAAGTTAAACAAACATGTAAAACTTTGAATATTCCTATATAGGATGGAAATATTGAAGAAGCACACAGACTTCAAATCAATAATACAGGAAAAAGCAACATTTTGATAAGGTTCAACGACATTGATAAAAGAAATCGAATATGGATGAAATGAAAGGACCCAAGATTATCAAACGGAATGGAAGAAATCAACTTAAAGGATAGTATCTACAAAAACGAACGTTTGACAAAAAAAAACCCGCTAGTATACATAGAGAAACTCGACGTTTCGCGAAAGGCAATAACTGGAAATTTGTGTGGAATAAAACGGGAAAGTTTTTGAGAAAAAGTAACTAAATACGAAAGATAGAAATTCGAGATATCAATGACCTAAATGATTTCTGAAAAGGAATAGATGAATATCATAAAGCCAGGTCAATTAAAGTTAATATTAAGAAAAAAAGAAAGATCACGGAAACCAACAAAATTCAAAAAAATTCATCGCAATCGACGAAAATACTATATTTGAACGCCAATATTCTACAAAATAAAATGGACTTATTAAATGATATTATTCAAGAACTAAAAGAACCAGGAGTAACCGTTATAGTGTAAACGTGGAAAAATTATAGCTCTGATAACTCCATAGGTAACTATAATGGATTTGCATTAATCAGAAAAAACTCGGCAGGAGGTCATATATCCATATATTCAAAAAATAACCTTGAAACTGAACAAATAAAATTGGATTCATTTATACAAAAAGACCTTTAAATATTATCGATAAATACAAAATATATACAAAATAAATAAAAACCATACGTACAAAAATATTTCGCTATTAGCAATATATAGACCATCGTCAATGAAAATAGATAATTTTTTTTATATCACTAGAAAATAAATTAGAAAAATATATTCATAATAATTTATTGATATTGGGAGATTCTAATATTGATAGTGGGAGATTTTAACATTGATGTCGACGAGAAAATTTCTAGTTCAACAGAATTGCTAAATTTAATGGAATCAAATGGTCTTAAACATAGTAAATAAACAAACTAGAATTACTAAAAATAGTGCAAGTAAAATTGACCTCTTCTTTACTGATATTATAAATACTGAAACAATACACCCGGACTTACATATCAGTGATCACAGATTGATACTTATTGATATAAGTAAAAAAACTCAATATAAAGAAAAAGAAATAAAAATGCAGAACTTTAAAAATGAAAATATAAATATTTTTCATAATGAATTACAAAAAATTAATTGGTAAGAATTACTAAAAAAAGAAAATTTACCAAAATCGGAAACATGATACGATTTATTTATGAATAAATTGAAAGAAATATATGATACAAATTTCCCAATGAAATAATAAAAAAAGAAAAAGGTTAATTCAGGACGGTTTACAAATGAAATTAAAAAGCCAATAGAAACAAAAAATAAATTATATAAAAAAATTTATACAAATAAGAAAAAAAGAACATTGGAATGAATTTAGCAAAATAAGAAATTCAACAAATAAACTTATAAATAAAACAAAAAACACTTACTATCATAATATATTATCAAAATATTAAATATAACAGAAATGGAAAACAATAAATCAATTTATATAAATCGAACACTACGCAGATTAAATCAAACAACAATATTAATCAACGTTTATTGGCGTAGTAATCACGCCATACCATCGGTGTTGGTATCACTACGCCAATAAACGTTGATGGATATTGTTGTTTGATTTAATCTGCGTAGTGTTCGATTTATATAAATACATATGCTGCAACGGGCATTTCGATCAATTTAATACCAGTCTCTTTGCAATTTGGTTTAAATAGTAGTCCATGTACTACACCATTCTGCGAAATAACTGGCATCAATATATATACGTTCGTAAAGAGATTATATATTGTCCTTCGTAGCTCAGTGGGTAGAGCCTCCGCCCGGCAAGTGGAAGGTCGTGGGTTCAGGTCCCACCGAAGGCAGAAATATTTATTTTCTTTCGAACGTTTCACCATCTAATCACGCCATACCATCGGCGTTGGTATCACTACGCCAATAAACGTTGATTGATTGACATTGTTGTTTGAAATAAATCAATTATTAGGAAGAAAAAAATTAAACAAGAAACAAGCATAAAAATACTTAAAAAATGAAATATTTGGTGACCCAAGAAAAATAGCTAATGAATTTAATAAATTCTATATTAACATATGAAAACATTTTAATTTATCTGGTTCACTAAACAGCAAGTTCAAAAAATATCTTCAGCCAAGCTTAACAAATAGTATTTTCTAACATGAGGTTTCTGAAATCGAAATTGTAAAAGAATTAAATGAAATAAATCCAAATAAGGGACCAGAAATTGATGACCTAGCGCCAAAAATTATTAAACAAAGTACTCAATATTTAAAAGAACAATTATCGATAGTTATAAATGATACCTTTGAAATTAATTCCTAAAGAACTAAAGCTTGCTATTATTAAACCGATTTTTATAAAAGAAAAAAGACAGTTATTGAAAATTACAGATGAATAGAAATTATGAGTGTGTTTTCAAAAATATTAGAAAAATTAATTCATAAAAGATTAGTTGACTCTTTAAATAACTATGAACTAATACACCTTAACCAATGTGGATTCCAAAAAAATAAGGCAACAGAGGATTTGTCATTAAAAATAGTAAACAACATACAACAAATAATTGAAGATAAGGAATTAATATTTGGCTTTTTTCTAGACCTCAGTAAAGCTTTTGACTTAATAAACAGAGATATTCCAAAAGATAAACTACTTAATT
>QLNU02015003.1:69730890-69753820 GCA_006491805.2 Dysdera silvatica | reverse complement strand
CTTGAAATTTCTGGAAAAACCCTTCATCAGAGTAGTCCCGCAGAATGGGAAAACCCAATGAGAACCAATGGGAGGCCTCCAATAGAATCATGGAAGAACCCCAATAGGGACCAATGAGAAACCCACACTGCGGGTTACCTAATGTTGGGGATGTCTCATACATTTCAGAGTAAGAGTTGTTTATAAGTTTCTGGAAGTGGTTGTGATGTATTAATGGCTTTCCCGTGTAGTTTGTAAGTTTCCCAAGATTCTAAGAAGAGTCTACTATTCTTGTTTGTGATGTGACGGTGTAGTATTTTTGTTGAGTCCCAGTCGGGTTCGTGTCCGTGTTGTAAAGCGTGTTCTGCCAGACGTGAGGCTATGTCTCCTTTCGCGAGTGCTTGTTTGTGTTCTTTTTTTCTTGTTTTGATCATTCTTTTTGTTTGTCCTATGTAATGTTTGTTGCAGTCTTTGCATGGTATTTGGTATATGGCGCCTGTGAGATCTTCTGGTGGAACTGGGTCTTTAACTTTTGTAAGTTGTTTGCGAAGTGTTGTGACAGGGGAATAGAATGTTTGGATATTTGCTTCCTTGAGGATGCGAGAGATTGTTTCGGAAATGCCGTGAATATATGGAATGGATATGTTAACAACGGAAGCTTTGTGGCATGTTGGATGATGCGATTTAAAATCGAGATATCTGTCTGTATGTGTGGGTTTACGGTAAACTGAGGTGAAGATTGAGTTATCGTGAGATCTGTGTACAAGAACGTCTAGGAAAGGGAGTTTATTGTTCTGTTCTGTTTCGTATGTGAATTTTATATGTGAGTTTAAGTTATTAAGGTAATGGAAGAAGCTTTGGAGTGTATTAGTTTTAAGTACAACAAACGTGTCGTCGACGTATCTTTTCCAGAATTTAATGTTAAAATTCAGTGAAGACAAAGCAGTTTCCTCAAATGACTCCATGACCAAGTTAGCTACAACACTTGAGACCAGAGATCCCATGGCAGTGCCAAAAACTTGTCTATTACACGCATATGCTTATATATTATATTATATACTTATATATTATAATATATACTTATATATCATATTATATACTTATATATTATATTATGTACTTATATATTATATTACATACTTATATATTACTTATATATTATATACTTATAATAGAAATAACCTTTTGAATAGAACACAGCAGAGTCCAGACACAATTTCAACAATGTGCAGATGTCGTGAGGTGTTAGTGAAGTGCGTTCATGTAGTGTTGTGTCATTTTGGAGGCGTGTAAGTGCGGTGTCGATTGCAAGTGATGTGGGAATGCAAGTGAAGAGAGAAATTACATCGAATGAGACCATGAGGTCGTCGTCGTCAAGTTGTAGGTTATTTAAAGAGGTGCAGAAGGATTGGCTAGTAGAAACAGTGTAGTCGTTATTACCGATTGTAGGAGAGAGTAGACGTGAGAGGTGTTGTGATAGGTTATATGTAGGAGAGCTGCAAAAACTAACTATAGTTTTAAGAGGAATATTTTGTTTATGAATTTTAGGTAATCCGTAGAAGGATGGTAAGCGGCCGGAAGTGCATTTTAAAGAGTCGTAGAGATTAAATGTAAGTTTTTTAGATTTATAGAGTTTTAGAAGGAGAGAGTTCATTTTGGATTGAATTGTTTGTGTAGGGTCTTTTATGATGCGGGTGTATGTATTTGTATCAGATAAGAGTGTAGAGACTTTATTTAAGTAGTCTGGACGATTTAAGACGACTGTAGTACGGCCTTTATCAGCTGGCAGTATGACAAGGTCCTTGTCGTTCCGTAGCTCCCGGAGGGCAACCCCTTGCATAGGCGTTAGGTTGTCCTCAGGAAGTTTTGGACGCCGAAGGAGTCCTGCCACTCTGCAGCGGATATCAGCTGCAACACGTTCGTCAGTGTGATTATTTTGTAGAGCATTTTCTATGGAAGCGAGAATCTGTGGTGTAGGAATTTTAAGTGGAGCAGGTGAGAAATTTAGGCCGAGTGATAGTACGAATTGCTGTTGTGGTGTGAGATTTTTATTTGAAAGATTTAGTATCCAGTTTTTTGTAAGGAGTTTTGACTGTTTTGAAATAGAAGGTCTAAGGTTGTTAAGTTTACGTGAATGAGTAAGACGAATATGTTCTTGGATTTTAGATTCTTGTGAGCAAATAGCGGATTTAACTAGGAGCATGGTAAGAAAATCAAGTTTAGTATTTAGAAGGGAAGTAAGAAAGAATATTTCATTTTGAAGCTGAGTAAGTACGCGGTGACAGAGAGAAATTCTAGCGGAAAGAAATTTAAGACTTATGTTATGCGCGATGCGATGTCCAAAGGCTGAATTTACAAGAGGTTTAACTTTAAGTGTGAAAGGGATAAGAAATTCCTTTTTACAGGTGTGATTAAAGTGAAGATGTTCTTTAAAACGGATAACTTTAATGTGTGTTTTGATGTATTTATGGACAATTTGAAGAGTTTCCCGACCACAGTGTAAACGAATAAAATTAAACATGGTGAAGTTGTCAGTGAGTGAAGTTAAGTGTGAGTGAAGTTAAGATTGCGTGAAGTTAAGGGTGAATGATGCTAAGTGCGAGTGAATCTAAATGCGAGTGAAGCTAAGTGCGGGTGAAGCTAAGTACGAGTGAAATTTAAGAGTGTTTGAAATTTAAGTGTGAGTGAAGTTGATTGCAAATGTAAGCGAATGTGTGAAAAGTTGTTTCCCAAAGTGCCTTTTAAACCACGTGACATTTGCTTCCAACAAGTGTAATAGCAACCTTGCCTTCGAACTTTTTAGGGTTCAGCATAAAGATCGACACCGCGAATACTATGGAAGGAGTACAATGAAAGTAACGCCGAATTTTAACATTAAATTCTGAAAAAGATACGTCGACGACACATTTGTTTTACTTAAAACTAATACACTCCGAAGCTTCTTCCATTACATTAGTAACTTAAACCTACATATAAAATTCACATACGAAACAGAACAAAACAATAAACTCCCTTTCCTAGACATTCTTGTACACAGATCTCACGATAACTCTATATTCACCTCAGTTTACCGTAAACCCACGCATACAGACAGATATCTCGATTTCAAGTCACATCGTGTAGCATTCCATAAAATTGCAGTTATTAAAACATTAAGTCTTAGAGCGAATTCTCACTGCAGTAATGAAACACTTTCAAACACAGAAACAAAACACATACACACGGCACTTAAAAATAATGGATACCCTAAACGATTCATTCTCAGAAACTGTAGACCCAATAGTACATCTTTAAACAATACATCTCACACCCGCATATCTATTCCATATATTCACGGCATTTCCGAAACAATCTCTCGCATCCTTAAAGAGGCAAATATCCAAACATTCTATTCCCCTGTCACAACACTTCGCAAACAACTTACAAAAGTTAAAGACCCAATTCCACCAGAAGATCTCACCGGCGTCATATACCAAATACAAATGTAAGGACTGCAACAAACATGACATTGGACAAAACACAAGAATCATTAAAACAAGAAGAAAAAAACACAAATAAGCACTCGCGAAAAAAGACATAGCCTCACGTCTGGCAGAAAATGCTTTAGAACACAAACACAAACCTTACTGGGACACAACAAAAATACTACACCGGCACATCACAAACAAGAATAGTAGACTCTGCTTAGAATCTTGGGAAACTTATAAACTACATGAGAAAGCCATTAATGCATCACAACCATTTCCAGAAACTTGCAAGCAACTCTTGCTCTGAAATATATGGGACTTCCCAACATTAGGTATCCCACAGCACAGGTTTCTCATTGGTTCCCATTGGGTTTTTCCATGATTCTATTGGAGGCCTCCCATTGGTTCTCATTGGGTTTTTCCATTCTGCGGGACTACTCTGATGAAGGGTTTTCCAGAAATTTCAAGTATAAAAAAGAGACAGAAACATAACATCGTCATTACTCCTGATGAAGGACTGCTGCTGATGCGTCCGAAAGCTTGAGTGATCTTTTTCATTGCTATTTTACCAGCGTTTAACCTTTTTTATGTAAATATATAATATTCCATGCTAAAAACAAAAAACTAAATAGCATAGAAAATCATATAAATTTAATGGAAACACACTGGAAAGAGTTAAATCAATGAAATTTCTATGTATTAAATTACACGAAAAACTTTTATGGAATGAACAAATAGATGATATAAATAAAAAAAAATAAGAAGAATAAATGAACTATTAGCCAGATTAAATAATAAACTAACTTTAAATGCAAAAATTGATATTTATTATTCAATGATGTTCAGTGTGCTACTATACGGGAATTCAACATGGGGAAAGCTAAATAAGACGAACTTAATAAAAACAAATAATTCATTAAATGACACAATAAACAAAATAAAAATCACCATATCAATCAATTGTTCAATTTAGAGAAGAATATCAACTACTTAATATAGAAAATATACACAAATTAAAAATATCTCAATATATATACGAAATAATAAATGAAGGAAAACACATAGACATAATAGAAATAATAAAAGAAGACCACAAATATAATACTCGTCATAAAAAAGAAATTAAAACAAAATATATTCGAACTAATTATGGAAAAGATAATATAAATTATTACGGATTAAATATTTGGAACAACATACTAGACGAAATAAAAAATTTAACACCAATAAAACAATTTAAAAATACACTCAAAAATATTTCTTATTTAACGAAACATAAATGGCTAAAGTTTTTAGGTTGTATGTATATTAACCTATAGTTTTAGCATGTAATCCATCATGCATGTATGTATACGTAATCTATACACATGTGTATGAAAATAAAATTCATTTGTATTTGTAAATATGATTCGCCAACTGCCGCGTCATCGTGATGTCTGCGGACAGCTGACAAGGTGCCGGATGTCGTATGTCGTGCGGCATTGTTTGACTGTTATTTTAGAAGGTATTTTTACGTGGCGGTGAATGCAGGTAGACGAGAAAGAGGATGCACCTTAAACATAATATTTATTGAAGAGTCGAAGTCCGTAGAGTTACGGTGAAGAGACAAAAAGCGTATACAGACCACGGCATGATGCCAGACGTTCGTTAGGTTGCGTAAGTAACATATTGAGGATCGTTATTAAGGCTAGCAACGACCGTCTTTCACGTCGAAAGTTAAGAGCAAGACAGCGTTGTTCGGTCCGAAACTTTATTTCGAATGATTTTCGTGGACCTCGATTGGATAATTGAGTGCTGACACAATTTATGTTTGATTCTATTGGTCAGTTTGACCCCACAAAGAGGGAGAACTTGCTGTGAGTTATGTTAACGTTGAACTGTCTTTCTTGACAGTTTTTGCCCATTAAATGAAAATATATGGGAGAGGGTTCGAAGTTGGATAACTAAATTAAGAAGTTGGTGGTTAAGAGGTTAAGTTGGTAGTTAAGAAGTTGGTATCCGTTGTTTTTGGTGGAAATTCCAAGGAGTTGGTTGTACGTGTGACTCATTGCCAAATGTCCATGAGAATGGAATTTTGGCGCGAAACAGAGTTGCAATGAGCGTGTGGGGAAATCGCTACATACTGCGCACCATGGGATGTATATAGCCACTCAAAATGGTCACGTAGCCGTTAACAATGATATTATTTTGCAAAGTAATGACATGTTCGGCAAAATATCACGATATAGCTGCTCATATCATTACGGAACCCCTGACATATTTAAATTTTGATAGTAAACAAGTTGGATTGTAAGCTTGAGATGGCGTTTTCCAGAAGAAAATCAGGGCAGAAATCAGAAAATGTGTAAAGCTCAACTCATCCGACTAAATGACCTTTGTCCATTGCTCCATAGTCCAGGTTTTATGGCTATGTCACCAGTATCTCCTCTTAGTAGCATTTTGATTAGTGGTTTTGGAATGAGGTTCTTCCATAAAAATCGTGCTTATGCATTTCCTTTCGTACTGTTTTGATGCTGATAGGGTATGAAAACACGATATTTAGCTTAATAGTCGCTCTTGCAGCTGCAGACATGATTTTTCATCAGAATCTTAAGCAATGTTCGTGTGTCTTTATAATACAACACACATTTCCGTCCACGTTGATGTTTGTCAGATGCGGTTTTTCCAGTCTTACTGTACGCAGTCATCATCTTGGATACTATACCTCGTGATACACCGAAAATTTCCACTACCTCTGTTGCAGAAGCACCCGTCGTAAGAGCCCTAACAATCTGGCCGCTTTAGAATTCCATCAGCTCCGGCATAATTCATTCACAACTGCACAGACTGCTGTTTTGACGACAAATGATGTTTGCAAAGCGTAGCAGACTTTATATTAGCAGTTGCATTATGACAAACCGACAGCACCACCTATAAACTCCGTTTTGTACAAATGTAAATTAAGACACGGATTTTGCAAGGGATAACATATTTTCGTCCACTTCTTGTTTACTCCCTAGAAGATTTCTTATTCCACGTAATAAACTGCGATTTTTGACAGAAATATTGATGGACGATACATATTTAAGTAGAAAAAAAACTGGTTATTTTTTAAAATATCTATTACTACCTTAATTTTAAGAGTTGTTTCATTCAATATTGTTATAAGTACAGGTTGGAAAAGAGGTGATAGATTGTAATTCTATTTGCATTAACCGTCATAACCACAAAAAATGCTTAAAAATTTGTCTTTTACTTATAGTCAAACGCTTTACGAAGTGGCACTGGATTATGTTATTAAGCGATAATATATATCCTAAAGGAGTTGAGCGATTCAATTAATACACAGTGTTGTTTTTTCCTTATTGTTTTTTAAAATCATGATCTAATTTTTAGAAAACGAAAACGAAATATAATATTATACATCAGTTTCTAACTAAAAAGGTATTTTCAAAACCCTTGACATACAGTGAAGCATGTACAGATTGTTAGATATTTAATGGTAGGATATATAAGGGCGATGATAAATCAAACTGAAGGAAGCTATTAATTAAACACACCATAACATAAATTAAAATACGTTTAATTTGCTGTCTGTTTCAGTTTCATGTGAAAATTTCACGAGAGTAGATAAATTTATTTGATAAATGGCACCAATCGAGCACCGATCTTGCAATGAGTGAAAATCAATGAATAACAAATGCCTACGAATCCTTGCATAACCGCCAATCGACCTCCAATCGGCGAAGTTACGAAATTAATTATATTGATTTCTTATTAATAAAGTACGCTTTGTAATTTAACAGAAAGGGGCCATATACAAAACATGCTCTTTATATGTGCATCTGTATCAAACTCTTTCACCCCCCCCTTATTTTCCTTTGTCCGATTTTTCTAATTTTGCCATCTTATAGTATTCTACAGACGTATCAAAACAGTTTACAAAAGAACTAATAAGAGATACTTTCAATGTAAAGCACATTTAAAATTCTATCTATTCACTACCGGTATTTCAGTGGTAATAGTACTGCCTTCAGGACAAATGGATTTGTGTTCGAACCCCAAATATGTTTAGTTGGGTGTAACTGTATCATGGGATTATATCGATCGCCCATCATGCTGCCTTTATGCAGAATGATTGACAAATATTCGCTTGTATCTGTCAATCTAAACCGTCAGATATCTAAATGGTTAAATAACAAATTTATGCGTTAAAGAAAATTATTGTTTCCTATAAGGAAGACAGGGAATTTCCTTGTGTATATTTATTTCATTTAGAAATATCGAAGCTATAGTTATTTGAGAGAAAGAAATACAAGCAAATATTTTCAGGAAAACTTCAATTCTCTTCTCTTACCGTGCGATACCTTTCTGTTCAATTTTCGCATCCTTTTTACCAATTAAGTATTTTATGAGACAATTATACACTGATGTGCAAAAATTAAGAACGAAATGGAAAAAAGTAACATAACAGCGGAACGAACAGGCAGAACTGACCGAAAGACCAATCAGGAGACTGCCTAGGGTCCTACACGGTAGGGCATTTGCGTATACGCATCATGATGTAATGTGGGCGTGTGGGTAGGGTATAAAGCACGAGGGCGGCATACACGCAGCTTTGCAGTGGAAACTATTGCACAGTGTATATCGGTTTGAACGACGGCAAGTTGCTGTAGCAGTGCGAGATATTCAACAGACAGCCCCGTAGATAACTTCTGGGTGATTTTATTCGCGATCGAATCATTGAAAGTTGGAAGAAGGTCGAAGTTTGGTGAGTGTGGACGACATTTAGAACGACAGGGACAATTGTCTGAACGTTTAGTTGTGGTTATCCACGAGCAACCATGGCAAGGGAGGACCGGTATCTTGTTCTACAGGCGAGGAGAGATCGATGGCTGATAGCAGGTGAAATCGCAAATTGCATGCAACGCGCTCCTGGACGGCTGCTATCGCGTTTTACCGTGGCTGGGAGGCTACACACAGGTGGTTTATTCGCTCGACGACGAGTACGGTGTGTGCCATTGACGACTACTCATTAGAAACTGCGTTTTCCTTGATGCCAGGAACACGAGAAATGGGGGAGTTTAGCAATGAGGACGAGTGCTGTTTACGGATGATAGTCGATTTAGTCTCATTAGCGATTCTGGATGTCTATACATCTGGAGAGAGCAGGAAACACGCAATCACCCCTTCAACATTGTCGAAAGGGACCGGTTTCTGGTGGGCAATTTATGAGAGCATAATGTGATAGCTGGCTATATCTTCAAGAAGGTGTAGTTACTGCGTTACAGGGTATCGGAGTTCTCCTTTCGTCTTTTCCGGGGTGCTGTGGGCCCTGAATTCCTTTTCATGGAGGAAAACGCCATATTTAATCCCACAGTGGCTGTCGCTCAGCTGTTAGAGAATGAATATTCATCTTATGGAATAGCAACACGGTCTCCGGACCTGAATCTAATAGAACACGTGTGGAATGTTCTCGGGAGATGCCTGGCAGCACATTGTGATTCGCCAGCAACGATTCAGCACCTGCGATTTGTGCTACAAGAGGAATGGGCCATGATGCCTCAAGAGCTCGTCGACAACCTCGTATTGAGCATGAACAGACAATGCACGTTTTGCATCACAGTCGGGGCTAATCATATCCCTTACTAAAAACTGTGTTTTTATTGCCTGCCGCGGACGTATCTGTCTTCTGTCTCCGCGTGGTGAAAGTTCACTTTTGAATAAAAGTCCTTTGTATCCTTTGGATTCCTGTCTTGGTCAGTATCGTCCACATTTTCCTTAATCTTACATCTTGGAAATATTATGGTATGCTTTGTACCCATTTGAAACGCTGGGGTGTGACGTTAGATGAAAAAACTGTTCCGTCCTTAATTTTTGCACGACAGTGCATTTTATCGGTTCTTAAGTTCTATAAATTTATTTTTCAAACTTAGGTCATATATATATATATATTCATTTTGACCGAAAACTGCCCTGGTTAAAACACCTACTTTGATCCACGGAAAGCGTATCTTTTCGTCTTTTGTACTTACTGTTTTTGTAAAGCACGTTTTCTTTTCACTAGTGAGCTTTCGTAGCAAAAATTATGTAAAAGATACAAAAATCGAAAAGGATTTGTCTTTATATTGGTTCATAAACGTAAAAAACAGCTTTAGGTATTTTTTTTCAAAAAGTTTCAAGTTGAAAATTTAATAAAATAAAGGCCCGTATATAAAGGGCGAAATTGTTCCGAATATATTAACTATTATTCTTATAAATTATCTATTTGAAAATGAAATATATTGTTTAATAGGTAAAAATCGAGAATTTTTATAGTAAAGCTAAAGTCTTTGGACAGTAAATTAAGCAATTACTCTCTATTTTATCCTCATTGAGTTTTTTTTCTTTTACTCCATATATATATCATGGTATCTTTCAATAGATCTCTTATCAAATCCAAGTAGGAATCAACCGCTAAATTTGTCTTTGCCCATTGCGATTAATAAGGCGAATGATTTGTTTAATTAGTTTCAAGAAACATCGTTTCAAATTCATCGCTATCGGCGCGAATGTATGAATTTTGAATCTAAACACGAAGCATAAAAAACGCCACAATATATTTAATGTTATTAACTCGAAGAAGTTAAGAAATTCCATCCAGTTAAAACTAATATTCATTTAAGCTTTAAACGTGTAGGTTAATTAAACATTACTCCAAAAGATAAATAACACAAGTCTGCGATGAAATTTTTTTCTTCAAAGTGAAGGGCATTTCTTATGTATTTTCGGATGCTAATTTCGGGAAAAATCCTTAAAAATTCTGTCACGTATAGTTTTGATACAAATCGAGAATTTCTATCGGGTTGCCTACCTACTACGTGCGCTACTATAAAAATGTGTCAAAGTAATATTTTTGCTTAGAAAAGAGGTTACCTCATTATCGATAAATTAATACATAGATTGTTATCAAAGAGTCAAAACGTAAGTGGTATTACAAATCAAAGAACGTTTAAAAGAACAATTCAACGTAATGAACCCAGAGTAATTTGGAGCATTTCAATCTATTGGGTTGTCCGGAAAGTTCGTACCGATTTTGAAGGAAAATTAAAACGCAGCAGATTTAAATTTTAGTATACATTTATTAAATTATATATGTATCATTCTGTTCTACAACTTTTCTCCATATTTCAGGTAACATGAAAATTGTCCTTCCAGAATCTCTCAGGTCTTTAAGCGAAAAACTTTTCTACGTAATTTTTTATCTCGACCAAAAATTGAAGTTTTTTCCAATAAGAAAATTTTGTAATGATCGAAATAGGTGGAAACCAGAGGGCGAGAGGTATGGTGGATGGGGTAGAACATCCCAACCGAGCTCCAACAACTTTTGTCGAGTCCGTTAAATAGTGGGGAACCCATATATCAAAACGGTTTATGTAGCCAAGTTTCACAAAATACTCGTGGATGGTGGATTTTGACATATTTACCATTTCTGCTAATTTACGTGTCGTATAGCGTGGATTATTCTCGATCAGTGTTTTAATCTGATCTATATATGTGATGGAAGGCGTGTTCTTGATCTTTAAGGTTGAAATCACCAGCTTTAAACCTAGCAAACCACTTCTGCCCAGTTCTTTCAGCTGCAGCACCTTCACCGTAAAGAGCCCATATCTTGTTTGCCGCTTGTATGGCATTTTTGCCTTTCCGGTAAAAGAAAAGAATTAAATGCCTAAAATGTATTTTGTTTTCTCCCATATTCAAAGGAGGTATATAAATATGACAAAAATTAACGTATCGTAAACAATTTTTTTGCCAAATATGCCTGAAGTACCTTCTTTTACGATGTTTACGCATGCCATTTGTTTTTAATCGTTCTGATATATTCAGACCTGTCCTTACGCCACCTACCAGAAATCGGCACGAACTTCCCGGACAACCCAATATAATGGAATATAATATAAATAAATAAAACAACGCAAAACTTAAGGTAAAAGATTGGAGACTCTTCATTGGCTCATCACAAAAAAGTTTGAAAGCTGTCCTTCTTTACAACTGCAACAGATATGCCTCCATACCGGTTGGCCTTTCAGTTCATCTGAAAGAGAGGTAACAGAATTTAGCTTTGATGACCAACTTAACTACAAGGAATACCAATGGACCATCTGTGGCGATCTGAAAGTCCGCTCTATGATCCTCGGTCAATAGGGTGGCTAAACTAAGTACCCCTGTTTCCACTGCAAATGGGACATTGTTGCTAAAGCCAAGCACCAGGGTCAGAAGGTGTGGCCAGGACTCTAAAGGTAGGGAAGGAACGTACACTTCGAATCTTTGGTGGACCCAAAAGATGTATTCCTGCCTTTACTTCACGTCAAGCTTGGCATTATGAAGCAATTTGTGAAAGCCCTGTTAAAAGGTGGTGATATTTCCAGATACTTGGCAAGTAAGTTTCCAGGGTTGTCAGAAGCAACGCTGAAAGAAGGGGTTTTCGTCCGTCCCGACATTCGAGAACTCATGAGAGGCGGAATCTTTGAAAAAAAAGGGTAAATATTGAGAGATTGACTTGGAAAAACCTTTAAGAAGTTGTAAAAAGAAGTTAATTGGCAACCAAAAACCCTTGACTTCAAGAACGTCGTAGGAAACATGCTGGAGAATTTCAAAGCCTTAAGCGACTCAATGAATTAGAAAATATTTTTTAACTACCATTTAAGCTATTCCAAAGAAAATCTAGGCGCTGTAAGTCAAGAAAAGGAGAGAGATTCCACCGGGACATAAAGGAAATGGAACGGAGGTATCAGAGCCGGTGGAACGTCAACATAATAGCAGATTACTGCTGGATGCTAACTAGGGAGGAGGCGCAAGCAGCGCACAGGAGAAAGGGTTCTAAACAGAGCTTCGAGGGGAAGGAAAAGAGACATTATAATGATTTTTAACTTCATGGTAGCTATGACAAATATAAGAAAATAATAAAATAAAAAATAAATGTTACTTTTAAAGTTTTTCGTAAATAAAGTTTTTAACTCCACTAGATCTTCTGTGTGATTTTCCTGGGCATTTCATCCTCACTTTATGCAAAAATCTTACGTGATAAACAGAAAAGCTTGGCATTTTCGAACCCAGCTTACCGAAAAACATTAGAAAAACCTAAAACGGGACAGAAACAAAAATTAAAAAGTATTATTTCGCAGGTCTGTGTAATTATTAAACCCTCCTCCCATTTGTTTTCAAGTATGAGTTTCGTAAAAAGTATAAACACTAACCCAAAAAAACACCGTCAACATTTCCAACATGGCGGAAGCTGACTTAGCCCGTTGCCGATCGGTTTTGGCAATATTGCAAAAAAATAGGAGAAAGAAACCGTGCGACAAACCACGCAGCGTCACAGCTTCTGATAATAATTTGTGCGTATTTTGATGGTAAATGGAAGACTCATTTTTATTTCAGTAATCGAAATGCAGTTACTCTTCTTTCACAAAAAGAAGTCCGATGGAACAGCTAACAATAACGGGATGTGACGTCCCAAACGGGTTAAACGATTACAGAACAGATAGGACTCCAGTTTTAGAACTTGATTTTGGCGACAGTTTGTCGGCATCAACAATAAATGTATATTTAATTTGGGAACGTAAATAGTCAAAGCAGCTTCAAACTAAAAATATTCAATTTGTTTATATTTTTCATCTTTATGGTTATTTAATAATTTGTATGTTTCTTTGCTTATATTTAATATCAAGTACAAAATATCCAAATTAATCTAATATTATTTATTTTCGTCAGCAAATGTCTAAAAATCATTTTGGAAATTAAAATGTTTTTGTATAATAACCTCATTGTATGTAAACATTACTCGAAAGCTATTTCGTTCCTTCAAACGTAAAATTAAACTAAAATTAAAAGCGCCTCACAATAGAAGTCACGTTAATCTAAGTTGAAATTGCTTATATATGTAAAATGAAGTCAAAAACAGTTCCTTAGTATCAATATAATTATGATTATACTGCTTCTTGTAATTACAAAATTTTCAGTATTTGTTGCATATATTTCACAAAATAAATCATTTACTATACTTTATTAATGAGTATATTTTGCTTACTGTAGAATTAAATGAAATATAATAAATAAAAAATTGCTTGGTTCCAAAGATCATCCACCGCAAGAGGAAAATCGCACAAAATTCATTGAAATCATAAATGTCCCTGTCTAAGGAATCTGAATTACCATTGCCATTAATGGGCAAAATTAAATCGTCTACCACCTCTTCTGCAAGTCTATCCTTTTCCCCAATAGGAATTTTGAACCCTTTCCACATGGTGGCAGTGTATTTGCCATTCTTCGAAAGTCACTTCATCCACAGCTTTTGCCAGTAGGCTTTGCAAATTAATGAAACTTAAATTGCTAGTGATATTTCTTTCTCTTATTGATCTTTTAACTCTTGACCAAACATATTCAATTATGTTTAAATTGAAATGGTAAAGGTTAAGCCTCACAACATCATGTCCTTTCTCTTGTAGCATGTTGTCAATTCTATAAGTGATTTTCTTTGGTCGGTTGCTCTCCATCAAGGAAGATAAATCTTCTTTCCGCATGTTTCTCTTGCAGCGTGTCTCCTTCTTTGTTAGGACAATCTACAGTTGCTTTGTAGCGGGTATTGTAGGGGTTAGATTTGCAACTTTTATGTGGTACGGAACGTTATCCATACACACGATACTTCTGGGTTGCAAATTGGGAATTAGCTTTTCCAACAACCATTTTTTAAAATTTTCATAGTTCATTTGCCGTGGTAGCTAGCCTCTTGTTTGCGCTGATGCTTTGTACACCAGCAGAGCCCCTTTAACAAATCTCGTAGATGACTCAGCATGCACAACAAGAAGTCTGTTTTTCTAGTTCACATTTGATTGAACTCCAGAAATTGTGTCATCTTGCTTAGGTTGCTGTCAACCCATGTTTCGTCGATGTAAACGATATGGCGTCCATTTTACCTATGTTGCTTCATTTCTCTCAAATATCTTCTCTTCCAGAACACAATGTAAGGTCTTTTGATCGGCACCTTTCTTTGATTTACACATTCTCTCGAGCGAAAATTCATCGATTGCAAAACCTTCCAGAATATAGTTTTTGGCACTGAAAATTTAGCTTCCCTTCCAACACGGGCATTAATTTTGTTAGGGATGGCACTTCCTTTTCATTTATGTAAAACTCTTGGATCGTTTGTCGCATGACGCACCTGTCAAAATCATCAATTTCATAATTTCCATTACTTAGTTTTTATTCTGCCATGTCCTCAAAATTTCTGTTTCGTCCATTGCCGAATCCTCACTCCTTATTTTTAGAATAATCTCTTCAGACACTCCAGTGGCTTCAGAAGTCCTTTTTTTTAGATTGTGAAAGCGGAATTGTCAAAAATTGACTAACAGCTTCGCTAGATCAAAAGTCGGCAACATTATGCACGATTTTGCGTGCTTGTAAATTTAACCGTTCTCCTTTATTAAACTTAAAGGCCATTTTCCAAATTTATAAAATATATGAACGCTCTTCAGTAAATTAGGAAAAAAATAAATAACGATATAAATGCCAAACTCTAACAAATTCTGTATCTCTCTTCTTCGCCGCCAAATGGTCGGGAAAAACCAAATCTGAAATTGAAGTTCTTCTCTGTTATAATCGATTAACTCGTTTTTGACGTCATATTTCGTTATTTCTGACTGTTCCATCGGGCTTCTTTCCGTGAACGGACAGTACTTATATTGCCAGACACGGCAAGTAAAATTATACACAATGCGCGTTGCCAGGTAAGGAAAGTGAAATTTGGTACAACATTTGCAAAGCATCAAGGAAAAATAATTTGGAATGTTGCCAAATTCAGAAACTGTATTATTAAATTTGCGTTTCTTGGTATTCCAAGTGGCAACAGTCACAGAATCCATTTTAATGAATACGTAGTATTTTCAGTGTGGAATCCCACAAACTAATTATTAATTCATATATATATATACACGAGTGTTAGTATGCAATTGATAAACAAATGATAAAATATACGATGACGATAGAAGCGCAAAAAATTTTAAGTAAAACTCGTAACATTTGAAACAAAGATTACTGATATAATGTATATTTTGAAAATTAATTTAAATAAGGTTTCCTAAAAAGAATTTTTCCCAGCAAATATATTTACGGCCCATAAATCAGAAACCAGTTACGTGAAAGCGATTTTATTGCTAAATAACAACGTTTCGACCCGAACTGTACGGATAATCATCAGAAGAGCAAAATTATATGTTGAGATAAAACTTCCGAATATAAACAACTTGCGGATACAATATTTATTTACATTTAAGGATGACACTATAGAAAATTAAACTCAAAGTGAATTAAAAAAAAAATGAAATAGTAAGAGCAGGTTCACGCGTTGCGAATTTTGTTTCTATTTCTTTCTTCTCTTGACTTTCAATTTCATACTCTCTATAGTGTAATTTTCTATAGTAACATATTTCAATATATTTAATTGGTATCCGCAAATTGAGGTATATTTGACAAGTTTCTATCTCAGCTATACTGTTCTGATGATGACGATAGTTCAGATCAGCTGTTGATTAAGGTTAGGAACAAATTATTTTCCATAATAGCAGATAGTTTACTTAAAGGTATTTTCTTTTTTAAAGTGGGCTATCCGCATGAAACAAACTTCAATTTCAAAATTTTAAGCTTAATGCAAAATCAATGTTACTGTAGTCAAAGGGAAAATACGCGCTTTGAATCGCCATTTCTTTTATCTGGAGTATTGCAGTTACTCAGAAATGTCAAATATATACACTGCATTGCAAATAAAAAGTCATACATTTTAATATTTGGTTGAGCTACCTTTAGCATGAACATTTGCAGCGTGCAATCATCATGGAGTTATTTCTATGAGTGCGCAATGCCTCTTCATTTGTTTTTGGCCAGAGTTTCATTGGCAATTCGCTAAGATCCATGGCTAATAAAAAAAAAGAGTCTAATTACTTCTTAGTATGAGCGTAATCTGGCGGGGAGGGGGGACAAGGGTGACACGCACCCCAGAGTTTCTTTAAAACAGAGAAAAAATTATATTATCTTCCACCCATTTTGTCTGTTCTTTTGCCCCCTGCCTGGTTTACGCTATATTTAACCCTCAAGTAACATATGTCCCTTGGAATCTTTTCCATTAAATATTACATTTATTTAAGAGAATTAAGTTCAGAACTTTGTGGTGAAAAATTCAAGCCTGTGGACTCGTGCTCATCAAACCAATGTTTTACAATTTGAGCCCGATGGGTCCTGTCGTTGTCATTCTTGAATATACTGTTGCTTTCAGGAAAGAAAATTGTTGGAAAAGGTTCAGTGCGCTCAGATACTCAGCTGACTTCATTTTATTGCTGTATAGTGTTACTGAGCTTAAACTCGATGGAAATAGGCAATTCTGATCAGAATACTTCAATCAAACTGTAAGTCTTATGCAATAAATACAGTGAATTAACGGCCCACTGCTTTTTACCTTTAACACTGATGCATCTAGCTTGTTGTAGGTAAATCCGGACTCATCTAACCACAAGATTTTCCCCCATTAATCAGCTGTCCAATGTTTATGTTCCTTGGAAAATTGGCGTCTTTATTTTTCAATCAGTTTTACTTCCACTACTAAACATGGTTGTGAGTTCTAGAGTTGAATTTTTGCGATTCGATTTCACTAAACGTTTTGATAGTCTTCAGTCAATTTTATACAGGTTCGTCGATTACACAGTTTCCGCGAAGTTTATGGTTTGCAGAGTAATTTTTGCCTTCGAGCAGCATGGGCTTTGTCAGGCAACTCATTGCTGTCTGGGTAGATATGGACCAAGTGATTATACACGGAATTTTGAAACCAACGTTTATTTAGCCATACTATGTTTCAATCAAATATGTATATGTAAATGTTCATATTCTACCGGAAATAAAATTGTTTAAAAACCTCTCATCTTTCCAAGATTTAACAATGCGCTGAGAACAGCTTATAATCTTGTGCCAGTGTTTTCAGCAATGTTTTTGAAAATTTTTGGCAATTAATGCAGGCCAGTAGCTTGTCCCATTTTGGACTCTGTAATATCTTGTGAACGATCATGCGTAGCGTCCGTAGCATTAAAATTAATTTGCGAACGTGGTCTCAATGTTCGTTCAATAAAATATTTCCTTTGGCATAGGCAAAATACTTTCAATGAAAATAAAATATCTTCACCCACTGTTGGCAGTAAATAAAATTATACATTATCAAATTATTTCCAATAGCGTGAAAACAATTAAAATATATGTTTGCATTCAGTAAACAACAAAAGTATTTTTATTTAACTTATACATGCTAATGTTTTGTGAATTAAATTTTATATACACACATATATATAGATATAGATTTCATGAAAAACTTTATGAATGTACTTTAATAACATAAATCTCCAAATTATGAACATAAAATCGCGTGAGGTATAAAATAATTATTATTTAAATCAAAGCTTAAGAGTGAATAGTGTTAGTATGAAATCATATATAAAGATCTCTTTTAATTTCTTCAGCATACTCTTGTCAGATGTGAAAGGGACCTTCAAATATTTTCGAATGGAGCGGAAACATTTCGTTGGATATTTTATTTGAAATATATTTTATGAGAAGAATCAGGTAACTGCAGAAGGAATCGTGCTTTAAGATGATAGTTTGAAATATATATATATATATATATATCATTTTTGAGAGCATTCTCAATGATTTTCCTTAGAATGTGGGCCACGTGTTTTCATGGAAATAATATTTTATGGCTTTCACGTTTGCTGCTGCGATAAGGCGATAAATGTTACTGAACTATCAAAAATACACTGCGGTTCACGTTCAATATACTTTATGGACGGAAAATCGTAGTGCCTTAGTTCTTTCGAGACTAGAAGACCAAAGCTGTGGGTTAACTGCTTAGCTAAGCTAACCTGCGATAAATGTAACTATGGAGGTAAAACAAACATAAATAGGCAAAAAAAAGAGGCAAGAAACAAATTTTACTTTCTCTTTTCTTTTTTAGTTTTATGGGCATACTGCTTAGAATAGGAATAAAATGCAGAATTTTATCGTCAAGGGTTAGTGCCGCTAAAGAAGGAAACCATGAACATGAATATAGATATGCATACATGACTCTCGGTTGTTTCTAATGTAGAGTATGCTGTTCCCCGTTCTCGTGAAGGATGGTCGATTATCTATAATATTATATTCGACCACTATCTATCTACTGCTGAATGCAGATTTCTCCTAGTATATCAAATCAGTTTGGACGCATATTGGATATAGTATATTCACTACGTTGGATAACTGAACTAGTCTCTCTCTCTCTCTCTTTCATACGGAGTTATTTATGCCATTTCATTCCTCTGGTCATAATTCAAACTAAAAATGCATTCCAAGGCAGAAAAAATCCAGGCTGAGTATTAAATTCAATAAAGCGTATTGGGGAATTAAATTATTCGTCCAATAAGATCGGCACATTTTTAATAATCTCTGATGAGTATGTTCCTCTTCAACGAAGCACAGAAATTTTTTCCCATGCACATTATATACACAAGAAGTCAATATTTCTTTAATTTATGGAAATACCTGTTTATTTTTTTAGTACTGTTATATTTATTGAGAAACATTTTTATAATAAACTAAGAATTCTTTCCTCTAATGATCTAGAAATTATAAATTTCAATGCAATCAATGGCCATAAATCGTCTATTATAATATATTTTTTGAATAATTTAGGAAATTTTGCTTAATGCCAATTGTATTGGTATAGTTAAAATATAATGCACTCCACGTAAGGAAATGAAAAGTTAAATAAATAAATAAAAATAAATTTCCAAGTTAATTCTTAGAAGAAAGAAAACAAATAAGGTAGTCGAGGGGAGGGGCAGTATCATGTTATGAAATAACAGTTTTCAATATAGGTCTATATGAAATATATATATATTTGAAAATAAATACGAAATACATGTTTTTATACATGAAATATTTTAGATTTTATGTTCGATTTGCTGTGTATGTGTAGCTTCTTCTGCTTTTTCTAATCTCGTATATCATACCTTTTCACTTACCCGACAAATTGATGATTGACATGATTTAGATATAAAATACACTTTATGATTTAAAATAATAATTTACCCAGGTTCCAAGAAATGTTTCATGAAAGAAACCCGATTTTCAATAATAAATTTTAAAAAAAGTGTCATTATTCTGAAGAATTTTACTTTTAACTTTTTTTTAAATTTATTATTGAAAATTGGGTTTCTTGCATGAAACATTACGTGGCATCTGGGTAAATTGTTGTCGGTATAATTATTTAGGACATAGTTGATATCGTTGATCAAATCATAGAACTGGGTGCTTCATTTCATTGTTTTGATGCTATTTTCAATTTTCATCCTTTTTTATTCCATTCCATACTTAGTTAATAATAATAATGATGGTAGTAATATGTAATACTAATATATTAATATATATGAAATACATAATTCCAAATTACTATCATTATTAAACACATGCCACGTTATGCCGAGGTTGTACTAAAAGTTGAAGAAATGCAATCCATTTCTTAAAGATATATATCTTTTGTCATTTTTTTTTATATTTAATTTTATTTTTTTTATTCGGCGACGTCAAATATAGTTACTACATTCATTCTGTATTGCTAGATGTAACGTCATTAGTTAAGAATATAGATTTTAAAAATACAATTTGAATTGTAGATATTGTTAAGCACTAAAAAGTAATTTTTTTATGTTATAAATCTCTATTCGTTTCTTTGTTCTTTTTTTCTTTTTTCGTTTTTATGCATCTACGTTTTAGATATTTTACTTATATGTAATATATAATTATTACTTTAACTTAAAACGATGGTAGGAATTTAAAGTCATTGTATTAATTTAAATTCCTATTATTTGAACTTGTAAGGAATTATGGATTAATTATACGTTTTTAAGTTATTTATATTGCAAGATAGCGAAATCAATTGTAGAATATACTTTAAAATGACAATTTAATTGTAATGGCGTGAGTTTTTTTAGATTAGTAGTAATGTACTTATTCAGGAAAGCGCACACACACACACGGACACATAATGTTATTAATTTAAAACTCAGATGAATATAGAGAATTTATACACTTTATCTTATAATTTCGGACAGAATATTATTATTTAATCATTTAACACGTGACTAGACAATTTATATTTTTTAATTATAACTTTCTATTTATTCTTTCCGTCCAGAAAATAAGTATAAGCATGCCTTAATTTAAAAAAGAATCCTAGTTCTTTTAAATTAAAATAGAGATGGTTTTCCTTTCAATACTGAACTAAAAAATCAGTTTGAACTAAAAGAACGTAAAGTTTCATAATTGGCAGAAAAAACGAGTAAAAAAATCACGATTTTCATCGTTTATTATGAAGAACCTTTTATTTAAAGCTTTGTATCATCATACGGAGCACTGGAAAATGAAGTACCTGTTCGTACATCTCTTTTTTTAAGCTTCTTAAAATGGAGCCATTTTATTTTTTGCATCGAGCGTATTGACAAAAGGTTCAAAGAACAATGAGATAGTTAGAAGTTGCAGGTCAAGAAAACAACGTACGAAAAGAACTTTTATCAAACGAAAACTGCGCGTATTAAGAAAGGTGTTCGGCACTAAGCCACTGGAAATTGAATATTTCATTAAATATATTCTTTTCATTCATAATTTTAAGCAAAAGTAAACTGTGTGCCGCTTTGTTTTTCCACAATATTTATAACTGCATACATTGTCGATATTTATTACAATTATGTTATTACTTACCCTGCTATATGTATTTACATTTGTGGCGAGATTTTATAAATGTACCTGGCGAGAGAGAGAAAGGGAAGTGGAAAATATGGAAAGTTTTACCACTTGGCCTAGAAGTTTGCCAAATGTATTGCTTTCAGTTATGGATCAAACTGAAAAGACATCGAGAAAACGTTTATGCGTTGAAAACAGAAACAAGGTTGTTGGACTGTTAAAGTCAGATGAATTACAGAATACATGTTTACGTAAGCTGTTTTAATAGTTTCACGAAGTACATAGTAAATTGGCTGTACACCAATTCCTGAGATATAGAAATAATATAGATATGTACAGAAATAGTCGTTTGAAGGTAATCACAAAGAGGAAAGGTTAGTACCTCATAGTAATAGCTCAGAAAAGAAGTAGAGAGAGAGAGAGAGAGAGAGAGTATTGCTAATAACTAACTCCAAGAGATATTTCAAGCTGTTTTTTTCATCGCAGTATATACTCAAATGGTACGAAATGTAATGCAAAAATGATAACAAGTGTTATGATAACACAATGATAACAATGGATTTGGTATAATGAGGTATCCATATTACTTTGGCAAACGTATCAGGAAGTATGATCATTGAAACACACTCCAACTCATATTAAAAGACACTACTGTTAGTAAAGACCTCTCCTATGGATTAGAAACATCGGGTCTAACGGAAATAGGAACACAAAAATTGAAAAAAAGTAAGCTTTCGGTAATTCAGGAATGCATGCGCGGAATAACTTAGAGATCTAGAAATCCAACTATTTAGATGAGAAAGTACATAATAGTTGAAAATATTATTACTAATGTAAATTATGTGAAATGATAATAGGCTAAGGATATCTCAATAAAGTCTGCATAACGATGGATAACAAACATTTTCGACTTGATCCCAAACGACCATCACAATCTCTGAAATGTCCTCAAACTATATGAATAAACGAAATTAGAAAACACGTTAGAGCAATATAAAAGCAAATTGCTTAAAGTGGGAATGTGTGGAAGGCACATGATAAGATCTTCATTCAGCAGTAGATAGAGAGCAGCTAAATATAAAACTGTAAAAAACGCGAAATTTCTTCCGCAATAATTATAAGCGGCATTTGTGGCACATCTACCATTTGGAATCGGCATTCGAATCAAAAATATAATATTGTCTGCAAATAAATCAGAAATACAACATTGTTTTCAAATAAATCAGAAATATAACATTATCTGGAAATAAATCAGAACTATAACATTATCTGCAAATAAATCAGAAATATGAACTCGTGTTTGTAAAAATTGCAACACCATGAAGGACTCGTGTGAATTGAATGAAATTTAATGTACAAACGACCTGTGTTGATACAAATAAACGATTAAAATTACAAAGCAAAAAAACAATATTACATGTCGAAAATCAGTATTTGGTGAAGCCACCACGCGCTGCAATAAGTGATGCTATACGACGTGGCATGGAATCAAACAGATGTTGAATGTGTGCCTGAGGAAGAGCATTCCAGATTGCTTGTATGTGACCCCAAAGTTTATCTGTAGTAGCTATGGGACGAGGATCACGAGCGAGATGCCGACCAACGAAATCCCACACATGTTCAATCAGCGACATATCAGACGAATAGGCAGGCCAAGGAAGAAGCTATCTCTGTTGTGATGAAAAGAAGTCTTGAACATTCCTGGCAATATG
>QLNU02015003.1:69694160-69730790 GCA_006491805.2 Dysdera silvatica | reverse complement strand
GATCTCAGGCACAAACAAACAACCAATATAACGCCACGTAGCTATAAATAGGCGAATAACAATTCCGATATTGTTCCTATGCCGCGCTTGCGCTCACATATCATGCAGACTAAATTTCGCCCCTCCAAAATGTATTTCGGCCTATCGAAATTGCATGAAGGTAATTTGCTGCATAACAGAATTCAGATGATATACAATAATTTTTGCCACCCACGTATTAATTATAGCTCAAACTAGAGCTTTATTCGTTTTGGAGAAAAAGAGACGCTTTCCCCATCCTGGATTCGAACCAGGGTCCCTCCGTTTAGCCCGGAGTGTCTTGGACCGCTAGACGAATGAGGACAGGAAACAACGCTCTCTTTCTCCGTATGTAAAGGTGTTAAGGTATTATTACCCTCCGCAGGGATAACACAATTGCCAAATATGGTCAACACAAGAAAGCCTCCGGGGCGAGAATTTTGTGAGTTTTCGTGGGGGAATTTATTATACTATAATTTTTGCCACCCACGTTTTAATTACAGCTCAAACTAGAGCTTATGTAATTTTGGAGAAAAAGAGACGCTTTCCCCATCCTGGATTCGAACCAGGGTCCCTCCGTTTAGCCCGGAGTGTCTTGGACCGCTAGACGAATGAGGACAGGAAACAACGCTCTCTTTCTCCGTATGTAAAGATGTTAAGGTATTATTACCCTCCGCAGGGATAACACAATTGCCAAATATGGTCAACACAAGAAAGCCTCCGGGGCGAGATTTTTGTGAAATGCTTTTGTTTCATTACCTTCGTCTGAAAATCTTGTCACTTTCCCATAGTCCTTTAAATAGATAAGAAAAGAAAGCTAGGGATTTTATACAAACTAACTTGCTGCCTTCTTCTGTGACGACAGAGAAGCTTCGATTGTCCATGTAATTAATATTAAACTCACTTGCAATGACATAGCACTTTGACTTTAATCTAATTACAATGTTACATTTCAGGTTCATTGTAAAACTAACATTGTACTTACATTTCAGATTCCTTGTAAAGGTGTGATTGTAACAACATTACAGGTTCAAAGTGCTATGTCATTGCAGGGGTGTTAAGGACTAATGAAATAGGCAAACGGAGCTTTCCTGTTTTCACAGAATAAGATAGCCAGGTCAAATTGAAGATATAATCCTTTTCTTTCCTTTCTTATCTATTTAAAGACCAGAAGGAAACTGACAAAATTTTCAGACGAAGGTAATAAACAAAAGTATTTCATTTATATGCAAATTTAATGATAATTTCAATATTTAATGAGGGCTTTGAACGCAGACAAAAAAATGTAAACCATCTGTCTGCGCAGTTTCTTTGTATCTTTAATGGAATTGATAAAAGATTCGCTGGTTGTAGAAAGGTTCTAAGATAATTAAATCATTTGCATACTCATTATAGCGTCGCTAACGAACCACAGATTTTTTTGCTTTTACAGTAAACTAACTTAAGCTGCAATTAATTTGAAAATCTAATTTTTTAAGTTAAAATTGTTGCATTTAAATTATATGCAGCAAAACTGAAAATGCATTCTATTTTCATTTTATGCTATTATCCATTTTTGTGATTTTTATAAGATATATGTAAAAGTAATTACAAGACATCTAATCGTTTTCTAATCAAATATCGTAAAAACATTGACTGGAGGAAAGTATGGAACACCAAAATGTAATCTGCTTTTTTTACTTTTTCTCGTTTTCAAAATTTCGTCTTTCCTTGCAATAGGAAATAGATTCCTTTTCTATTGCATTAGAATTTTATATTTTTTGGGGGAGAGCAGAAGCGTGTAATAAGTTTTCGATGTAGGGAATCCACTTTTATCCGATACGATCGTGACCACTAAAATTTTTCTGGTAAGCAAGCTCTTTTCATCATTTTCTCAGTGGACTTTATGAAATAATAATATAATAAAAGTTTATATATTTAACATCTGATACGTCTTGAACAGTATATGCTGTGAGCAATATATGTCACTTATACACGGGGATGGTGAAATTGATGATATTATAGTATAATAATTGTTGTAAATAATAATGGAGGAGAATATAAAAGCCGTAGTAGTATTTTATTTTTTGGGGCAATTTCCCATATGTATAATAAACAAAAAATCAAAATAGAAGTTCTCATTCCAAAGCCCCATTGGAAAAAGCGTCCAGATACGGCTTTATACTCATCTTGTCAGTTTCAGGCCATTCTTGAATTTATAACATCCGAAAGATTAGATTATTTAGCCTTTTATGAACAGATAATTTTATTAATGATTACTTTGAATTATTCTTAAATGCGCTTTGCATATAGATGCTATTATCGGTCATTTTTATTACTTGTAATCAACCGAGGATTTAAACATTAAACATCACGTAAAATAGATGAATTAAAAGACTGGTAATACTCTATTTTTCAATGAATGGTGATAGGAAATCGAAAGAATATATTATTCCAAGAAGGATAAAATATTTTTCAACTTATTTTAAACTCCTCGATGTTTGCTGTTATTGCATCTATTAATTGAAAAAAAAATCCTAAGTAAATGATCACAAAGGACTCCTACCGCTTTACAAACTGAAAATAAAGGGCTAATAAAATCCAAACGATAAAACCGTCGGGTCTTTCTTTTTTTGCTTTTCGTTCGCTGGAAACGAAGTAAATAACGATCGCTGCAATTTGCTAGTCGTAAAAAAAGAGACCATTTAAAGATCACTATTCGAATGGAGTTTTGGCCCTCTTACCTCAATTATTCGTTTCGGTTGCGAAGCCAAAGCCGGCAATAATTTTTGTTTATTTGAAATGAGAAGATAAATAATTGCAGTTTATTTGTCCTGTACGCTAGCGACATTTTAATTTGCGAAAGGAAGCAACCGCTATTTCGTGAAAATGGACACGGTTACAAATTTATGTGATCATTTTATTTGATACCTCAATTTACAGTTCTTGTTTCGAAAATTTTCAGTAAGTTGCCTTTTGAAATCGTTGTCGAAATCGATTAGTAATTCGACTCCATTGTGTTCTTGTTTGCGGGAAAGAGACGGTGATTGGCATCCGTTTCAGAAATTTCCAATTAATAAATTCTGGTCGTGTAATTGAATTTAGATTAAATAGATAATTTTATATGTGTGCCGAAAATTAAAACAAAGCAGAAATTGAACAAGGAAGGTAATATTTTATCCATTTGTTTCAGACATGGTAATAAATTTTACCCATATGTTTACCTACATATCAGTTCTCTTGCTTACATCAGCATGATATACTATACTACATAACACCATTACATAAGCATTATAGGCTACATAACACAATTACATGAGTATTATAGGCTAGATAAAACCATTACATGGACATTATTGGCTACATAACACCATTACATGGGTATTGCAATATTTTTTACCACGCAATAAACAAATTTATTTTCTTTTGTTCGTTATTTTTTCGTTAAGGGATTTGTTATGTTTCTTGTGTTAATTCCATGATATTTTTTTGTTAGTTTTAAAAATTTTTATGTTTCTTACATTGATTTCCAGAACTTATTATGTTTCTTGTTTTATTTCTAATGGCACTGTAAAATTATGTGTATACTAATAAAATATTGTACATTTTAATATACGCAATTATATATGCAATAAGATATATAGTTATACATGAATTTTGAATATGTACTTATAGAGTGTGCAGTAAACATTATTTAACTATTCAAATATTTAAGCAGTAAATAAGTAGGAACTTCCATTTTGCGAGATATTTTTTGAATATTAGAAGATTTTTGACTCTATCCAAGCATCGGTATTTGTGGGGTTTCTGAAATCATTACGATTTCATCTGAAATTTGTAACTGAAATCGGATTTTCAAAAGCTGAAGAGACATGTTCGGACAAGATGAACCAAATAAGAAAACAGAGTGCAGTTAAGTAGAAATCTTATTTCCAAACGCAAATTATTTAAAAAATTAATTTAAAAAAAATTATTACAATTATTCTTAATAAAAATTTACAAATGTTATAAACTGATTTTCAGAAGATAGAACCTTCCTTTGCCAGAACCAAACGTGCCTGTTGCTTGCGAAATAATTAAACGAGGTATTTTTTACTTTTTAAAATTATAGCGATCACTCTAATTCTACTTGGTGTATGGAATGGAACCCTCTCTAGAGTAATTTCCTCCATGTCTCTGACAGGGGCGGATTTAGAGGTAATTCAAGAGGGAGGGAGCGATTAATGGCGATTTTCGGAAAAGATACCTCATAAAAGTAATAATAAGAAAAATATAAAATTTATACTCATTGGACCTTTACCTTGTATCCATAAGTGTAGGCAGAAAGTTCATAAGTGGGGTTATAGACTCAATGGGGGGGGGGGTTACAAAGCTACAACTCACATATTCCTATGTTAAATATACAAAATTTCATTGCAATGGGGGGTTACAACCCCCATCAACACCCCCCCTGCGTACGCCAATGCTTGTATCTTTCCGATGTTAAATTTATATTCAAGGAGGGGGAGTTTGCCACCCCCCGCCCCTAAATTCGCCCCTAGTCTTTGATGACAAATATTTAAAGACATTGCAGCATTTCCAATTGTATTAGAGTCATGGAAAAAAAACTTTGTGGCAAGTTCTATCCACTAGATGGCGCTTGCACGACAGATGATGCTAGCAGGTGGAAAAAAAAAAGGACAACTAAAAAACATTTTTAATTACATCGCATGTATGTCACTGAAGTAGAAAACCCTGATATATCATTAACAACTACAATTAAAAATTATTAAATTAATTATTATTATATTTTATATTACTATAAATTAAATCAATTACATAGGTCTGCGATGAAATTTTTTTCTTCGAAGTTAAGGGTGTTCCTTATGTATTTTTGGATGCTGATTTCAGGGAAAATACTTAAAAAATTCTATCACGTACAGTTTTGACACAAATCGAGAATTTCTGTCTGGTTGCCTACCTACTAGGTGTGCTACTATAAAAATGTGTCAAAGTAATATTTTTGCTTAGAAAGAGGTATTTTGCCTCATGATCGATAAATTAAAACATAGAAAGTAGAAAAACGGTGTCAAAAAGTCAAAACATAAGTTATTATTACAATCAAAAAATATGATATACAAATTAAAAAATAATAAATAATACAAATAATAATAAATAATAAATACTACACTTTAAAAATGATATTACAAATTAAAAGAACAATTCAACGTAATGAACCCAGAGTAATTTGGAGCATTTCAATCTATTGGGTTGTCCGGAAAGTTCGTACCGATTTTGAAGGAAAATTAAAACGCAGCAGATTTAAATTTTAGTATACATTTATTAAATTATATATGTATCATTCTGTTCTACAACCTTTCTCCATCTTTCAGGCAACTTGAAAATTCCTTTCTTCCAGAATCTCTCAGGTAATCTTTCAGCGAAAAACTTTTCTACGTGATTTTTTATCTGGACCAAAGAGTTGAAGTTTTTTCCATCAAGGGAATTTTGTAATGACCGAAATAGGTGGTAATCAGAGGGCGCGAGGTCTGGTGAATGTGGTGGATGGGGTAGAACATCCCAACCGAGCTCCAACAACTTTTGTCGAGTCCGTTAAATAGTGGGGAACCCATATATCAAAACGGTTTATATAGCTAAGCTTCACAAAATGCTCGTGGATGGTGAATTTTGACATATTTAACGTTTCTGCAAATTTACGTGTCGTATAACGTGGGTTATTGTCGATCAGTGTTTTAATCTTATCTTCATTTGGGGTGGAGGGCCTACCCGGGCGATCTTGATTTTAAGGTTGAAATCACCAGCTTTAAACCTAGCAAACCACTTCCGCACAATTCTTTCAGCTACAGCACCTTCACCGTAAAGAGCCCATATCTTGTTTGCCGCTTGTATGGCATTTTTGCCTTTCCGGTAAAAGAAAAGAATTAAATGCCTAAAATGTATTTTGTTTTCTTCCATATTCAAAGGCGTATAAAACTGACAAAAATTAACGTATCGTAACCAAATTTTTTTCCAAATATACCTGAAGTACCGTCTTTTACGATATGTGGCATGTCATTTGTTTTCAATCGTTCTGATATATTCAAACCTGTCCTTACGCCACCTACCAGAAATCGGCACGAACTTCCCGGACAACCCAATATAATGGAATATAATATAAATAAATAAAACAACGCAAAACTTAAGGCAAAAGATTTGAGACCTTTCATTGACTCATCACAAAGAAGTTTGAAGCTATCCTTCTTTACAACTCAACAGATATGCCTCCATTCGGGTTGGCCTTCCAATTCATCTGGAATAGAGGTCACAAAGTTTAGCCTTGATGACCAAGCTTAACTACAAGGAATACAAATGGACCATCAGTGGCGATCTGAAAGTCCGCTCTATGATCCTCGGTCAATAGGGTAGCTAAACTAAGTACCCCTGTTTCCTCTGCAAATGGAACATTGTTGTTAAAGCTAAGCACCAGGGTCAGAAGGTGTGGCCAGGGCTCTAAAGGTAGGGGAAGGAACGTACACTTCGAATCTTTGGTGGACCCAAAAAATGTATTCCTGCCTTTACTTCACGTCAAGCTTGGCATTATGAAGCAATTTGTGAAAGCCCTGTTAAAAGATGGTGATATTTCCAGATACTTGACAAGTAAGTTTCCAGGGCTGTCAGAAGCAACGCTGAAAGAAGGGGTTTTCGTCCGTCCCGACATTCGAGAACTCATGAGAGGCGAAATCTTTGAAAAAAAGGGTAAATATTGAGAGATTGACTTGGAAACACCTTTAAGAAGTTGTAAAAAGAAGTTAATTGGCAACCAAAAACCCTTGACTTAAAGAACGTCGTAGGAAACATACTGGAGAATTTCAAAGCCTTAAGCGACTCAATGAATTAGAAAATATTTTTTAACTACCATTTAAGCTATTCCAAAGAAAATCTAGGCGCTGTAAGTCAAGAAAAGGAGAGAGATTCCACCGGGACATAAAGGAAATGGAACGGAGATACCAGAGCCGGTGGAATATCAATAAAATATCAGATTACTGCTAGATGATGAGTAGGGAGGAGGCACAAACAGCGCACAAAAGATAAGGTCCTAAACGGAGCTTCGAGGTGAAGAAAAAGAAACATTATAATGATTTTTGACTTCATGGTAGCTATGACAAATATAAGAAAATAATAAAATAAAAAATAAATGTTACTTTTAAAGTTTTTCGTAAATAAAGTTTTTAACTCCACTAGATCTTCTGTGTGATTTTCCTGGGCATTTCATCCTCACTTTATGCAAAAATCTTACGTGATAAACAGAAAAGCTTGGCATTTTCGAACCCAGCGTACCGAAAAATATTAGGAAAACCTAAAACGGTGAAGAAAAAAATTAAAAAGTATTATTTCTCAGGTCCGTGTAATTATTAAACCCTCCTCCCATTTGTTTTCAAGTATGAGTTTCGTAAAAAGTATAAACACTAACCCAAAAAAACACCGTCAACATTTCCAACATGGCGGAAGCTGACTTAGCCCGTTGCCGATCGGTTTTGGCAATATTGCAAAAAAATAGGAGAAAGAAACCGTGCGACAAACCACGCAGCGTCACAGCTTCTGATAATAATTTGTGCGTATTTTGATGGTAAATGGAAGACTCATTTTTATTTCAGTAATCGAAATGCAGTTACTCTTCTTTCACAAAAAGAAGTCCGATGGAACAGCTAACAATAACGGGATGTGACGTCCCAAACGGGTTAAACGATTACAGAACAGATAGGACTCCAGTTTTAGAACTTGATTTTGGCGACAGTTTGTCGGCATCAACAATAAATGTATATTTAATTTGGGAACGTAAATAGTCAAAGCAGCTTCAAACTAAAAATGTTTAATTTGTTTATACAATTTTTCATCCTTTTGATTATTTAATAATCTGTATGGTTCTTTGCTTATATTTAATATCAAGTACAAAATATCCAAATTAATCTAATATTATTTATTTTCGTCAGCAAATGTCTAAAAATCATTTTGGAAATTAAAATGTTTTTGTATAATAACCTCATTGTATGTAAACATTACTCGAAAGCTATTTCGTTCCTTCAAACATAAAATTAAACTAAAATTAAAAGCGCCTCACAATAGAAGTCACGTTAATCTAAGTTGAAATTGCTTATATATGTAAAATGAAGTCAAAAACAGTTCCTTAGTATCAATATAATTATGATTATACTGCTTCTTGTAATTACAAAATTTTCAGTATTTGTTGCATATATTTCACAAAATAAATCATTTACTATACTTTATTAATGAGTATATTTTGCTTACTGTAGAATTAAATGAAATATAATAAATAAAAAATTGCTTGGTTCCAAAGATCATCCACCGCAAGAGGAAAATCGCACAAAATTCATTGAAATCATAAATGTCCCTGTCTAAGGAATCTGAATTACCATTGCCATTAATGGGCAAAATTAAATCGTCTACCACCTCTTCTGCAAGTCTATCCTTTTCCCCAATAGGAATTTTGAACCCTTTCCACATGGTGGCAGTGTATTTGCCATTCTTCGAAAGTCACTTCATCCACAGCTTTTGCCAGTAGGCTTTGCAAATTAATGAAACTTAAATTGCTAGTGATATTTCTTTCTCTTATTGATCTTTTAACTCTTGACCAAACATATTCAATTATGTTTAAATTGAAATGGTAAAGGTTAAGCCTCACAACATCATGTCCTTTCTCTTGTAGCATGTTGTCAATTCTATAAGTGATTTTCTTTGGTCGGTTGCTCTCCATCAAGGAAGATAAATCTTCTTTCCGCATGTTTCTCTTGCAGCGTGTCTCCTTCTTTGTTAGGACAATCTACAGTTGCTTTGTAGCGGGTATTGTAGGGGTTAGATTTGCAACTTTTATGTGGTACGGAACGTTATCCATACACACGATACTTCTGGGTTGCAAATTGGGAATTAGCTTTTCCAACAACCATTTTTTAAAATTTTCATAGTTCATTTGCCGTGGTAGCTAGCCTCTTGTTTGCGCTGATGCTTTGTACACCAGCAGAGCCCCTTTAACAAATCTCGTAGATGACTCAGCATGCACAACAAGAAGTCTGTTTTTCTAGTTCACATTTGATTGAACTCCAGAAATTGTGTCATCTTGCTTAGGTTGCTGTCAACCCATGTTTCGTCGATGTAAACGATATGGCGTCCATTTTACCTATGTTGCTTCATTTCTCTCAAATATCTTCTCTTCCAGAACACAATGTAAGGTCTTTTGATCGGCACCTTTCTTTGATTTACACATTCTCTCGAGCGAAAATTCATCGATTGCAAAACCTTCCAGAATATAGTTTTTGGCACTGAAAATTTAGCTTCCCTTCCAACACGGGCATTAATTTTGTTAGGGATGGCACTTCCTTTTCATTTATGTAAAACTCTTGGATCGTTTGTCGCATGACGCACCTGTCAAAATCATCAATTTCATAATTTCCATTACTTAGTTTTTATTCTGCCATGTCCTCAAAATTTCTGTTTCGTCCATTGCCGAATCCTCACTCCTTATTTTTAGAATAATCTCTTCAGACACTCCAGTGGCTTCAGAAGTCCTTTTTTTTAGATTGTGAAAGCGGAATTGTCAAAAATTGACTAACAGCTTCGCTAGATCAAAAGTCGGCAACATTATGCACGATTTTGCGTGCTTGTAAATTTAACCGTTCTCCTTTATTAAACTTAAAGGCCATTTTCCAAATTTATAAAATATATGAACGCTCTTCAGTAAATTAGGAAAAAAATAAATAACGATATAAATGCCAAACTCTAACAAATTCTGTATCTCTCTTCTTCGCCGCCAAATGGTCGGGAAAAACCAAATCTGAAATTGAAGTTCTTCTCTGTTATAATCGATTAACTCGTTTTTGACGTCATATTTCGTTATTTCTGACTGTTCCATCGGGCTTCTTTCCGTGAACGGACAGTACTTATATTGCCAGACACGGCAAGTAAAATTATACACAATGCGCGTTGCCAGGTAAGGAAAGTGAAATTTGGTACAACATTTGCAAAGCATCAAGGAAAAATAATTTGGAATGTTGCCAATTTCAGAAACTGTAATTATTAAGTTTGTGTTTCTTGGTATTCCAAGTGGCAACAGTCACAGAATCCATTTTAATGAATACGTAGTATTTTCAGTGTGGAATCCCACAAACTAATTATTAATTCATATATATATATACACGAGTGTTAGTATGCAATTGATAAACAAATGATAAAATATACGATGACGATAGAAGCGCAAAAAATTTTAAGTAAAACTCGTAACATTTGAAACAAAGATTACTGATATGTGTATATTTTTGAAAATTAATTTAAATAATGTTTCCTAAAAGAATTTTCACAGCAAACATATTTATACAATATAAATCCAGGAAACCAGTACGTACTAAGAAACGATTTTTATTGCAAATAACTTAACGTTTCGACCCGAACTAGGCGGATAATCATCAGAAGAACAATATATGTTGAGATAGAAAACTTGCCAAATAAGCTTAACTTGCGACACAATATTTATTTACATTAAAGATGACACTATAAAGTAAATTAAAAGCTAGAACATGAAATGCAAAACAAAAACAGGGATTCAAGCTTTACAATTTTGTTTCTATTTCATTTTCTTCTCTTTTGACTTTCAATTTCATCTCTATAGTGAATTTTCTATAACAACATATTTCAATATAACTAATTATTGTATCCGCAAATTAAGTATATTTGACAAGTTTCTATCTCAGCATATAATTTTGTTGTTCTGATGATGACGATCCACATAGTTCAGATCGAAACGTTAAGGTGTTTAGGAACAAGAATTATTTTCTTAATACGCAGATGGTTGCTTAAAAATTATTTTCTTTTTAAAGTGGGCTATCCGCATGAAACAAACTTCAATTTCAAAATTTTAAGCTTAATGCAAAATCAATGTTACTGTAGTCAAAGGGAAAATACGCGCTTTGAATCGCCATTTCTTTTATCTGGAGTATTGCAGTTACTCAGAAATGTCAAATATATACACTGCATTGCAAATAAAAAGTCATACATTTTAATATTTGGTTGAGCTACCTTTAGCATGAACATTTGCAGCGTGCAATCATCATGGAGTTATTTCTATGAGTGCGCAATGCCTCTTCATTTGTTTTTGGCCAGAGTTTCATTGGCAATTCGCTAAGATCCATGGCTAATAAAAAAAAAGAGTCTAATTACTTCTTAGTATGAGCGTAATCTGGCGGGGAGGGGGGACAAGGGTGACACGCACCCCAGAGTTTCTTTAAAACAGAGAAAAAATTATATTATCTTCCACCCATTTTGTCTGTTCTTTTGCCCCCTGCCTGGTTTACGCTATATTTAACCCTCAAGTAACATATGTCCCTTGGAATCTTTTCCATTAAATATTACATTTATTTAAGAGAATTAAGTTCAGAACTTTGTGGTGAAAAATTCAAGCCTGTGGACTCGTGCTCATCAAACCAATGTTTTACAATTTGAGCCCGATGGGTCCTGTCGTTGTCATTCTTGAATATACTGTTGCTTTCAGGAAAGAAAATTGTTGGAAAAGGTTCAGTGCGCTCAGATACTCAGCTGACTTCATTTTATTGCTGTATAGTGTTACTGAGCTTAAACTCGATGGAAATAGGCAATTCTGATCAGAATACTTCAATCAAACTGTAAGTCTTATGCAATAAATACAGTGAATTAACGGCCCACTGCTTTTTACCTTTAACACTGATGCATCTAGCTTGTTGTAGGTAAATCCGGACTCATCTAACCACAAGATTTTCCCCCATTAATCAGCTGTCCAATGTTTATGTTCCTTGGAAAATTGGCGTCTTTATTTTTCAATCAGTTTTACTTCCACTACTAAACATGGTTGTGAGTTCTAGAGTTGAATTTTTGCGATTCGATTTCACTAAACGTTTTGATAGTCTTCAGTCAATTTTATACAGGTTCGTCGATTACACAGTTTCCGCGAAGTTTATGGTTTGCAGAGTAATTTTTGCCTTCGAGCAGCATGGGCTTTGTCAGGCAACTCATTGCTGTCTGGGTAGATATGGACCAAGTGATTATACACGGAATTTTGAAACCAACGTTTATTTAGCCATACTATGTTTCAATCAAATATGTATATGTAAATGTTCATATTCTACCGGAAATAAAATTGTTTAAAAACCTCTCATCTTTCCAAGATTTAACAATGCGCTGAGAACAGCTTATAATCTTGTGCCAGTGTTTTCAGCAATGTTTTTGAAAATTTTTGGCAATTAATGCAGGCCAGTAGCTTGTCCCATTTTGGACTCTGTAATATCTTGTGAACGATCATGCGTAGCGTCCGTAGCATTAAAATTAATTTGCGAACGTGGTCTCAATGTTCGTTCAATAAAATATTTCCTTTGGCATAGGCAAAATACTTTCAATGAAAATAAAATATCTTCACCCACTGTTGGCAGTAAATAAAATTATACATTATCAAATTATTTCCAATAGCGTGAAAACAATTAAAATATATGTTTGCATTCAGTAAACAGCAAAGAATTATTTTTTATTTAACTTATACATGCTAATGTTTTACAGCGAATTAGAATTTTATATACACACACATATATATATATATAAATTTCATGAAAAACTTTATGAATATACTTTTAATAACATAAATCTCCAAATTATGAATATAAAATCGCGTGAGGTATAAAATAATTATTATTTAAATCAAAGCTTAAGAGTGAATAGTGTTAGTATGAAATCATATATAAAGATCTCTTTTAATTTCTTCAGCATACTCTTGTCAGATGTGAAAGGGACCTTCAAATATTTTCGAATGGAGCGGAAACATTTCGTTGGATATTTTATTTGAAATATATTTTATGA
The DNA here is from genome assembly GCA_006491805.2 of Dysdera silvatica. Classification (NCBI taxonomy): domain Eukaryota; kingdom Metazoa; phylum Arthropoda; class Arachnida; order Araneae; family Dysderidae; genus Dysdera; species Dysdera silvatica. The sequence goes on along the minus strand of QLNU02015003.1, from coordinate 69,717,926 downwards.
GAAGAATCAGGTAACTGCAGAAGGAATCGTGCTTTAAGATGATAGTTTGAAATATATATATATATATATATATCATTTTTGAGAGCATTCTCAATGATTTTCCTTAGAATGTGGGCCACGTGTTTTCATGGAAATAATATTTTATGGCTTTCACGTTTGCTGCTGCGATAAGGCGATAAATGTTACTGAACTATCAAAAATACACTGCGGTTCACGTTCAATATACTTTATGGACGGAAAATCGTAGTGCCTTAGTTCTTTCGAGACTAGAAGACCAAAGCTGTGGGTTAACTGCTTAGCTAAGCTAACCTGCGATAAATGTAACTATGGAGGTAAAACAAACATAAATAGGCAAAAAAAAGAGGCAAGAAACAAATTTTACTTTCTCTTTTCTTTTTTAGTTTTATGGGCATACTGCTTAGAATAGGAATAAAATGCAGAATTTTATCGTCAAGGGTTAGTGCCGCTAAAGAAGGAAACCATGAACATGAATATAGATATGCATACATGACTCTCGGTTGTTTCTAATGTAGAGTATGCTGTTCCCCGTTCTCGTGAAGGATGGTCGATTATCTATAATATTATATTCGACCACTATCTATCTACTGCTGAATGCAGATTTCTCCTAGTATATCAAATCAGTTTGGACGCATATTGGATATAGTATATTCACTACGTTGGATAACTGAACTAGTCTCTCTCTCTCTCTCTTTCATACGGAGTTATTTATGCCATTTCATTCCTCTGGTCATAATTCAAACTAAAAATGCATTCCAAGGCAGAAAAAATCCAGGCTGAGTATTAAATTCAATAAAGCGTATTGGGGAATTAAATTATTCGTCCAATAAGATCGGCACATTTTTAATAATCTCTGATGAGTATGTTCCTCTTCAACGAAGCACAGAAATTTTTTCCCATGCACATTATATACACAAGAAGTCAATATTTCTTTAATTTATGGAAATACCTGTTTATTTTTTTAGTACTGTTATATTTATTGAGAAACATTTTTATAATAAACTAAGAATTCTTTCCTCTAATGATCTAGAAATTATAAATTTCAATGCAATCAATGGCCATAAATCGTCTATTATAATATATTTTTTGAATAATTTAGGAAATTTTGCTTAATGCCAATTGTATTGGTATAGTTAAAATATAATGCACTCCACGTAAGGAAATGAAAAGTTAAATAAATAAATAAAAATAAATTTCCAAGTTAATTCTTAGAAGAAAGAAAACAAATAAGGTAGTCGAGGGGAGGGGCAGTATCATGTTATGAAATAACAGTTTTCAATATAGGTCTATATGAAATATATATATATTTGAAAATAAATACGAAATACATGTTTTTATACATGAAATATTTTAGATTTTATGTTCGATTTGCTGTGTATGTGTAGCTTCTTCTGCTTTTTCTAATCTCGTATATCATACCTTTTCACTTACCCGACAAATTGATGATTGACATGATTTAGATATAAAATACACTTTATGATTTAAAATAATAATTTACCCAGGTTCCAAGAAATGTTTCATGAAAGAAACCCGATTTTCAATAATAAATTTTAAAAAAAGTGTCATTATTCTGAAGAATTTTACTTTTAACTTTTTTTTAAATTTATTATTGAAAATTGGGTTTCTTGCATGAAACATTACGTGGCATCTGGGTAAATTGTTGTCGGTATAATTATTTAGGACATAGTTGATATCGTTGATCAAATCATAGAACTGGGTGCTTCATTTCATTGTTTTGATGCTATTTTCAATTTTCATCCTTTTTTATTCCATTCCATACTTAGTTAATAATAATAATGATGGTAGTAATATGTAATACTAATATATTAATATATATGAAATACATAATTCCAAATTACTATCATTATTAAACACATGCCACGTTATGCCGAGGTTGTACTAAAAGTTGAAGAAATGCAATCCATTTCTTAAAGATATATATCTTTTGTCATTTTTTTTTATATTTAATTTTATTTTTTTTATTCGGCGACGTCAAATATAGTTACTACATTCATTCTGTATTGCTAGATGTAACGTCATTAGTTAAGAATATAGATTTTAAAAATACAATTTGAATTGTAGATATTGTTAAGCACTAAAAAGTAATTTTTTTATGTTATAAATCTCTATTCGTTTCTTTGTTCTTTTTTTCTTTTTTCGTTTTTATGCATCTACGTTTTAGATATTTTACTTTATATGACATAAAAATTATTACTTTAATTTAAAATGATGAAAATAGGAATTTAAAGTCATTGTATTAATTTAAATTCCTATTATTTGAACTTGTAAGGAATTATGGATTAATTATACGTTTTTAAGTTATTTATATTGCAAGATAGCGAAATCAATTGTAGAATATACTTTAAAATGACAATTTAATTGTAATGGCGTGAGTTTTTTTAGATTAGTAGTAATGTACTTATTCAGGAAAGCGCACACACACACACGGACACATAATGTTATTAATTTAAAACTCAGATGAATATAGAGAATTTATACACTTTATCTTATAATTTCGGACAGAATATTATTATTTAATCATTTAACACGTGACTAGACAATTTATATTTTTTAATTATAACTTTCTATTTATTCTTTCCGTCCAGAAAATAAGTATAAGCATGCCTTAATTTAAAAAAGAATCCTAGTTCTTTTAAATTAAAATAGAGATGGTTTTCCTTTCAATACTGAACTAAAAAATCAGTTTGAACTAAAAGAACGTAAAGTTTCATAATTGGCAGAAAAAACGAGTAAAAAAATCACGATTTTCATCGTTTATTATGAAGAACCTTTTATTTAAAGCTTTGTATCATCATACGGAGCACTGGAAAATGAAGTACCTGTTCGTACATCTCTTTTTTTAAGCTTCTTAAAATGGAGCCATTTTATTTTTTGCATCGAGCGTATTGACAAAAGGTTCAAAGAACAATGAGATAGTTAGAAGTTGCAGGTCAAGAAAACAACGTACGAAAAGAACTTTTATCAAACGAAAACTGCGCGTATTAAGAAAGGTGTTCGGCACTAAGCCACTGGAAATTGAATATTTCATTAAATATATTCTTTTCATTCATAATTTTAAGCAAAAGTAAACTGTGTGCCGCTTTGTTTTTCCACAATATTTATAACTGCATACATTGTCGATATTTATTACAATTATGTTATTACTTACCCTGCTATATGTATTTACATTTGTGGCGAGATTTTATAAATGTACCTGGCGAGAGAGAGAAAGGGAAGTGGAAAATATGGAAAGTTTTACCACTTGGCCTAGAAGTTTGCCAAATGTATTGCTTTCAGTTATGGATCAAACTGAAAAGACATCGAGAAAACGTTTATGCGTTGAAAACAGAAACAAGGTTGTTGGACTGTTAAAGTCAGATGAATTACAGAATACATGTTTACGTAAGCTGTTTTAATAGTTTCACGAAGTACATAGTAAATTGGCTGTACACCAATTCCTGAGATATAGAAATAATATAGATATGTACAGAAATAGTCGTTTGAAGGTAATCACAAAGAGGAAAGGTTAGTACCTCATAGTAATAGCTCAGAAAAGAAGTAGAGAGAGAGAGAGAGAGAGAGAGTATTGCTAATAACTAACTCCAAGAGATATTTCAAGCTGTTTTTTTCATCGCAGTATATACTCAAATGGTACGAAATGTAATGCAAAAATGATAACAAGTGTTATGATAACACAATGATAACAATGGATTTGGTATAATGAGGTATCCATATTACTTTGGCAAACGTATCAGGAAGTATGATCATTGAAACACACTCCAACTCATATTAAAAGACACTACTGTTAGTAAAGACCTCTCCTATGGATTAGAAACATCGGGTCTAACGGAAATAGGAACACAAAAATTGAAAAAAAGTAAGCTTTCGGTAATTCAGGAATGCATGCGCGGAATAACTTAGAGATCTAGAAATCCAACTATTTAGATGAGAAAGTACATAATAGTTGAAAATATTATTACTAATGTAAATTATGTGAAATGATAATAGGCTAAGGATATCTCAATAAAGTCTGCATAACGATGGATAACAAACATTTTCGACTTGATCCCAAACGACCATCACAATCTCTGAAATGTCCTCAAACTATATGAATAAACGAAATTAGAAAACACGTTAGAGCAATATAAAAGCAAATTGCTTAAAGTGGGAATGTGTGGAAGGCACATGATAAGATCTTCATTCAGCAGTAGATAGAGAGCAGCTAAATATAAAACTGTAAAAAACGCGAAATTTCTTCCGCAATAATTATAAGCGGTATTAGTGGCACATCTACCATTTGGAATCGGCATTCGAATCAAAAATATAATATTGTCTGCAAATAAATCAGAAATACAACATTGTTTTCAAATAAATCAGAAACATAACATTATCTGGAAATAAATCAGAACTATAACATTATCTGCAAATAAATCAGAAATATGAACTCGTGTTTGTAAAAATTGCAACACCATGAAGGACTCGTCCGAATTGAATGAAATTTAATGTACAAACGACCTGTGTTGATACAAATAAACGATTAAAATTACAAAGCAAAAAAACAATATTACATGTCGAAAATCAGTATTTGGTGAAGCCACCACGCGCTGCAATAAGTGATGCTATACGACGTGGCATGGAATCAAACAGATGTTGAATGTGTGCCTGAGGAAGAGCATTCCAGATTGCTTGTATGCAACCCCAAAGTTCATCTGTAGTAGCTATGGGACGAGGATCACGAGCGAGACGCCGACCAACGAAATCCCACACATGTTCAATCGGCGACATATCCGGCGAATAGGCAGGCCAAGGAAGAAGCTGTATCTGTTGTGATGAAAAGAAGTCTTGAACATTCCTGGCAATATGTGGGCGGGCATTGTCCTGTTGAAATACAGCTCCGGGAATGCCTTGAAGGAAGGGAACAACTTCGGGCTCCAGAACTTCATTGATGTACCGGTTGCTGTTAAGATTACCCACAATTCGTAGCAGCTGAGATCGTCCATGATACGCAATCGCACATAAGACTATAACATTTTGGATTCATCCACTATGACGTTGGATAATGCACTCCGGAAGGTGGCGTTCACCGGTATAGCGTCTAACACAGATGCGGCCATCACTGTACCCCAAATTAAAGCGGGATTCATCAGAAAACACCACTTGTTGCCAATCAGCACGCCAGTCTCTATGTCCATGAGCCCATTGTAGCCGCAGGCGCCGATGGTTTTGCGTCAGGAGGATCCTGTATAAAGGAACTCTTGCACGCAGTCCACGGTGCAGTAGACGCCGACGAATTGATGAAGCACACAATGATACACCTGTAGCAGTGCACCAACGTTCTGCCAACTGTCCAGATGAAGCAAAACGGTCCGTCACCGCCATGCGGACCAGGTGTCTATCATCCCGTGCTGACGTCACCTTTCGGCGTCCACTCCCGGATTTCCGAGTTGTCTGGTTCTCTTGAACCCACTGCTTCCACACTCGCATCACTGTGCTGCTGTTACGCCCCATACGAGCTGCTATTGCACGATAAGAAAACCCTCCTTCACGAAAGCCGATCATTCGTCCCCGTTCAAACTCCGTAACTTGCTGAAATGTCGCCCTCTTTCGTCGTAGAGGCATAGTGACGTTTACCACTAGCAGATAACCATACACGCCCCGCTACAGCCCTCTATTTATACGGATCCATCAGCAGTTCAGAGGGCGCTGCTCAGCCCACGCATGCGCGATGACTCTGAAATTCTAATCATTTGAATAGCATACCCTAATTTGCATTTCCTGAAAGTTTCAGCTCAATCACGTGATTCTTTTACGTGGTTGCAATTTTAAAAACAGGAGTTTAACATTGTCCGCAAATATATCCTTGTCGATAATTTAATCAAATCATGTGTATTTAGTACTATTCAATATGATTTAATGCTAAATTCAACAGCATAGTAAGTACCCTGTCCCAATTATCCATGAACACTGCGGAACGTTATTTAAAAATTGCTCTTGTAAATGAGCCCTAAGTGCATGATGAACTAACTCGCATTTAAGTCTCTGCATAGTATTATTTAAATCTCTTCAAAGTAGTTTTTATCCTGGAAGTGTAAATAGAAGATACCTTTTTTGTTGGCGTTTTTCTAGAATAAAGAATAAAATCACCTTATATCGCAGTTATTACGGTAATTATTAAAACAAAACCTCTTCCGTTTTTGCGAATGAGATAATTACAAATTATGCGAAGGAAAATTTAGCAAAAGAGATCATTGCGATTTTAATAAACAATTCCCCTGTCGTGTAAAGATAAGGGGAGGAGGTAAACAATTCTTTTCTCTTTAAGTTAAAACTCTTTCTCATAAAAAGTTTGAAAATTTTAGAATAAAATGGGACATTATATCTCGAACAAGGTTCTCAGCCGCTAGTATCTCAAGAGAATTTTTGCACCTGCAAACTTTTATTTCCATTTTGTTCGTTATGTCGACCATGAATGAAAAAGAGAGGAATGTGCACGAAAAATAGTTATAACAATCACAAAATGTCTACTAGAAGAATAAAACAAGGACTTTTTAGATACTATATAGCCATATCAATTCTCGTTTTAATACTTGACTAGTTTAGTGATTCTGCATAAGCTGAGAAAAGAAAACTTCGTTTTATTATATGACAGTGAACTAAAGATATTAAATTTCAAAACGGTTTATAAAATTAAGCAATTCCGTTGTACAAAATTAAACACTTCCATTGTACAAAATTAAACTATTCCGTTGTACAAAATTAAACAATTCCATTGTACAAACTTAAACAATTCTGTTTATAGATAAGCGGATGGATCAGATTTTGTTTGTAATTAAGTGATTAGTCATTTTTACGTTTAGCTTTTATATCCTTCAAAAAATTTTAAATTTAAATATTCATGACAAATTTAAGACGTAAATATAATTGTGAAACACATTTTGAATGCAGAGAAATCTTCTCGTTTAGATCTAAATATTTATCAATAAATATATATAGTAGAACCTTCTTAAAATGGCCACCTTTTGGGCTGGACTATCATTGTCATCATAGAGAGGTGGTCAATATATTCGAAAAACATTGGTATGAGCAAAACTAAGTACCAACTAGTTCTCTCTTGTAAAAAATTGTCACTTTATTAATGCGATCAATTTATCAAGATGATGACTTTACCACGTTCCACTGTTACTCCTTCTATGTGATTTAATGCAAATTTAAAAGATTTACCTATGATGTTTCATGTATATAAAATATATTTTTTAAATGCTTTGTTTTATAGCTATATAGGATGTAGGATTATCTCTGTATAAATATATTCTATATTTGTGTTTGAATCCACTGGTAGAATCAAACTTATTCCTTATTGAAAAACTGGGGCATTTATGACTATAAAATTTTTAACGCTTGATTCGATTTAAAGACGTTATTTTATGGGTCTTAGTACTTTCGATGAATGTAGAATGTACAAAAGAACTCAATTAATCTTACAAGAATATAATATTTACTGCTATTCAAAAAATGTATCTAATAAATATATTTTAATTTTAAAAGTTAGTAATTTTGTTTATAAAGAAACAGCAGACTCTAGTCATATTTTATTGCAGCAATCGTTTCACATACTTCCCAGAACCAAAACGTTTACCTTTTCTTTCAATTTGGTTTATTAATGAAATAAAAATTATAATTGAAAGAGTATGTGTTAAACAGTGATAAAATTTGCATCAAGTTGAAATTAAATCACAAATTCAATTAATTTTGAAGCATTCATATTTAAGAAATACTTGTTACTTTTAGTCACCAAGGATAAGAATTAAATGGCAAATTACTCGGAAATATATTTGTTTCAACGTGGAACATATTTTAAATCAGTCTTTCATTGTTTGAAGATATTATTGCATAATTACATGATACGTTTAGAATATATGCTACAAAAATATATATTAATCTGCATTTTTGTTCGAAAACATCCTTAAATTAGTAATAAAAAATATCCGACTTATGCACAATATGTATGCGTACTGCCAAAAAGTGAAGTGTGTCGGAAGTTTCAATGCAGCTCTTTCAGTTGATGTTTTATAAGTTGATGAGTTAGAGTTCTTCCCAACAAAAACTTCAACATCTATAGTTGAATGAAAGCATCCATTGAAAGCGATGGATTAAAATTTTTGGAAAACCCAACTTTTTTAATTACATGTGTATTCTATATGTGAGCCATGTATCTTTTCTTAGGAATTAAAGGATGCTCTACAATTTTCTAATTGAAAATATTTCCTCATCTTCATTATCTTTTGATATAAAATTTTTAACTTCCTCAGTTCGACACCAGGTGCCATACTGTTATCTCATCTAATAGTGCATAGTCATTTTACTATACCAATTCGTAACTTCCATTGCAAGTGGTATTTGCTCGTTCAAAATTTATTGGCCTCATTCGGACTTTCATAGGAACACTGTATATCGCGGCTTGCAGGTCATTCAAGATGTAGATCCCTTTCTAAATGATCAATTGTGCAGCACTTGAATATGTAGACTATACAGAAGTTGCATAAAAAGCTAATTTAACTTTCAAAGAATAATAATGAGACAATAATATATAATAATAAAAAAAACTTGATGTTAATGCCGCGATTACTGATTTTATTTTCGTTATATAAAATATAAAATTGTCAAGGAAAATAGGTGTTATTATAATAAACATAGACGCAAAAAGATATAAATGTCAAATTAAGGTATATCCTTAATTTTCAGTGGTAGCAAATTTTGAGATTGCAAATCAGAGCATTCTACTTTTTTCCCAATCTTTTGTCAATTACCAGCTCTTATTACCAAGATTCGAACTTTGGCATTGGATCTAATTTCCGATCTTCCGCCAAACGGCTGCGTCCTTGAAATAATTGATATTAGAGAAAATGGAAGCGTGCATCATTCATAAATAATTAGTTGCGAAGGGAGGAAGCGGTGCTGCATTTAACCTCAGCGACCGCTGACGGTAACTGCAGCTCGAAACTGTTGCTCTGCAAGCCTCTTGATGGTTTTCTGGAAGGTTGAGTGGCCAAGTATTAAAGACACTGCCTCGAATTATTAATAATTTCAAAAGCTTCACCGATTTCCAAGTCACCCAAACGGATAATTCGTTGTCATCTTCATGCTTCAAGAGACTTCGGATTCCTGCGTCAGTCACACAGATTGCGAAAATTGCGGGATTTGCAGTTCGCGAGGTTAACTACGGAAACTATTTATTTAGAGACCTGCCACATGCAAAGTGGCCAAGGGCAAAATGCTTTTCTTGAAAGGCATTTTAAAAATTAATCATGCCGTTAAAGTCCTTCCCTTTGACTTAGTTTTACAATCATTTAAATCGAAGACATCCATTTGCAAAATATAGGTGTGAGTACATTATTCGAGATTTTAATGTATTTTTATTGGTATATTATGGTTTAAAGCAAAGGTTTTTAAAATTAATTATTTAGAGAAATAATTACTTTGATTTCATTCATTAACAACGATATCAGCAATTTAAATTAACAAATGATTAATATTGCATGTTATAGCTTTTAGCGCGGAAATTAAATAAAGAATATTTTGTACACTTTTTTTTACATGAGTTTTTCTTATTTTTTTTTTATTAACTTGCAAAAAGAGTAAAAAAAAGACTTTTTACTGCCAAATTATTACACATCCCTATGACAACTGTGTGGAATGCCCACGCTCTCAAAGATGCCAGTGCGAACTTGAAAGCGTAATAAATGTGTTTAGAATGCCTTTTAGGAAGATTTTCAATTTTGTTAATGAATAGTTCTATATTGGGTATTGTAGCAATTAGCATATGCAGAAAATTGTGATGACAGCAAATTTTTGTCATTTTTGTACAGACCCGAAGCTTAAGATTTAATAACCTGGGAGAGAAAGATCATTTAGAAAATTGACGCAGCATTATATTAATTCCCTTTTGTTTAAAACTACAATTAAAAACAATTATTATTTGCTTACACTTTAATCTACAAACAAGCAATATTAGTAAGCGATATTAAATTATTCGTAAAGAAGATGATTTCCCGGCGCCTGGTGGAACACGAACTCAGGACCTCCTTATCGCCATTCAGGTGCTCTGCCTATTAAGCTACAGGAGCAACCCTTCTCTTCCTTAAGAGTATATATGGCTTTCCATGGACAAGTTCGCTATTGGTGGGGCTGCCGTGACTACCGTTACCCAAACGACAAGTCAAAGAAACAAGAATGCCGATATGACGAACTAGATTTTAATATTATTAAAGCAACAGTTTTTTCATATTAGCTGATGATGTGGCAACAAAAGATGTTAAATTACTTATAAAGAAAAGAACGATTTCTCCGGCGCCTGGTGGGACCCGAACCCACGACCTCCTGATTGCCGGTCAGGTGCTGTACCTTTAATATTAGTAAACATTGTTGTATATGTTGCTGATTGCTTGTTTGCAGTCGTTTCTAATACAATGATTAAGCTTATTTTTATTAAACTACGTTCAGTATTAAGTCAAAGAAAAGCACACATATAAATATTTGTTTTGTAATAATAATATACGTTAAATAATTTCCTACTGTGGAGCTTTTTTTTACCATTGTTTACTTTTATAAAAACGCGTGTTATAAGTTTGGTTATTATTTTATGTATATTCAGAGATTCAAATTATGGTGAACTGAGAATTTGTTTAGGGTAAACTAGACACTTTTTTCAGACAACCCATTCCTTCGCATTTACAACTGAATACTGAAATAATGTGATTAAAGGGTAAAATATGGTGATTTTATTTTTGAAAAAATGAAACGAACGGAACAAAATTTAGAATTTTAGGACTGTGTGCGATTGAACTCATGAAGGGGTGAAGAAAGAGGAATGAAAAGCTAGGTGTTTTCGTCCTCCTCCATACTTTTAAAATATTATCAATACTCTTTTGATTAATTTATTTATCTGACAGGGAAGAGCAGGTATATTTGCCTTGTTCTATAATATGAAAGACAAGGAAATTGTTTGTTTACGTTCAAAAGAGAAAATTTCGTTAAATATATTATCAAATCCTATTAGAAGTACAAGTCGAAATATAAAGGGAGAGTCAACTTTTCAATTTTAAATATATTGCTTGGAATAGATGGATTTCAAAATCATATTTATCTATTTTCAGCAACTTCATACGGAAAACCGATATCCGATAAACGGATTTTTGAATAAAAAACTAGCGTAAAACTACTATTTTAACTGAGTTACAGAAACTTTGCAAATCTTTTTGCAAACATGAACAAAAAACAACGTTTAATATAAAAAGAATTTTTTTCATTTTTATCTAAATAAAAATACAGATTAAAATTGTAAATCAAATGTATGGGATTATGGATATTTTATAATCAAAACATGACGAACTTCAGGGGAATTCGTTTTAATAGCGATTACTAATTTAAGAGGATTATTCTCCACAAATCATTATCATGTGAACTCTTTTTTCATATTTCGTACATACACTTTTCTATAAGGGTAAATCTAGCAAAATATGCGAAATTTTAAACATGTGAGTATATGTTAATTTAAGAAGAACTTTCTCGAATGATATTTTCTAATGTATTTCATTGAAAATGTTGTTTATATTTTGCGGACCTGGAAAAGTTAAGAACAAGCTACGCTTGGTTTTCGAGCTTCTAACTTCTGTCGTTAAAATAATGAAACCCCGGACCCTAGTCACTGGTGGATACAGCGAGGGGCGGAGGGGAGATCTCCCCCCCCCCGTCAGGCTTAAATAGGGCAAAAATAAAAACAACGAAGTTTATTTTATGTATTGTTTGTTACGACTGTAATAAATAAAAGTCTTATACTGGTGTCCAAAGTCTCTAAGCCTTGGAGAAATGCGATCCAGACGTTTTTTCCACGAATCTTCAAGCTACTCGTCTTTCAAACTACGTTTTCAGTAGGTGTTGCTTCAGCAGAACGTAGTTTTTTATCGTTGAAGCGCCGTCAAACTTGGCTTCGAACGCGGATGACAGAAGAGACTTTTAATACACACCCACAGAGACATTCATATTGATGTAAATAAAGTAATTGACAAATTTTCAAAGAAACCAAGCTGGCTTGACTTTGCACTATAAACTTCAAGTTTTTTAAAAAGTTGCTTGTTATAAAAAAAGTAAAATAATTACAATGTTTTTATAGTTTAAATTTAAACTTGTTCTATTAATTACATTGTAAATTATCATTTTGGTTATTGTATATGTCTCCTTTACTAGGTTATCCTTCTGTCATACTTGACTATAATCTACCCTAAACCATATAGTTTAATTAAAGAAAAGCCCAGCTTTAATTCATTGTCGTAAATTAAATATTTTGGTGAGTATAAAGCAGGGTTGTCCAACCTTTTTGGGTAGCGGGCCACTTAAAGAATTTTCACGGATCTTGCGAGCCAGCGGTTTCTTAAAAAAAAGGAAAAAAACTTACACTTAACAGCCTCCCTTTAGAGTTTTTTCCAGTTATTTGTTTGTGCACTTGCGATATAGAAAGGGGTCACCTATGCTGTTCCCAAGATTTATTTTATTTTTAAAAAATTCTAAAATTTTGTTTGGGAAACTTTTTTTATTTCAAACAGTTTTAGGCTGGCCGGACTATGGCCCTCGGGCCGTATGTTGGACAACTAAGGTATAAAGGAAGGCTAGTAATATAACAACATTTACCTAAACTATTTAATAGTCCAAAACTAAAAATTTTCCAGGTGAAGGCCATCGAAATCCCCTCCAGTACGAACATCCTGGATCCGCCCTTGAATCTAAGATGTTCCGTGCATTTTGTACATTACAAGTTAGAGCATTTTAACAATAGAGTATCCAAGTAAGATCTGATACATTTCGAAAGTTTTAAATATTACAATTTAATTTCTCCACTTTTAATGCATGCGATTTTTGATATACTTTTTTTCCAATCCAGCGGTCTATACGAACAGGAGTCCTTTGCCATGAGGGGAGTTTACACATATTACTACAAGACAGTGAATAGCGAGAAAGTAAATAAAAAAAATTAACACGATCTTAGAGTTGATCAAAAGAACGACGCAGATCGAAACCTCAAGTGTGCTGCAGAGAGACAACAAGTCTTTGGCCTCCCAGTACCTGACACACAAAGTCTTCCGCAATAAAGCGGGACAGGTCGGGGTGATTAGCATCCGTCACTTCATCACTTGCGCAGAGAGAACACAGGTGACTGACCAAAATTCCAATACGGTACAAATGTGAGGTAAGGAAATCGTTTCCTATTGTTAGTCTGAATGCTGCAACGTCTTTCCTCTGAATCTATCCGGCAGTTTGACGATAAAATCTCTCTATGGCTTGTTTTTAATTCTTTCCTTAAAGCTGGTTTTGTAGAAAGCTCTTACCCTGTGGTGAATAGCAGAGGCAGCAGATTCGTGGGTGGTGTCGTAGGGGGTACACTGAAGGATGATTGTGCTTTTTTTTGCTAGAGCCTATTGCCTCGTTTCTTGGTATGCCGCAACATGCAGAAATCCATTGGAGGACAAATTGTCAATGATCCTTAAGCTTTTTTAAGGAGGAACTGCAATCCAAGACTTCTTGATGAGTGGTATACAAACAATTGTTGGCGATGGCTTGGATGGCACTTTTGAATCTGATAGGATAACTACTCGTGAAAAGGCTGAAACTGTGTTTCACGAATAGCGATGAAATGCGAATTGCTTTGATTTTCCCTTCATAAGCTGATCTGTTATGGCCTAGTGATAAAACAGGAGCAAACAGGTCACAGCAAATGCCAACACCCGATCTGCCCTCCCCGCGATCTTAAACCCATTGGTGTAGACATGAAGCCATATGCTTTGGTTCGATAACGATGGTAAATGTTTTCATGGCTGTAGCGTATAGGATATCTAAGCAGTACTCTGCTTTTAAGACAGGTTGGCAATGATCGAGGCTTGAAGTAATGTCGCTGAATTTAAGAGGGTTTGGACGGGCAATAGTAGTTTTGGACTCCAATTTACATTTAATTTCTGTCTTTCGAGAGAACTTCCTGAACTTCCTGAGAAACTTCCGGAGGGTTCTTCCGAGGAACTTCCTGAATGAAGCTTCTCTGAGTTTTTAATCTTCAATACTGGAAAGCACAACTAGACCATCTTGCGATGTTCTGATTAATTGTTCAAGAAGCTTGAGCGCAGATTCTACGATTTCTTTTTCCATGCTTTGTTCTCCAGTGAATTGTAGTAGGGCATCAATTTCTAGTACACTCGTATGTGATATTCTCTAATTTAATCACTTAAACATTGTTCTCGTGTTTTGAACTACCACATATATTTTTAGTGGATAAATACGTGATTAAAAAGGGTCTTTTCCCATAGAAACACACAGGCCTGTTAATTCATTAACCATTCCACCATAATACAAGTATTTATATAATGTATGTGCAAAAAATATGGTATCTCTATTAAAGAAATCTTAAAACTCAGTTTACCTTTTACTAATCTTAGAGTATATAGTTTTGTTTTGCGAATTTCACAAAATTGCTGATTAATGGTTGGAAAAAATTAACGTTTTTGGTACTACGATGGCTAGCTTCTTAACAACATTAGCCATTTCTAATATTCCGTTACAAGCTTTTACAGATGGTACATCAATTTTACATTAAACTTACATTTGTGCATTCCTTTAAAAATTAGGAAAACAGCAACCATCTTACGTGACGATACTATGATAAAGAAGTAGAACTGTTGGTTACTGGAACAGTATATATTCGTTTTTTGTTTAATTATCGTTTGAGAATTTTTTGACAAAGCCGATTTTAGAAATGTAATTATTTGTAAATTTATATATTCACATAGTGGAAGAAAAACATCCATTCATTTATTGATCACAGTAGGTGTTTATGAATCTCAAATTTTTGACGTCATAATGAGTAAATGTTCTAATTCAATTTGATCTCTTTATATCGAATAGAAAAAAAAACTTACTGTAAGGTTTTCAGTTTACTCTTTAAGCATTGATATGTAGACCGGTAAGTTCTTGTTCACAGAAAACCGAAATTAGGACCGTTAGAACACTAAATACAAAAGCATTATAAATGAAGTGGACAAATAATTTTTGAGCCTCATGTGTAAACTTTCAAATATAAGTATTTATTTTAAAATTCAATATGCGCGTGTCTCGAGCAAAATATATCAACTAAATTCTGATTTCACTTTTGCATATAATTACGTATATGGCATAGTAATGAACGGGAGAAAGACATTTAAAATTTTTAAAATAAAAACTTTCCCAAGTGAAGAAAAGTATAAAATGGAACATTTCCATTTTAGTTAACTTACTATTCCGAAATGAAGATAGAACTAAAAGCAGAAAATTTTTTATATTGTTTTATTTCTAAGTAACGTTATTTTGTTTTGTAGAACAATATATTTTCATCCGCCAAGAAAAATAACCAGGACTCTATATCAACTGCGGTACGGAATCCTGAATTCTAGATCACGTGGCAACTCAGAGAAAAAGACGAGTCAGTTCACAGATACGTGTTAGGCAATGTTCCTCGCTTGACTAATGGAGTAGTAAAACCACTCAATATAACTTACATTATTCACTAACGGCTTTTGCTAGATAGATCTTTAAGATGAATAGAAGGAAAATGCAGTTCTCTTTTATTTTTAAACATTAAGAATAATGTTATAACACGCAGTATAAGAAATGAAACATATTTTGGTTTCTTCATCATTTAAGAAAGTCACTTAAAATTATGCTTATCATAATCTTTCTCTCAGCACTATCTTCAGTATTCAATAAAATATCTACATAGCACTGTCTTCAATAAACAGGGTGTCCCAAAAACATTGACCGCCCCTCTAATTCCTTAAATATTGATCCTAGACATATGTATTAAATTGCAAAGTGGCGTAAGAAAAGGGGTTGAATTTTATGAAATCGATTAAAATTGCAGAGGATTATTTTTCGAAAAAATACAAAATTTAAGTTTTTATACAGTCCCCGTACACAAAAATTTCCAATAAGTGAAATGTGCCCCATAATCCAATAGGTCAATATACAAAATTTCAGCATTCTAGTGGATAAAAGAACCAGAGATATGAAGACCCAAAATAACTTACCAGGGAACCTCACGAACTGTCGGGGCTCGATTTTTCTGAATTTCGGTTTATAGGCCAACATGACCGAGTAGATGAAAGATCCAAATTCAAATTTGGCCCAATCGACCTGGGGGGTCGAACTACGGCCCACTGAAAATAGAGCTTACCATACGAGGATGCTTCGCTGCATGACAGGTGAAAACAGTGTTTTGGCGTGCTGGGTAAGCATTAAACGCCAAACATTATCGTAGGAAAAAAATAATACATATGAATAAAATATAGCATATATTTATAATAGCCATTTTAGTTGTACCTGAAATAATTATACATTGTATATGCTGGTGTAAAAGTAAAAAATATTTGAAGTGTTTACCTTACTTTTTTATAACTGACAAATTTTGAGATCATTTTTGGCGAAGAACTCGAAAAAGCCGCCTGGTACGTAAATCAGTCTTGAATAAATAAGACGCGATCCTTCAATTTTCAAATCAGAAGCAATCATCACTTGCCTGTGCTTTCATCACCTTTGACCTTTTTAATTTTTTTGTTGGAAAGCGTGGAATTTCAAGCCTTATTTGTCACCATGTCTTCCTTTTCCACCATATCAACATACTTGTTTCGCGTTGTTTGTGAAAAATACGGGATTGTATCAGATTTTGAGATGGCTATTGCGAAAGAAATACTTATTTATATTTGATAAAACTTTGATAAGCGGGTTAATATACGAAATGAATGAAGAGAATACACTTGATATCTGTTTAAATGAAATGAAGTATGATGCAATACAGGATAATGATATAAATGATGAGGAATGGGATGAACAAACTAATTTGCCGTCACGCGTAACTTACACATTAGAAGACATGAAAAGAATTTCCATGGAGTGGGTCAGGAAAACTACGTTCCTTGAAAAGCATACAGCATCGCTTTAAAGACAACACACTTTCACGTCGACAAATTTATCGCTTTCGGGATTATGTTGCTTCCCAGGGTACAAGATGTGAAAAACTGTTACGGATGAAAGACGAAGTATTTGAGAAGTTTAAAAACGCCGGGAATATGCTTTATTAACAGTTCACGATTCCGATTTAAAGTTATGGTTTCTGAGCATTGCAATGAGAGAAAATCTCACAAACTTTAGCGCAAGTGATGCTTTTCTATTAAAATTTTAATAAAAGAGCGTGGCATAAAACTAGAAGGTTCACCAAATTCGTTATGCCTGTACGTACTATGCACACAACGGCTTTGGAAGATAGAGCTATAGAATTCGTCAACATAGTTACAGATGCAATGAGCAACTATTCTTTTGATGAGGTTTTAGACATCGACCACAGCGGATTCACTAAAGAACGGGCATCTACGCACACTCTGTCGATTAATGGGGAAAAGCACACTCCGAATACCATTCAATCTTCTCACGCCATATCCCATTCCGTAATAATCCGACCTATCATTTCTGCTGCTGGACAATTATTGCTGCAATTTCTGCTCATCCATCAGGAACCAAAGGGTGTATTCGATCCACGGGTACAGGAAAAGTTATTTAATCTCCTAATGTTATTCTGGAATGTTCCAAAAGTTGCAAATCCTCTACCGAAATATATAAGATGTTCCTCAGCGAAGTACTCAAACCGAACGTAACATCAAAAGTTCTATTAATTATGGATTCGTGGACAGGTCAAATGGACGAAAATATATTTGATAATGCATTTAGTCAAGCCAGTCTTTCAGAGCAATCGAAATTGATGATTACACCACCTGGAGGGATAGCACTCATACAGTCATACGACGTATATTTTTTTCTTCAATGGAAATATTTCGCTAAACGCTTAACACGATTTTGCCTTTTGAATTATTATGATCATGTAAGCTTACCAGAAAGGAATAATATCACAAAATTACATTCGCTCATTCACAATCAGCTGTCTTCCCCAAAATTCCGAAATATGATAATCTATGCTTGGTGGAAATCAATGTACCCGATACCAAAGCCTGAAAAATTCTTCAATGTGCAAGAAATTTGTTTTAATTTCACGGACCAAGTGTGTCACGAAATGGACTGTGATGTCAGTTCATTCATTTGTTGCAGTCATTGCTCAAAGTTATTATGCTTTCTCATTTTTTTATTGATTTTCATTTCCATTAAAAGCGTTTTAAGTTCATCATAGCCAAGAGCGCAGTTATAACTCTGGTAACCCCAGCAGTTAGGTAACTCAATTTTTTTTTCATATCTACATAAATTCATTTTCATACATAAATACTCCATGTTCATAATTCAAATCAGTTTCATATGTAAATATTCCATATTCCTAATTCAAATCAGTTTCATATGTAAATTCTCTATATCAATAATTCAAATCAGTTTCATATGTAAATACTCCATATTCATAATTTAAATCAGTTTTAAATGTAAATATTCTATATTCATAATTCAAATCAGTTCCATATGTCAATATTGCAGCGGTAAATAATTTTAATTGATTTTGGAAAGTGCCTCTAAAATTATTTGCAAAGGAACCTCAGCTTTTCCGATGCGCCAGGACTTCACTTCTACAAGACGTAGAAAGCTAAACTTCTGACATGAATAAAAGTAACTCGCAGTAAAACTTTTGGTGCTTACGAAGCGTCATCGTAAGACGAGCTCTATTTTCAGTGGGCCGTAGCTCGATCCCCAGGTCGATTGGGCCAAATTTGATTTTGGATCTTTTATTTACTCGGTCATATTGGCCTATAAACCGAAAGTCAGAAAAATCGAGCTCAGACAGTTCGCGAGGTTCCCTCGTTAACAAAATGAATTTCCCATCTTTTTGGCATGTACTTATTGCTCCCTTCAAAAACTGTTGTCAGTCAGTTATTTTGGGCTTTGATATCCCTGGTTCTTTTCCCATTAGAATTCAAAAATCTTGTATACTAACCTATTGGAGTATGGGGGAATATTTTATCCCTTTGGACATTTTTGTGTACAGGGACCATACAACAATTTAAATTTTGTATTTCTTCACAAAATAATCCTCTGCAATTTTAATCAATTTCATAAAATTCTGCACCTTTTTTTTACGCCACTTTCCAATTTAGTACATATGTCTAAGATCGATATTTAAGGAATTATAGGGACGTTCAGGGTTTTTGGGACACCCTGTATATAGGACAAGATCGAGTAAAATATATGCATAATGTAACCTTCATTAAACTAACTTCCAAATTCCATTTTCAATAATCTCACTGAATTAAACACTGCAGTAAACCCTCCTTTTAAAGATACACGCCTCCTAAAGAGGCATTACTACTTAACGAACACTTTTCCAATTTACGATTAATTATTAATTAATTAAACAACTGACTATAAAAAGGCTAATGGGGAAAATTACTAGAGGGGGATGCAATATAGTCAATGAAATTTCTAACGCCGTTTATGTAAACATGATAGTGGACTAATTCATAGGGGAAGCCATACCCTTTAGAATTCTGAAAATTATTTTTATTGTTTCCTTCGCTTAAAATCATAAGAGCACTGACATAATAAATAACAAATACATGGTTAGTCGTATATATTGTTTATGTATGTTTGTAACAAACTATATATATATACCGAATGTATGTTAAATATAAAGGTTTATAGCACGATGATATATATATATATCATCTTCTATCATCATCTGGTTCTATGACGTATATGCATTGTTTATTATGTATTGATTAAACTGAATACGTATTATATACTAATTATGTAACTCAGTACTGCTATGTGATATTATTTCCATTAATTTTATAAAAAGAGCATAATCTCCGTTAACCGAAACACTTTTATGAAATAACGATTAATTGAAGTATGCACAGTATTAGCAATGACTGATTTTACTATTTTTGAAAGAAATACACTTTTCCTGATAAAAAACGAAATACTTTGCCGCATATTAGTAAAATGCTGGGATAAAGTGTTCAAAGGAATTTTGACTTCTCATAAATTAGAAAAATTAGAAAGAAATTTCCAAGACCTCTTGGAAAGCTTTTCCGCATGTGAAGATATAAACCAAAGTGAGATTAGTGAATGGGTAAATGTCCATAATTCTGAACTTGATTTTAATGACTAAGGCATTGTTGACATGGTGCTTCCCCAGACGGAAGGAGACAACAACGAAGATAATGTCGTGAGAACTGCAGCCGTGTCACCACCAACGAGGGTTTCAGTTTTTTAGAGGTAAGAATTCTTCTACTGGTTTAGGGCTAAAAAGCTTATCTGAAATACTATACAGGCTTTTCTTGCGAACTACAGCATGCACTGGTTTTTTTTTCTCTGACTGCATTGCGTTTTGCTGAATAAACTGATGAAGCATAACCTCCAGACCTTCTTCTAATGAAAAGATAGCGAGATATAGTTGCGCGGAAACGATGTGAAAGAGAGAAGCAAATGAAAATTGATGATTTTTTCAAAAAAAACTAGCAATTATAAACATTCTGGGGTTACGTAATACAGAATGTATTGTGTATAATTTTAGTAAATATTCCATTATTAAATTGCATATTGTTGTTGCATATTTCTACCTTTAAACTTAAGAAATTACAATTTATTTTTTATACGAAATTTTCATTATCCGAAACCGTGCCTCCCCAATAGTTTCGGCTAACACAGGTTCTACTATAAAATGTATTATTATTAATTATTATTATTTTTATTATAAATTAATTTCGGGTGGAATATGAGCATCTGCACAATGATTGGCGGGAAGATAGGGAATTGTCAATAACCGCTGATTTTAAAATTTCTTACATACACACATGGGTAATGTCTACCCGGGCATTGATGGGCAAACACGAAATATGTTTTGGTTCTTATGCTTGTTATATTCTAACCCTCTTAAAAAATGAACACCTCTAAATAGGGGGCAGATACTTAAATCCTGAAATTTTCGTTATTCACCAGTTTTACTGCTTTTTTTTATTGTTTTAATGAACTTTGCAATATGGAATTCCGAGAATCACCTTCTATGACATTTTTGAAAAGAATGCTTTCGTAGATAATCTGGTTTAATAATCTAATATTATGTAGATCACCTTACTTTATAATCACGAATTCACTTAAATGCAAATATTTTTTTGGTTTTATTTAATTAAGAAATTAGTTTTGCTTCATAAAACAGTCGAGTATGAAAATAAAAGCAAAGGAGCCTCATAATTTTTCTCGAGTTTCCGCGATTAAATTTTTCTTAGAATTAATTAATTTAAGAATGGATGCAATAAACAGAATGAAGTGATCATTCATACCGCGAGAAAATAAATTACGACGTTGTGAGAGAAGTTCAAACTGCTACAAACTAAAATCAGACGCAAAATTTTTCCTTAGATCGGAATTCGAAAAATCTTTTAAAAGATTAATTTTATTTGAATGATGGAAGACAGAAATAAAGTAATGATTTTAAAATTTATTTAGTGGTTCCAGCAGCATTTTAGCTTAACAATTCTCTATATTATAAAAATTTATAAGGCGCTGAAGCAAATACAATATTGTGAATAATAAAAGACGCAATTTATTTAATATTTAAGTCTAAAAGTTATACCTGTTTAAATACTACTGCAGGAAACTGTTAAATTTTTCTTATGTTTCAACATATCCCATTGAAAGTCCTATTTCTTAGTAAGTAAAATATACAAATGTATATGTGTACATATATAGATATAATGTTAAAATGTATAATCTGAAAATCATATATAAAACCGCAAACACCATGTATGAGTGTAAATATGAAAATTTTAAATTGTGTGTAAACGTTTACACAAATTTTATAAGGAAGATAGATAATCTTATCAGAAATATTTAGTTTGCATTGCAAGTTTGAAGAATATAATTTAAAACTAAAATTTTGCTAATTAATACCAGTTTAAAATCTCCCCAAATCTGGAAATAAAATTAGAGCATACATACGTGAAAATTCTTATGAATGTGCAAGCAGAAATAAACTGAATTTCCAGGAGGACCAACAAATTCCTTTTTATTTCGCTAAGAAAAGAACCCTCTGCAAATTCTAAATTTATCCTAGCGATTACTTCACAGATTCATTTAAAAGAGAATCTTCTTCCTTTTCAAGAGTAAATGAGTTGTATTGTTGGAATTTTTATCGAAAAGCGTTAATGAAGTTTTAATCATTTTATAAGGAGCTCGTGTTTTATCACTAAAAACGTAACAGTTGCAATACGAGTAACGTTAATTTCAAAACGCAAAAACTCGTATACATTAATATAATTATCTGACTCCGTATAACATTTTGTGCAATCAATCATGCCCCTAGGTAATTAAAAATATAGCATTTAAACCTTAGGTTTCAAATTTAATAAGAAATTCAAATGTCGACTATTTTTTGTTTCTTATTACAGCTCTCTGTAAGGTAAGAATTATCTAGAATAATTCAAAATTCAAAGCAAAATAGTATATACAGGGTGTCCCAGAAGGTCGTTTCCAAATTTCTAGGGGTTGTAGAGGACAAATGAAACGTATCGGCCAATGGAACGCATGTCCGAAACGGAACCGGTTTCTCAATAGAGTGAATTTAGTGTATACGTCCACCTCGCGGCTGCGTAACCAATTACATCAATTAAAATATTTTTTCCACACAGAATTTAAGTGATTCACCTAATAACACAGCAGAGACAAAAACATCCGGAATTCCCTTTTCTGATCCGGATCTGTGTACCACATAGTCAGCAATAAGCATAAAAGTGCCTTTTTTAGCACACTGGAAATGAATTGTGAACTGCTAAGTGTATGCAGCAGGTAGAGGACATGAAAATAAACAATTTTTGTTTAGTCACTTTTTCCTAAAATTAGTCGTTTGGCCGCTACTGTGAATTTAGTGTTCGCATCCAGCGCATTCAAGGTTACCACATATGGCAAAATGCGCCATTTAAAGAATTTCCAAAATTATTTAACGCCAACGGACGGCGGCCTGTCTCTGTTTGGCGACTTGGTATTGCCCCCCTAAGTGCTACTTCTCCTGTACACACATATGCACGCAGGAGAAGTAACGCCCCTAGATGATACTTGACCTACATGCATATCTATATAGAGGGAAAGTAGCACGTAGGGGCTCGAAAAATCTGTTGCTGACCCGATGGAAGACTACATAAATAATATTCCATTGCAGTAAACCATACCCCCCTCACCTAACGCCGATCCTGACTGAAATATGTATTATGAATTATACATAGATTGTAATTAATTTATGTCAGTTTATATGTATTTCAATAATATTAAATAACTTCGACATTTTTATCGACACAGCTGAGATTTCTTTAGCATTGTCAATATTGTTTGACCCCAGTTCGGTCTAATACAGTATGAGATATTCACTTATCAGTAATTACAACACTTCAACATTTACAAACTTTACTTTCTGATCTGTCAGACCATGACAAACAAGTTTTACATAGGAAGTTGTGTCCGGAAAGGCGACCGTTAGAGGGCGATGTTCGCAGGCGTACTGGAGACGGGGAAGCGGGATCATTTCAGGTGAGGGCGTTGCAGGAGAAGGATGCATCGGTTCAGTAACAGTGAATTGGCAGATATGCATTACGTTTATGGCGCCGTGGATGGAAATGGACGTGCCGCCGTACGCATGTACCAAAAGCGCTTCCCAAACAGACGTCGTCCAAGTCGTTTATTGTTTGGACAATTGCA
>QLNU02015003.1:69672272-69694060 GCA_006491805.2 Dysdera silvatica | reverse complement strand
TTGTCATAAAGTATGTATACGATGTATATCATAAAGTATGTAACCATAATATTTTTAAATTTTCGCACAATGTGATATCTCCTAAACTAACTTTAAATACTTCCTTGGCGAGTGAAAATTTCAGCGATCTATTTCTCATTACGACTTTGTGAAATCTATTAACCCTACACAAACTAGCTTTTGCAATACAACTCGCTCAAAAGGACGATGGCCATAGCTTCATAACTGTACGCGTTGCAAAGTGCCACATACAAAAATCTAAGCCCAACATACAAGCCACCAAAAAGTCTGGGATGGATATAACGTGGAATATGCTTTTTCATCGCCGGAAATTAGAGTACATTTCGAGTCAAAAGTTTGGCAACTTTTGAAAAAACAGACTGAGGTTTAAAAAAATATTTAAACAATCATACACTGTACAAAAAGAATATTCTTTTATTAATTTGCAATGTTTTGGCTACATAACCTTTCTGTAGTTTCAAAAATGCATGAAATTTTAATGCTAATAAAAAAGGAAATGTACACACTACTCGAGACAAAAATATGGAAATTCTAAATATCAAGACGAAATATGCCAATTTTCTTGCTGCGCAGTCTAACCACCCTCGACTGTGATAACTGATTGGATTCTACGAGACATAGACTCCACTAACTACTGACAATCATCACCTGTGATTGCACACCAAACATCATGAATTGTTTTCCTTAGATCATCCATTGTAGCTGATTTCACTTTAGTAATAGCCCTTTTCATTTTTCTCCAGATGTTTTTAACTGGATTAAGGTTGGGACTATTGCCTGTCGATCGATGCCAGTTATCGATTTATTTACTGCATGCAACCATTAGGTAAGTGTAAATAAACAAGAAAAAAATCATAAGAGTAAAATATGTAATTACAAAATATTAATGTAATATCATCATCATATTCAACCATTATCTATCCACTGCTGGATGAAGGTCCCTCCAAATACTTTCCACACAAGCCTATGATGAGTAATTCGCTTCCATGTCACCCTAACCTGTTTTCTTATTTCATCCGCCCATCTAGTTTGAGGATGTTTAGTAGGTCTTCGGTGATCTCTTAGAATCCAGTTGAGAATTTCTGTTATCCAACGTTGATCCGTTCTTGCAATATGCCCAGCACATCGCCATTTCAGCCGTTCTACTTTAACAACGATGTTCTCTACTCTAGTTTGCTCTCTCACCAAGTGTTTCTTTCTCGATCTCTCTTAGTTATTCCAAGCAGACACCTCTCCATACTCCTTTGGGTTGCCTGTAACTTTCGGATTGCTCCAACTGTTAGACTGCATGTCTCTGATCCATAAGACAGGACTGACAATACACACTGGTTGAAGACTTTTCTTTTTAGACATAGAGGCAATTTCCCATTCAGGATAAAACTGTTTCTTCTAAATGCACTCCAGCCAAGTTTAATACGTCTGTTGAGTTCTTTCATAATGTTTCCATCCATTGAAATCAGCTGGCCAAGGTAAATATATGAATCAGCAATTTCTAACTCAATGTTGTCAACTTGTACTTTTGTTTCCTCTACGAAATTATTGAACATGATCTTAGTTATTTGTAGGTTCATCTTGAGACCAACTTTTTACTTCTAGTTGAAATCTCCTGTACCATGTCTTGGAGCTCTAATGGGTTCGTTGAAAGAATAGCAATGTCATCAGCAAGCCGCAAATGATTTAATCCACCCTCTTACTTACTTGTTTCCTAATGAGCTTCTGTCGTTCTAATTTAGTATTTAAGTGCACTTTACATCTCACCATTCGATGATCACTTCCAGTATTAAATCTGTTCAGTACACTGCAATCTTCAATAATTGATTTCTTGTTTGCCAGGATATAGTCAATTTCACTAGTTCCCCCATTTGGGTGTTTCCATGTCCATTTTCTTTGCGGTTTCTTCTTAAAAAATGAATTCATGATGCTAAGATTTTCAGCTTCTGCAAATTCGATGAGTTGATCGCCACGTTCATTCCTTTCCCCATATCCGTATTTACCAACCGATGTCTCTCCTTGTTCCTGTTGTCCAATTCTTGCATTGAAATCCCCCATGATGAGCTTGATATGTTGTTTCCCTTTGGTGTGTAGCTGTTTGATTTCTTCATAAAATTCTTCAACCTCTTCGTCGGTATGGCTTGATGTTGGTGCATATACCTGTACTATCTGAAGTTGGTATCGCTGGGTTAGTTGAACAACGAGCCTCGCTGCTCGATCTGACGTGCTTTCGACTTCAAGAAGGTAGTCTTTAATTCTTTTGTTGATTAAGAAGCCAACACCACTTGTTCTTCCAGTTTCCGTTCCTCTATAATAAAACAAATGTCCACTTTTAAGTTCCACCAACTCTTCACCTTTTCTTCTAACTTCACTGAGTCCTACAATGTCCCATTTGATCTTGTCAAGTTCTTCTTCCAATTCCTGAAGTTTTGCTTCAGAAGCAAGGGATCGTCCATTAAACGTAGCCAAGGTCAATAACAAACGGCAGCCTGGGCCATTCCAGTGATTCTTAGCACCCCCTGCTTTCATGCCACACTGACCGCTGCCTTGATCAGGAGCACTCCAGCACCTGGAGACTAGGGGCCATGGTTTCTGGTGTGTCAACATAATGGAGGAATTAGCCATAATTTCACCACGCTGGCTAGACGGGTTGGTGAATTAGCCCTCCCCTTCCGCCTTTCTATCCGTGTAGCAAATATTAATTTGCCACATAAATAGAAAGCTCAGCCTGCACCACTTGAAGGCGGGGTAGGACACTAGGTTACTGGCCTGGCCGGTTCCACACATCGTCACATACGTTCAGCGTGTGGGTCTCCTTCCAGTTAGATACCAGCAACCCTTTTGCAGGCCATATATATATATATACAAACATAGGGGAAGAAAATTAATTTTCTTATTTGGAAGCCAGATTAGGTTTTATTTCAATCATGTATTTACAAAGTGATAAATTAAAAATCGATATTATAAATAAAATATATCGATTTTCATAATCATAAGTACTGCAGGGATTTTCAAATAACCATGTCGCGAGCCAAAAAAAATATATATTTTTATTATTAGAAAAAGTATTTATTTTTATAAACATAACGGTACTCGTATATGTTAAAGAATTTTAATTATGAAAAGCATAAAAAAATATTTGTATATTTTCTTCTTTGCAATATCAAAACAAAAAACATATTTGCCTCATGTGCATAATTATAATTACACAGCTCGGTTATTTAAACTTAAAAATTTCTCGAGTAACTTTTCTTGACCAGGCATTATACTTTGCTGTGCGACACACTTTTCGCTAATTTTTGCCCATAATTAACAGCAAGTTCATCTCTTGCAACATATACACTTTCTTCAAGTTTTGAAAGAAAAGAAAATTGTACCCTGTTTACAAATATTTTTCATAATAATAAATCCCAAACTTTCTTCATAATGTTAGTCGGGGAAACTAGATTGCCCGCTCACACCCATACACACGCACAAACAAAAAAGTTTAATTTTCTTTATTTCAATCAATTTTGTAACTTTAGAACCTGTGATTTGATGCACTATCTTGTTGAAATAGAAAATTTTCACTTCTTATTCCCAAATTTTGTACACATACTCCCATGAATATGCGGTTTTGATTTCTGAAAGAAAAAAAATGAGTTCATATTTCGGTTGCTAGGGAAGGAAATGGCGCTGCGGAGCAGGCAATTTAGTAATATTAACAACGAAAAAGTATTTTAACGTGCAATAACCTTTATTGCAATCACACTAAATTAACTACAAATTACAGTATACCGTAGGATAGTAGGTATGACTAAAAAAAAGATTTGTGCAATAACTTTATTGCTATCACATGTGGAACCACACTATCATCACAGATACGGCTCGATATGTCCCCCGTCTCTTTGCTCTAGAAATTGCATTCGATGCACACAACATTCCACGGCAGAACGTAACTCATTCGCTTGGAGGTAGATCATCATCATCATCATATTCAACCATTATCTATCCACTGCTGGATGAAGGTCTCTCCAAATGCTTTCCACACAAGTCTATCCTGAGCAATTCGCTTCCACGTCACCCCAACCTGTTTTCTTATTTCATCCACCCATCTAGTTTGAGGACGTTTTCTAGGTCTTCGGTGGTCTCTTGGAATCCAGTTCAGAATTTCTGTTGTCCATCGTTGATCAGTTCTTCTTGCAATATGCCCAGCCCATCGCCATTTCAGCCCTTTTACTTTAACAATGATGTCCTCTACTCTAGTTTGCTCTCTCACCCAAGTGTTTCTTTTTCGATCTCTCCTAGTTATTCCAAGCATGCACCTCTCCATGCTCCTTTGCGTTGTCTGTAACTTTCGTATTGCTCCAACTGTTAGACTCCATGTCTCTGATCCATAAGAGAGGACTGGCAATACACACTGGTTGAAGACCTTTCTTTTTAGACACAAAGGCAATTTCCCCTTCAGGATAAAACTGTTTCTTCCAAATGCACTCCAGCCAAGTTTAATACGTCTGTTGAGTTCTTTCATAATGTTGCCATCCATTGAAATCAGCTGGCCAAGGTAAATATATGAATCAGCAATTTCTAGCTCAGTGTTGTCAACTTGTATTTTTGTTTCCTCTACAAAATTATTGAACATGATCTTAGTTTTTTGTAGGTTCATCTTGAGTCCAACTTCTTTACTTCTAGTTGAGAGCTCCTGTACCATGTCTTGGAGTTCTGATGGGTTCGTTGAAAAAATAACAATGTCATCAGCAAACCGCAAATGATTTAAATATTCACCATTTATTTTTATTCCCTTGTTATTCCAATTTATCTGCTGAAAAATCATCTGTAAAGCTGAAGTAAAAAGTTTTGGAGAAATGGTATCTCCCTGCCTCACACCTTTACCAATTTTGATAGCTTCGGTATCTTTATGTAACCGAAATTTTGCACTTGCATTTTTATACACACGTTTCACCATGTCAATGTACACATCCTCGATAGTTCTGCTGATCTAAAGAGTTGATAGACTTTGGAGAATGGCGGGCTCCTCTGTGACAAATGCAAATTACATTAAATGTAAAGTTCACATCTACAAATCTTCAATAATTCTCTGAATACTGAATATATCACCAGAATGAACTACCTCTGAACCCGTGCCGGTTCTTGGTTGAGCTGACCACCTTTTTCGAGGCGAAGTGTTAGGGAACTTTTGAAATGGTTACATGTAGTAGGATAATACGCTAGTGCAAAACTCCGTCTTTTAAGACTGCTACGTTCTGAACATTGCCTTTATAAACGCAGCTCTTTAAATATCCCCACAGCCAAAAGTCACAAGGGTTAAGATCGGGTGACCGAGGCGGCCAAGATGTTGAAAATGACCTGCTAATCACTCTGTCATCCGAAAAGTTTTGCCGTAATAATGTTTGAACAGGCAACGCGATGTGCGGGGGTGCACCATCTTGCATGAAGATTGTAGTGTCAAGACAATTTCTCTGTTGAAGCAAAGGAATGACAAAGTTCCAGAGCATAAATGCATACCTAGAGCCAGTAACAGAACATGTCATTGGCCCCGAGGCCGTATTTTCTTCAAAGAAGTAAGGACCAATGACGAAAGATGAGGTGAAGCCACACCACACTGTCACTTTTGGAGCATGCAACGGAATTTGTTGATGAACGTGGGGATTTGTGTCAGACCAAATACGGCAGTTACGTGTGTTTACAGCGCCATTCAAGTGGAAATGGGCCTCATCACTTCACAGTATCTGCCAAGGCCATTCATCATCCACTGTCATCCGAGCAATGAACATCAAAGCAAATGTTTTCCGCACGTCATTATCACCAGAAAGCAATTGCTGAGTGTGGGCTATCTTATATGGATAAAACTTCAGGACATTTCTCATAACTCTCCACACTGTCGTATATGGCATGTCCAATTCCCGTGATATCGCACGTGCACTACTGCTACCATGTGCACTTGCTGCTTCCTGCTCAACTACTGCATTTGCAATTTCTTCAATTTGCTGCACTCGAGTTGGTTTGCGGCCTCGTCCTGGTTTAACGGTGAATGTTCCGCTCTTTTCAAAATACAAGACCATTTTTCGAAGATTTGTAATTGTGAGAGTGCGTCTGCGTAAACCTTTTACCTGCCGAAATGCTTTAAGTGCAGCAGAAGCATTGCTATTTCGTTGATAAAAGAGCTTAACAAGTAACGCGCGATCTGGTAAAGTAAGTTTCATGACGGAGTCCTCGTATGGTGAAAAAGTGCTTCACGACTCCTTATATAGGCAGAGGATGTTGCGCATGTTAAGTAATATTTAAATTGTTTGCTCCGCAGCGCCATTTCCTTCCCTAGCGGCCGAAATATGAACTCAATTTTTTCTTTCAGAAATCGAAACCGCATACTCAGGGGAGCATGTGTATGAAATTTGGGTGAAATTGACAGAGTAGTTTTCTCTACAGAGAGGTCTAAACACCTCCTGTTTAATTTGGATCACCCGGTATATTAATTAGACACAAAGGCAATTTTCCTCTCAGGATAAAACTTTTTCTTCCAAATGCACTCCAGCCAAGTTTAATACGTCTGTTCAGTTCTCTCATAATGTTGCTTTCCATTGAAATCTTCTAGCCAAGGTAAATATATAAATCAACAATTTCTAGCTCAATGTTGTCAACTTGTATATTTGTTTTCTCTACGAAATTATTAAACATGAATAGCTCATATACACGGCGAATTATAATGCATGATATCTCCCTGACCCATGAAAATCACGCAATGACAAAAAATGAAAATCACCCATGAAAATGACCCACGAAAATCTCCCTGAAAGTAAATATTTATATCTCCAGAAGCAGTTGACTTAATAAGCTCATATTTAGGGGATACCTAGATTCACTTACGTGATTTTTTTGTACATATAATCATATAATTTTTATCGTCTGTTAAAAAGGTTCCCATACTTTCTCCTGAAAATATACCTAAAGTCATACCTACAATCTACTTCCCCCGCTTATAACTCTGCATACAGGAGAAGTGTCACCCCGTACGCTTACGTGCTACTTCCTCTGCGTAGCAGCTGTTCGTACAAGAAAAAAGTCGCCCCTACTCGCTACTTTCCTTACAAAAAAATACGAATTGAAATTTGTGAGTCATTATATTTCTTAAACAATGTTTTACACCAGTGGATAGGCTGTGAAATTTTGTACATTTACGAAATTACGCTATCATGATTTGTTCAGAAGTTACAGCCGAAAAACTAAAATATGGCCGATATTCGAAGGGCGGGTTCACCCCCTAAAATAATTTTTAACCGATAAAAAAAATACGTATCCAATGTTTTTACACCTTCTACAAGTCCACAAAATTTAATTAAAATAGGAAGGGTACACATGGGTTGCTTTTCTTGTAAGCGCTACTTCCCGTGCGGAAAAAAAAGCAAAAAACGAAAATTTAATTTTATAACTCATTATATTTTTATACAAGTTTTTACACTACCTGATAGAGTGTGAAATTTTGTACATTTAAGAAATTACGCTATCATGATTTATTCAGAAGTTATAACCGAGAACAAGAATATGGCCGATTTTCGAGGGGGCGAATTCTCATCCCTAAACATATTTTTTAGCCGATAAAAATACGTATCCGATATTATAGCCCTCTGAACAAATACACATTTCCTTAACATTGGAGGGGAATACATGGGTTTGTGTCCTTGTTAGTGTTAAACGATGCTATTAGCATACCTCAAATTAATTTATTTTATAATTATGTTCAAAGATTATATAATTTCTTTAGCCAGGGCAATAAAAGATGAAAACTTTCGGAAAACATAGAAAATGTCGTGCAAAAATTCCAACTTTGGAGAGATTATGTCCAACTCAATGGTTAATAAGGCACGATGCTCTTTTTGATATTAGCTTTAGATACGCGAATATTATGGAAGCTTTAATTTACCCCATAATAACGTCAAAAACCTACAGGAGAAAGACGAAGCTGTTGTCATAAAAAATATATGCAAACATATGAATTTCTCTTACACACCAAATTACCACAGTAAATCAAGCAGAACTATTAGAAACATTAAATTTAGTATCTAAGGTTATTCAGTCACCAGGCGAAAGCCTAATTAAAGCAGCCGAAGTGTTAAGTGAAGCTTCAAAAAATGCAAAGGATTATTGGAACAGTTTCTTCAAAGCAAAAGAAACCGCCAAAACCATAGCTTCCCGCTGGAGCGTCGAATGCCAGTTTTCAAAAAAAAAGACAAATTTGCACAAAAAGATGTTTTGGTGAATTAAGTAAATATTCGCGTCTTAATGATCCGGAGCAATCTTTTAAAATTAAAGAACTTTATATAAACGTGGATATTATTTGCTCTCAAATCTACAACCCGTTCACTAGCATGAAAGGCACTTTACTTAAATTTGAGTGCTTGTATCCTTTAAATTTTGTTAAAAAAATGACGATGAATTGCAGAGTTCTGCAAAATATCTTGCTAAAGAACTCTCTGCTGACATTTCCTCCGAATTTGCCCAAAAATTACTTTTAATGAGAAATGTTCTTAAAACAGTTATGTTAAAAATGCGAAACGGATTTATTAAAGACTTAGCTGAGCTTTTGATTATTAAAAATACATTCCATACCCAGTGTTCCGTTTTGTAAACTCAGTAAAGGAGGCTGACGAACTAATTAGACAATTTCTTCTAGGAACCGATTTCAGCCTTGACGATGAGTTTGGGAATGCAAACCAGCTAAAAAATTCTTGGGAAAAAATACCAATCCCACAACCTGTAATTGAGTTCCTCTGCAATGTATTTCATATAGATAAGCTTACCATCCTGTCCTATATTACCGGGAGCAGTAAGCCATGTATGTCTTCAATTGACAAAGAAGAAATATCCGATGATGAAATCGAAGAAGTCGGTAGAAAAACAGAAACTGCTGCAGCTTACAGAATCAAAACTCTTTTTCAGATATTGTTCTGCAATGTTCACAATGGAAGACAGAAAACGCTTCTACATTTAATGTCCGGCCATTAAATTCACTAGAGGTGTAAGAGTATACAATTGATTTCCTTATTCAACAAAGCTGGGTTGTCAGTCAGCTACAATGAGATTATGGAATCGCAACAAAATTTTACACAGTATACCGTGAATACCTGTTGCGTATGCCCTGCACTTCCAGGTAATTTTACCAGAGGAAACTTTATCGTAGGGGCTATAAAGATAATTTTGAACATGAAGATCAAGTCTTTCAGGTCTTAGTGGAAACCATGATAATGTGCTGGTTTTATTTCAGTAAATTCAAAATGTAAGTTGTAGTAAGCCAAAGCTTTCAACTGTAATTAATAATGAATTTGGTAAACGATCTAGTGATCTACTTCCATGTCAACAGGCTCGACGTTATAGCAAGTCATCGATACCTGTCATCATTCAACCAAGTTCCAAAATCATTGAAGGGATTAATGTTTTGCCCTGTAATAACATCAAGACAGAAGAGACATTGAATAAATAAGACATTGAAGTATGTTGCAAGCCGTTGGAGGGTTAACAAACCAAAATACATTGACATGGTCTGGCATTCATGGTATTGTCTCAAAAGCTAATGTTCCATTAAAACAAGTTGGCTTTCTGCCAATACTGCCTTATCTAGTAACATTATATGATAGTGTGCATTCATGCATGAAGAATGTTCAAAGCATACTTCTACAACTTGACCAACAAGCGCTACCAGTTGCATGTGATGAAGGCATTTTCTATATTGCCGCAGAAATTCAGTTGGACACAAACGAATTCCCAGACCTTGTGCTACTCTTGGAGTCATTTCGCGTGACTAAAATTTTACTCACATTTATTTTCAGATACATATACGGTAGCGGGCTAGAAAACGTCCTTATTAAAAAACCAGTTTTCGGTCCAAAAGTAACAGAGGGTGTTCTGAAAGGTAGCAATTATGTAAGATTAGTGAAAGGGATGTTCATGCTAGCAGAAATAATCTTAATGGAAAAAAAAACTTAAATGGAAAACATTTCTGAGCACTATTGAAGGTGGGTCTGCATTAGCCACCCAAGTTGGTGATATGCAACACTCAGCATTAGATGACATACAATTCAAGTTCCAAGAACTGGTCACAACATCAGAAGACATATTGAAATCTTTGATATTTGCACACAAAAACAAGTTCATAATTCTGGGAAATGCCAATATATGAAGAGATTTTTCCATTTAATAAGTTGTTTAAAAAACCTAACAAGAGCTGATAAGGAAGGGAACTAGAGTTTCT
The DNA here is from genome assembly GCA_006491805.2 of Dysdera silvatica. Lineage (NCBI taxonomy): Eukaryota > Metazoa > Arthropoda > Arachnida > Araneae > Dysderidae > Dysdera > Dysdera silvatica. The sequence continues at coordinate 69,683,805 of QLNU02015003.1, read as the reverse complement.
ACATGCAAACAGTGAAGGATATTCTTCCAATCTTTCACATTTTTGACAGAATTAACTATTAAAGATGGAGTTCACTGCTTTTTGAGTAAATGCTTCGTCTTGAAACTCTTCATTCTGAGGTATGTGATAAGTTCAAGAAAGGTCATTTTGTTGTAGGAAGAACAAATGAGAAATTTAATGCTGTGGGTATCGACATGGCTCTCGAATACAATAAACAAATCACAGAAGGCAGCGGGGGAAATTATAGGCCAAGGAAAAAGGAAGAACTATATAGCTGAATGAAAACTTGCATATCATGAAGTTCTGCTCATAAAAAATTCAAGGACTTCTAAACATTACACCAGTTGATTGCGAACTGATAATCACCACGAGTTAATTAAGAGAAATAAAAACGAAATATAACGGAAGCTAATATACAACAAATGCTTCGGTATGTCGAAAGAAGGGAAAACGCATATCTTGAAAAAGGTGAAGTCAAATTTCACGAAATTATAACGAATGAATATGTTCCAGTACTGAATGCTAAGAAGAAGCTTCAATTTTTGGCTAAAGCTCAAGAACGTTTCACAACGTTTCTGAAAGGAAAGGTTTATAATCAAATTAAAACCACTATCTGCACCTATTGAAAAGAAAAAACTTCCCACTTTTTTTAACCACAGAACACTCAGACATACAAACCAAAAAGCGAACTGTACATAATGCCATCAAAGACCATTTTCAGGTTCATAGAAAACTGGATGGTGCCGAAGAAAGAGGAATGATTCTTGCAGACATATTTTTTTGCGATATTTCGTCCTCGCCCTTATTAGATGAAAAGGATGCTACTACTAAACTCATGAAGTCAAAACTCATGTCTGAGTTAACAATAAAAATTGATAATAGAGAGAAAATATTTCAAACAGAGCACACCCTGAAAACTTGTGTTGTAATTGATGTTGTTGTACTCCCACCTTGACGTGTGTAAACCAAACATTTTATTTTATTACATTTTGTATTTGTAAACTTCCTTATAAGAAGAAGGAACAATAATAACAAGTCATGCGCTCGTGTTTTCTCAGCTTTTGGATTTTGTAAAACGAATGATATTATTAAAAAGTATTTTTATAGCGTTCGAATTTAGGTACATTTTCTCTGTCTGTCCTGCCATACTACCTTCTAATATCGCTATAATGTTATGAATCAACTTCGAAGAATGCCAGTTAAAGAACACAAACCATTTGAAGGTTTGTTTAAAACGCTGGTCAGAAATGTGAATAATATCTCCAAATTAAGCCGTGTTGACTAAGAGTCGTGTTAACAGTTACCTTCAAACATCAATCAAAAATGATGAGAGAGAAAAAAGGTCTTCTGTGGCCACTCCCGTGGACTTCCATTGATACCATCACGAAGCTTCCTACGCAGATGGAAAGATTTTGGGTATCAGTGCACAACAAAAGTTTAATTCAAGACGCCCTCAGCAAGTTTACGAAAAGGGTAGAACCAATAGATAATGGGAAACTCCCATTAGTGGCGTATTGCTTGCCAATAATAATAATAATAAATTTTCATTCAACCCGATATACAATATTTCGTGATACATAGCTTGAGCAGTATAAAAATTATAGAAATGTAAGAGAAGATCTATATTAAATTATTTTAAGTTTTGAGGTTAGAAATGGAAGAGAATATAAAGCCGAAGCTTGTTACGGGATTCTCCTCCAGAATGCGGTGATGTTGACAAAAGAGAGGGTAAATTTTCATATTTCTGAATTATGCTTATTTTAAAGAGTTCAGTTGTTGTATATCTTTGGTAGAAGGACGTGGAAAACTTCGTAATGCCTTAAAAACAGACAGAGCATCAAATTTTACGAATTACTGAGTAAAAAGTGTTAGCGTTATTTAGAATTTTTTTATGGGCCTCATTTGAGAAAATTGCGGCACACATCTGGATAAAGCTTACGAAATTATGTTTATCAAGATTCAAGACAGAAGTGTATCTGAGAGTCAACATATCTTATCTGAAATTTTGATTCAAAAAATGTTAAAATGTTTGTAAAACAAACGTTAATTAACAAGTTAGTTGTACTATTAAGAGTTACATATATGAAATTATACTATTGTATAAGAGATTATATTTTGAAAGTAGTATAAAACTTGGATCCAAAATACAGAATAGCTTAAGGAGGAAAAAGAGAGTTTCTATCCAGCAGGTGTCACAATTTTTCTTTAGGGAAAAAACGCAAATGTCGTTGATTTTTATGGCATACACTTCGGAATATGTTTCATAGATAAAAGTTTCAATAAAAGACAGAAGCAAATTATTTTGCGGATAGAAAAACTAAAGAGCTCAAATGTCATTTTGTGAGTTCAGATTATGTTGGAAAGTTTTGTGTTTCTGCTTTCGTATCCGCAAAGATATTGAAGAATATGCCTTTTACATATTGGGGTGATATTTACTTGATAGAGGGAAAAGATGTTCAACATTAGTAGGACGTAGATCTAGCATTAGTGGACCTGCCATGGCGATATCAATAAAAAATAGAATTTTTACAGTAATTAAGGATTCTCTTCAAGCATCTGTTGAGAAAGCGGATTTACGCCTAATTCCACAAATTTTTCACGCCATTAAGCAAGGGCTCAAGCGTGTCATTGTACTTTCTAATGGCATAGATGCATTTGTAATGTTCATTCACTTCTGCAAGTTTTTCAATGAAAACGGACTCTTTGAGCTGTGGATGAGAAAGTCAGCTTCAGACATAATACCTATATATACTCTTATAACAAAAATAAGTGCTACCACAGATGTCCTTCTTGATGCCCATTTTCTTACAGGATCTAATGTGACCAGTAAGATAGGCACCAACATGTCATCGCTCAAGGGAGAACCAGAAACTTATTTGCAAAATTTTGGTCGGCGTCTTACTACAAGTACCGAATCTTTTAAACTTGCCGAGGAATACTTATTGAAGGTCCTAAAAACGGGCTCAATATGCAAAACATTTGATTCACTTCGATTTGAATTGATGACCCAACCTATTCTACCACACGTGCAGTGCCTACCTTGCACAAGCTCTTCATTGAGAGGCCAATTGCAACGATCATCTTATATGGTGTACATACGCTCTACCGTGTTGAATGAGGACGATCCACTAGACCCAACAGATTTTGGATGGACCACCAGTAATGATGACTCATCACTCACACCAGATTCTTGTATTAATGAACTACCTGAACATGTAGATCTTACCTGTTAATGGAAGATCTGTCATACGAAACGATGCCGGTGATGTAAAACCATTGTGCGTTATACGTCCTTTTTCAAATGTGAAAAGACTTATGGCAATGGCGAACATATTAAGCAATGAAAATTAGTATTAAACTGAGTACCCATAATTTTCAGTCTTTTTTTTGTATATTGCAATACTTGATTACATTAAATTTCATGCTTGAATGCATTATCTTCTATTCATATATTTTTTATATTTTTTTTTACTTTCAGTATTTACAATCAAATGTCTAAAGTGCAAAATAATCGCCAACTAAAAAGAACATTTCGAACATTTATTTACAAAAATTGATAATGGTAAGCAATTAGTTGAAAAATTCTTTGCTAAAATACAATATTTTGATTGCTCGTAACTTGTGTTTGCGTGAAGCAATTTTCAAAACTTCGGTATCATCATTTTCAGAAAAAAATTAGCTTTAGAATGATATCAAACACGATGCACCTTCCTATTTGAAAATTTCTACAGCCGGACTGTCGGCGTGAAGATTTTGAAGGCGCCAAAAAAATTGCAGCCTGAAATGAATTATATTAAATTGAACAACGAATAACATTATTTTGTGTAAATACCGGAAGTTTAAATGAGCTCATTCATTTAAGTACCTAGAAGTTAACATGGGCAGAAATGCACAATATGCGAAAACAAATGGCGTACTAGGAAACTCATACCTGGGATGCCAGAATTTTATTCAAATTTTTTCCTTTCCTTTCGGTATACCCTAACAAGATCTCAAGAGAAAACTTGTCCACCTCAAGATTCCTACGGGTCCTATGACCAGAGCTTGGAGAAGTAACAGTAGAGAGGGAAATACCTATATTAAACTTAATAGAAAAGCTATGCACTAGCATGTTTTTCACAATTTTCCATATGCATTACATACATGTCTACAATATCTTCCCAGCAGCTCCGTTTTGACACTTGCACTTTCCTTTATGAAACTGCATATTCCTCTTTTAATCAAGTTGTCAACTGCGCCTTTCCACTCTTGTACGGTTTTTGCAATATGTCGCATAAATATACATCTAGCACAAAATTTAATTCTTTCGTACTTTTATTTCATTCAATATTTTTCTCAAAGTTTTTTTTTAATTTTTTTTTCGCCTAAAAACAAAAAAATACTGATTATACAAGTAAAATACACTTAGTATGTTAGCAGCTAAAAAAATTGTATCCAAAACTAAAGTTAATAATTTGCATAATAAATGTAAATAACTAACTCTCCTTATAATTAGGAGCCAAGTAAACGAGATAAAAATCTGGGGTTTTTTTTTGCATTTTTCATGCAATTTATTAAATTATACTGCAAAAATTTTGCTAACAAGTTTTCAATAATTGAATCTTTGCATATAATTAAAATAATATGCAACGGTCTTCCCCACTGTGACCTGGAAGGATTTACAACAGCACAGATCATCTGCTTGAACGATTGTGTTTCTCTGAGGTTAAAAAGGTATTTATTTCCATTAACTTCAGGAGGTAGATACAAGGTGGATATCACATGACAGTCCGCCATTAACGGGACCTCCGAATCTTCTTATTTAGAAACTATACAGTTCGTTTGGGCCTCGGTTCAGAACCTAACAGTCAGCGCATCATTATGGTTGGTACACCGTTAACACCTCTGTATACGGTGTCAAGTTCAATAGGATGGATAATGGCATATCCCCTAGCTTCATGTGCCAGATTAGTGAAGTGGTATTTACTAGTTATAAGTTACGTTAACCTAAATGAAATGACTATTACTAACAATGCAATATCCTATAAATAATTCGAACATGAACTGTTTCACTTAGAGACAGAAATATTACAGTTGCTTCCGCCTTACCAAACTGGATATAAAAACTAACCACCGTAAATGGTTGGCTGAGCTGTTCTGAATTTATAGCAAAATTTAACTATGGCTTAACGAATTAAAGTTCTAAATTGTTCACGGAACAGGCTTTAGTGCAACGTTCAACGTGTATAGTTTAATAACATAAACGAAAATACTTCACCCGGAGATAATGTCGACAGATGTCGGTCGTCTTCCGCAGCGGTTGGCCCGACAGTTGGGTTCGGTTGACGTCTTCCTTTTCGTCCAGGTGGCAATCCAGGTTTCCCTGTTCTTGAAGACGTAGGACAGGGTCCAATCCTAGTTCACATCCAAACATATAAAACACCAATTTCAGTTGAAATACAAAATAATAAAATACCGACTTTTTCCGGAATTAAATTAAAACTAAAAAAAATAATTCGGGCTCCTTTCAGGAGCAATTTTCTCATTCAGTTGCTTGAATACCTGTGCTAAAGTTCGCTACAACAAAACAAAAATCTCCAGAAGCGTGCTTTCCACTTCTTCTCTTATCTGGCATCCATTTACCATACATAAAAACAACAACATAAAGAATACTCGGGAATGCAAGCTGAAGAGTAGCAATAATAACAAGGAAGTTATTCAACCCATGTATAACTACTAGTTGTGCATCTATTTCGATATAATTCTAAGGATATAATAGATTATTTTTTAGGTTACTGGAGGAATAACATAATTAGGTTAAAAATGGAGAAGAGTAAAAAACAATGGCTTGTCACTAGATTCTCTTCCAGTTAGGTGATGCATTTTATAAATCATAGTTACCAGCTGGGTTTATGTCATGATTCAACATTATTTTGTAGATTTAATGGCTTGGTGTACAGTAATTTTATTATCATTAGATTATGAAAGCAGCGAATTTTTAATGTAGATTTATGGCCTTATTTGGGAAACTACGACAATGGACAGGACAAAGCAGCGAATTAACGCAAACACTTAATTAAAATATAAAAGTTGTAAGAGTTTCGGCACCAGAGATTTCTAATTAGTTAATTAATGTGTTTATTTTATTTGTTTATTCCTCACTGAAGTCATTTTTCCATGCTGGTAGTAAGTTAATATTTTCACAATTTGGATTTAGACGAAGTTAGATGTTCGCAAATGCTCAGCTGATACAGTTTTTCCTATATTAAACGTTCTACCTCGATAGCAAAGGTGGTCCTTCGGACGTCCCTAGGACCGTTTTTGCTATCTGGGAAATAGAACAAGTTAAATTGTATAGAAAAGGCCGTTACAGATGCTTTGACGTAAATATTTTCCATAAATATTTTTTTGAAAAAGAAGTGACTGTCTATATAATTTTGGGAACCACTGTAGCTAAGGATATTATTATTTTATAAAATTATAATTAATTATTACTCAAAAATGTCAGCGTAATTTCACCTTCTCTCCAGCGTGTTGCACAAATTCAATCTATGAATCATGTTTTCAATAAATTGAAATACTTGAAAATATTATACGCTCTTACATTATGTCATATAATTTTAATCTAAATTCCTTGGTGTTATTTAATGTACACTAAGATTTTGTGCACCTCCCGATTTTGTTATGTAAGAATAATGGACCTTCGTTAAATGAAACAATGCGTTTTATGGAAAAAAATCTTTCTATGGCTTATGAATTTATTTTATTAATTAAAGTTGCGTGTATTAAACTTTATGAGAAAGAAAAGGCTTTTTTAAAAGAATTTACCCAAAATATAAAAGTTAGTTACATCTGATTTATACCTTCGTCAAATCCATTGTTGTTAATTAATTTTTTTGCATCGTTGCCATTTTGCTGTGATATCGCGTGAGAGGGTGCATTTTAATAACTGAAATTTGGATACCAATTTTTTGTTTATAAGGTATAATTTTGGTTAGTTGGATTCCATTTGCCGTTGAGGAGGGTGAAGAGCCGAAGGAAGCTCAGATGTATGTGTAAATAGAAGAAAATAAAGATCTGTTTCTTATTGGGATGGCGACTTGTTATTGGATTCCTGCAAGAGTGCTGACTAAATTGAGTCGTTTTTAAAGCTTGGAAAGGTAAAGCTCACATCAATGTCTTAAACGTGGAGCAACGGATTCGAAAAAAAGTTCTTGTTAAGTTTGTCCTAAGTTTCGCCTAAAAGTTAGCCAACATATTTAGTCGCAACTTTGTGTGATACCAAGGCACCAGAATTCATTATTTGATGAAGATATACCTCCACTTCCCGATAATTAATGTTTTGATAGAGACGTGCCCAGATTTTTGAGGAAATTTGGTTAATCGAGAGAAAATTTTTGGACAATTAAAATTTGGAAAATGCAGTTATATTCTCATAAATTTTCCTAGCGATCATGATATACGACTCATCTTTACCGCGATACATTGACAACCCATCAAGTTCATTTGGGAGTCGGACCCAATAAATCCGAAAACGAAGAATCGAACCACTGGAAAACTGGGGCCGTAACTATTTCGAGTAAGTCACAAAAATCGAACAAATTGGCGAATTACAATTCGGTTCCCTAAATGTTAAGCGCCAGAAGGAGTGTTTTGTCCCCGGAAAAATAAATTTAATTTACGAACGGGGCACTACCTCATATCGCATCTCCAGTAAAGCAGTCTTTCCTGATTGTATTTAATCCACAACAACTAATCAGTCATAGTCAAGATGATTTTATGCAGCATCATACATATTACATTTAGAAATAAAAGTCAACGCTATAAGCGTAAAGTTAAGTTTTTGTCTTACACTTATAACTTTGACTTTTATTTGGAAAACCAATAAACCGTTAAAAACTTATGCCCTCCTCGGTCTCCGAACGTAATATACCGACCCCCTATTTACCAGCAATGTTAGATATGTCATTTGCCTCTTGACTATATCCCTTTTCGAACTCAGCCATAGCATGAAGATTTACTGATCTACACTCCGTCCATACAACTCGAATTTCTAACATAAAATTACAGTCCCTGGATCTGGGTTGACATCTGGAATCCGACCTTTGACATGTGTGAACCAGATCCGGGGATAGGATGGTAACTGCGACTCAAGACCAGAGAGGGGCCTAGACGCCGAGAGATATGCTACCATTAGACAGCCCTCTCTGGACTACCACCTGTACATAGGGAAAGTAAAGTTATTTTCAATGAATAAAATATGATTTTAAATTAATTCGGCCAAGCTTCAATTGCCTCTTTCGAACTAGCTACGTTACAGCTTAGTAATTTTTGGTTATTATTAGTGTTATCGAATAAATTCCACTGCTTTAAGGAAATGCGGAACTTCCGTCGTCGAAAGGAGCAAGCAGAGAAATTCCAGTTTAAATATCCTGCTATTAACGAGCTGTTGACGAAAAACGTGCTCACGCTTCTTACAGTCGCTGTCTACGTGTGAACTCTGAGTTTTTTTGTGTTCCGGATGATTCAACAAATTCAACTGTGGCGGCTCAAATCTTAGAAATGTTTCATCAGAGGGGTGAGTACATGATTTGATGCATTGAGGACATATAAGAAATAAATTTAAATTAATTGATATCATAATTTCAGTTACGAGTATTATCGTTAATTTTTGCTCGGTTGAATTTTCTTTAAAGCAAAATTTGGGAATATATAGCAATTTATTTTAATGTTTCAATGCTCCCAGTACATGAATACAATTTTTAAAGCACACCATTGCTAGTGGGTACATAACTACGTTTTATTTTTAAAAAAGCGCACCAGTGGTAGTGGGTACATAGGTACGTTTTATTTTTAAAAAAACACACCAGTGCTTTTGTGTGGATGCATAATTACCGTTATATTTTTTAAAGCACACCAGTGCCTATTTTGCAGTACATCAGTACAGTTATTTTTAAAGCAAATCAGTGCTTGTTTTGTAGTACATCAATAGAGATATTTTTAAAGCATATCAGTGCTTGTTTTGTGGGTACAACAGTACAGTTAATTTTAAAACATATCAGTAACGTTGTGTCGCAAAAATTTATGAAAATTATACTTTTTAATTATTTAAATATATGGGTGGCTTCATTACATCATCTTACATAATAACATATTTCTTCATCTCATAAAATTTCTACATAGTATACCGTGAGACACAAAAATTCACACATTGTAAATATTATTCGATTCTGCCGCCTTCTTTTAATTGTTTTTAGGAAAGGAAGCCAATTGGAGCAACTGCCTGATGAACGACAACCTAATAATTACCATCCCTTAACGTTACAAAGTGGAACAGTTAATAAGTGAAGAAGATATATGCAGTACTACAGTCCCTAACCTACCTGGACATTACTGATGTCATGAACAGTTCACAAGCATAAATGTTTTTCAACAACCGGGACCACTTTGAAACTAAGATAAATCCATTCGGACAACAAATAGATGAACTGATTCACGATTCCTGAAAGTTTAAAAAAACGGCTTCGGCCATTAACCGCGGTTTAATGAACCCAAAATTCAAGAGGATTCTATGAAGTGGAGAGCCTTCTGCAAATATGACTTTTTAAATAAGTTTTAGACATTATTAATCTTTTCTTTTTCAGCCTCGCAAATAATGTGCATATAAATTACGTGAATATGAATGTATACATGAAATATTGTGAAATGTAGTCACCAACAGAAAATTATTTTCGGTCATCGTTTATATTTTGGGTTGACCCTTTATCTTATTTTTAGTTAGTGACTAATGTCCACTACTATTTACTTTAATTAAATTCTTTACTTTTATTTATATAATAATCTTTATTTTACTTTTTTTAATCTAATCAATTATTCTAGTATTTTGCTTATCTATCCTTTCGTCTATGGTTCGAGTTTATACACCCTTTTCCTCCTTTCATTTATTCTACTTTTGGGTGGTCAAGGCGAAATCACCATTGATCATCATGTCTCGCTAGCCAAATTCACAATAACGAAGCTTCTAGAAGAAGACTATTCGAGAATGCATACCTCAAGCATCTGTGTAGTCTTTGTCTATATCAGAAATACCGACGTACTGCCTGACTATTGAAACCGATCCAAAAATGTGCTTCGACGCCAGGTGTCTGGAAATGACACTGTGGCGAGAGGCAGTCTCAATTGTCCAAGTATACTCCAAGCCGTCCTAAGATGTTGCCGGTCATCTATCTCAAGGAATCTTGTAACTATCCGCCGAAAATTCTAGAATGACCACTAAAACCTTAGCGACCTGCGCTACTATACGTCCTGCAGCGACCCTGGTGTCAAATCTATAAGTTGTGCTATCACATGAGGCAGTGGGTCCATCGCATCGGCTTGGCGGGACCCGGAGCGCTATTTGGCTACTGAAAAGTTTTCTTACTAGATAGCCTTGACACCAAACGTCGAGACACTCTTATTCTAGTTCTGGACCAGCAAACGTATGCTTTTTTTTTTTTTTGTTTCTGCCCACAACTGAAGTATGTAGTACTTTCTGGAAGAAAAGTCTAGGGTCCTTGGGCTCCACCTTGATTCATCGGTCACCTTACCGGGTAATACATATCCATTCTTTCTTTTCTGTTTATTTAACTTTAAATTAACTACTCCCCTGTGCCCTAGTTAATTTTGGTAGGAAATTTATTTCATTTTAATTAATTGGCTCAGATGAACAACTGTTCGTAGTGAGACCCGAAATTGGGTAGTTAATCATTTTCATTCAGAGTAGAAAATCTCTGTTTAGATGGAATTAATAGCTCGGGTCTTTTCGTCATTCCTTGTTTATTGTCGAATGAAAAGAATTCTTGTGTGTGAATTACGGATTAATGTCTGAGTCTTGTTAGTTTTGTAAATATCTGGTTGGAAAATTGTGTCCCACCCTGGAACTAACCATTTTGGGTAATGACCCTATGTAGAAGAAATGGTATTTTTGTAAAACCTAAAAATTGTTTTATTAAATGTGTAAAAATTATTTAATCCTTTGTTTCCCTTGTTGAGTAATTTTCCGTTGCTTATCAGTATGCATGCATATGATATGTGTTTAGTTAAGGCTAATTAAATAATCAAGTTTCATCAAGACATTTACATCGTTTATGATAAGTGACATGGGTCCCAAAGGATGGACTCACGTTCATTGATTTAATAGGGGGTAAATTGGATTCCCTTTCTTGAAATCCTGCGTCTGCGGAATAGTTTTCCTTTCATGATTACTTTTAAGGTAATTATAGAATGACAGCTATTATTATATTTGAACTCCCAATGCGTTTATTCCCAATAATGTCAATTAATAAAATTTTACAATGCAATAAATATATTTATTTTACCCCCCATAACAAGTTGTTTATGTTCCTCTGTGAGGCCCGATTGTTGTAAAACACTTGTGCTTGTGAACTGTTCATCACATCAGTATGGTCAAGGTAGCTTAGAGACTATTGTACTTCTAATCGTCTTCACTTATTAATTTCTCCACTGTGTATCGCTAAGGGATGCCAAATATCAGGTTGTTGTTCATCAGGCAGTT
>QLNU02015003.1:69659832-69672172 GCA_006491805.2 Dysdera silvatica | reverse complement strand
GAGGATTGTTTGACTTTAACGTTGTGGTGATATATTTCCGATGAAGGAGTAACAAAACTCTTAAAATAACTAAAACTCTTAAAATATGCCTTTATTCTGGAAATTCATAATTTTTATGCATTTATATGCACAAATGCTAAAAAGGGCTAAAATATGCAATTGCATATAATCCGGGCTCTAATTATTAGCATCAACATAGAAAGATTACATTATGCGGAAAAAGCTGGTGAATGAACATAGCCATCGATATTTATCCTGCAGTATATTGGTCAGTCCGAGAAGACGGAAGTGCTGATCACTCTCAATTTTAACGAGAGTGGAAGAGAGAGAAAGAGGGGGGAATGGCAAAAACGTATCTACTAAGTATATTAGGCGATCATTATAGACGTAATATATCATGGTAGCTAACCCACCAAGGTCTTATTGCTAACCACTAACGGATCCAAAGTTGGGGGGCGATGGGACGATCGCCCCTCACCTTGAGCCAGAATCATATCATAGAAAATGAAATGAAAAGTATCGAACACTTGATTAAAAATAGGAAGCGGAAATAAATACCCCCCTTGAAAGATCTCTGGATCAGCCCTTGTTTCTAACATCATAACACAGGATTGCATGTATCAATTGTAGAAAAGAACGTTGTCACTGGGTCTTGAATGATTATAACAGCATATCACATGATCTGATGAATCTTACTTCCAATTATTTGAATGAATCACAGCGAGCGTATGTAAGCCATCAACATCATACGATACAACAGAATCCATTATGTCAATAAAACTCTATTTCGGCTGATGGAAGCTAAACAATGATCATGGGCGTGTTCAGCTATCACACCTTACCATGGATGCCCATATGAGTATTCCTTGCGAAGGTGATCTGTGAAAAATCATTACCTTCTCCTCCTCCTTCTCAAGACTATCAAGTATTTTAGCGGATATGCAAGATACTAAAATGCTACAAAAATAATTTATACTGCTTGGCAATTAGTAACGAGTTAACAGTATTTTATTTTAAAATGTGACTGTAAAACTTTTGAAAGTAAATGCATAGCAGAATCGAGAAAATCTAATTTTAAACTGCTGGGGGTGGGGGGGCTTGATATCCCTGCCGCAATATGTGCACCTATGCATTCTACTCTGTCCAGATGTATCTATGAATGGTTTAGACTACCAATTAGTCTTTTCTGACCATCTGTATATTTTCATAATCAGCATGAATTCAGAGGGAACTGGACCATTTCTGTAAGATGGTATTTTTCCATAGAGTCGTGATAACTATGATATGTTTTTATGTAAGGTATAATGACCTTCACAGGGTTTACACAATTGCCAAATGGTCAACCTACAAAGCCACCGTAGCATGTTCTTTGTAAATTTCATTGGAAATTTTGTAGAAAACAATTTCTGCCACCCACGCTTAAGCTCGAACTAGAGCTTTGTGTATAGGACGAAAAGAGACATCGTTTATAACCCTTTCACTGCTAAGTATACCATGTGTGGTGTGATGTTTTGCCGTTCACTACCAAGCAAAATCATATGTGGTGCACTGTAATTAGTGTCGGTAGAATTTTAAAAACTTACTCGAAACAAAATGTGGGGAAAAGTTGCTACTCGTCGAGATAAGTACAGTGAAAAAATAAGTTTTGGAATCGGATAATATCTTCAGGTCACACATGACCCTCAAAATTTGTGAAATTAGCCATAAATTGACCTTTTTAGAAAATTTTGAAAATTGCTTTAGATTGGTCGGATTATCATGAAACTTTAGTTGTGCCAGGAACTTGAAACCAATTAACGAGAAATAATATTTTAACTGACGAAAATATCCCCAAAAGGAGTGGGAAAGGGGTCGCTCTATAAAGAAAATTGGCCAAAAATTGTGAAAAAAAAAACCGTCGAAGAAACGTTGATGACTTCAGAAAAATAGGTTAAACAGATTATTTGATTAACCATTGCTGTGCAGCTCTTCATCGTTTGCATTCCACATTCATTGAAAAGAAAAACTACCCAGAACTCACCACGGGGAAGTGGTCGCATGAGTTTCACCCACGCCCTTCCCAAACAACCAAACACAGCTGGAGGTTGAAAATCACCACCCTTGTGATTTGGTTTGGTTCCCCATGAACTGGACTTCGTTTTCAAATATTGACATTTGGCAGCGAGAAAGCAAAGTTGCTCTGATGAAACCATCTCTGCTGTCACCGCCACCACGTACTTTGGGCGCTTCTTCTGTGATTAGTTTCACAGTAAGTTTAACCTCCTGAGTGTGACATGGAAATTCGTTTATGTTGAAAGTTGTTATCTGCTTGGAATGAATGAGGTTTAAGATTTCCTCGGATGTTGCAGATGCTAGAAGTGGAGGACAGATAACTTTCGTTGATGACCAACTGATCAACCCCGTGTAGTCTTTTGCATTAAAATTTACACCAGGAATGATGAACCTACGTACGGATTTGCATTTTCCTGGTTTTTCCCCCTGACTTTCAAAATGTGTCTCGAGGAAAATTCTCTGACATGCTGTCTTTTACCATAGCCAGAAGAAGATTCTTAACATGGGCAAAGAAGCCGTTGGATGCGATGGAACAAACACAAACACTAGGTGGAAAAATGGAGCCATTAGGTTTATAGAACATTCCGTCAAAAAACTTCACAGTGGTCCATCTGTATGCTCCACTTCAATGAGTTGCCATTGAGGCACTTCATTGAAAAGTTAGATGGCAAAACAAATGCCCCGTAGTCGTACTCTGAACCTATCGAAAAGCACCTTCAAAGATGCGAAAAAATTACCATTGACAGTAGCCATTTTTCTAGAAATTCGAAAAGTGAACAAGAATAGCTTAAGCATATTGACTTGAAATTTCACTGAACATCCACTCCACTCGTTTGTGCTCCAGATCTTCACATTCGTAACACTGGACTGCTCAGCCATTCCAGGTGGTTGACAGCGGCTAATAGAGTCCTTAGACTATACGTTGCTTCCTCAGACCCATCTTCAAACCTTCTTCATATCACAGTGTTCATCCTGAAAGTATACTCACCTCTATGGTTCACAATCAAAACCCAACCAGCAATACTTCAAGGCCCAAAACATGTTTCAGCGCATTTAGTCTTCCGGATCAGCAATTATTGATCCAATAATCCAAAACAATGCTTTCATTGCCCATCCAGAGAATTTTCTTCTGGCTATGGTGAAAGACGAAAGACGGCATGTCAGAGAGTTTGCTTTAAGGTGCATTTTAAAAGCCAGGAAAAAACTAGAGAAATGCAAATCCTTACATGCGTTCATCATTCCTGATTTAAATTTTGATGCAAAAGACTAGACAAGGTGGATCATCTAGTCATCAACGAAAATTACCTGTCCTCCACTTCTAGCATCTGCAATATCCGAGGAAATCTTAGACCTTATTCATTTCAAGCAGATCCAACTTTCGATATTGACGAATTTCTATAATACACTCAGGTGGTTAATCCTCTGACTACTCATTGTTTTTTTATAACAATCGCTTCAAAAATTGCGTATTTCTTTTTATTCAATATTTTAAATCTACATGTAATTGAGAGTTAAAATATGTAGCACATTTTTGAAACCAAAGATGATGAGAGATGAAATGTGGAAAAATTTCATACCCGCGAAAGTCGAGGGATTGAGCAAATTTTGTTACTTTCATGTTGCCCGTGGAAATCGAGGGATAAGCAGTTAAAAGGTTAAACGTACTGTGAAACTAATCACAGAAGCAGTGAGCAAAATATGTGGCGGTGACAGCAGAGATGGTTTCATCAGAACATCTTTGCTTTCTCACTGTCAAATGCAAATATTTGATAACAAAGTTCCGTTCATGGGGAACCAAACCAAAAAACAAGGCTAGAGATTTTCCACGTCCAACTACGGTTTGGGAAGGGTGTGGGCAGAACTCGAAGTGCGGCCGCCTCACCGTGGTGAATTCTGGGTCGTTTTCCTTTACACTGAATGTGGAATGCAAACAGGCGAAGAGCTGCACAGCAATAGATAATCACAACGTCTGCGTAACCTGTTTTTCTACAGTCATGAACGCTTCTACGATGTTTCATTTTTTTCACAATTTTGGCCAATTTTTGTTCCAAGCTCGACCACCTTCCCGCTAAATTTGGTGGTGTTTTCGTCCGTCAAAGTATTATTTCCTGTTAACTAATTTAAATTGCTGCTACAACTGAAATTTAATGAAAATCCGACCACTTTAACCTTTATCTTACGGGTAGGACGACGTATATCCAAGCAGATTTACCTCCCATAAGAACGGGGCTGGGATAAGCGCTATCCTAGAGATTACCCCCGCCTTTCGTGTTCTTTCCAAGTCAATGGTCAGTTCATGGTACAAATGGCTTGATCGCGGGTGGTAACGAAAAGGGTCACGAAATAAAAGTCTCTTGTACAAATGGGACCTTTTCCCCTCTTATTCACTGCTTTGTATGAAAGTTAGCAATCTGCTATTCGATTATGAGTAGGTTTCTTATCTTTCACTAACGTACAATACATTCCAACTGAAGTTATTCAGTGGCTACATATCCCTCCTAAACCATGTAGCGACGCTTTTAGGTGCCACTTTGGTTTATTTGTATGGGGAGGAATGGAAGAAGCTATATTTCTATGTATGGAATGACAAATTTCTGTTTTCCCAGCTCCGTAAGCTAAAGGTTAAGGCACTTTTAAAAATTTTCTAAAAAGGTCAATTTATGGCTAATTTCTCAAATTTTGGGGGTCATGCGCGACCTAAAGATATTATCCGATTCCTAAACTTCTTTTTTCACTGTGTTTATCTTGACGAGCAGCAACTTTTCCGCACTATTGCGTTTCGATTCGAGCAACTTTTGAAAATTCGATCCACCCTAACTCTCATATATATGTGTCTAGTAGTGCACGGCAAAACATCATCAGACCGTACGTGGTTTGCCTAGTAGTGAAGAGGTTAAAGATCATAATTTCCATCTTTTCCAACGGATGCCATAAATGGCATCCTCTTTAAAAATGCGGTCTTCCATATATATGGCAGGCTACATTCTTCTAATACAAATTCCGTGGAGTACTTTTGAGGAGTTGTGAAAAAGTCCATTTTCCCCTTGGATCTTCCACCCAGAAAAGCAACAAAGTTATGGACAGCCATGCAGGAAACTTTAAACTAACTGTCAAAAAATTTTATGAACTAGCGAAACCAAGGCCTCATTGGGTGGATGCACTTACTCAAGAAAATTTTGGTGGGTCAACATATTAATAAATAACTAACCCTTTATTACTCTCTATATATACCCGTTTAGTACAAAATGCTGACCATGAAAAGGATAAAGTGATTACATAAAGTATTGACATACCTTATACCTAACTGATAATTAAGGCAGTTCAAGGTTAGTGGGCGGGGTGTTACAGGTTTAGCAATTGTTTTCCCAAGCATTATACCAATATATCGACAATCTAAAATTTAGGAATGATTCCGGAAAATTTCTAAAAAATGTGGAATATGTTTTCTTTTCAATAAATAATTCAGAATTTGAGACTATTGCTTTCATCTAACTCGCAATGTTTTGTCTGTAAATACTGAAAGAGGCTATTAAGCGGAAAATAATTTGACAGCACACTTATTTCTAAGAATTCATGTTTGTCTGCATGACTGTTCTTCTTATTGGATTTATTTTTGTCAAGAGAAAAGATATTGTTAGCAAGTAGTTATGAAATTTTAAATTTTAGTGTTTTCATGTATCAGGCCGAAGAGTAAAATTAACTTTGCTATTATTTTAACGTTAATTTCTAATCTGCGTGGCGCTACGTCCAATTATCTTACACCAGTTAAGTCGTCTTCCAATTACTAGTACATGTAAGTTTATCACTTACAGTGCAATATAAAAAGGGTACACAATAAATAAAAGCTATTACATAATAATCTTTTCTTTTAATTCTTTCTTTCTTGACATCTTTAATTTTTCTCGCCTGCATCAAAGGCTTACCTATATTAAAATAGACGATTTAAATTTACCTGTAGAATGCTAAGTATTAGCGACTTTCCCCCACGCTTCCCATAAATTTCACTTTAGCTATTTTTCACTCTTATTTACTCAAAATAAACTAAATTAAAAATAAAAAAAAGGCAAAGGAGTAAGTTTGCATGACAGCCATTTTGACGCTTAGCTTTTTCTGCTGCCACAGAAATAGCGTGTCAAGGACTAGTGGAAGAAGTGCGACATCACCATATTACGTAATAAATCAGTGGCGTGTGCCTTGGGGGTTCTATTTAGGCAGGGTTTGCTTTTTATTTTGGCTTACGTAGACAGCCACTAACAGGTCTCGCGGGTGTTGTTACGGAAGCGCGTGCCTTCGTTGAACTCAATAGGCATATAATGATGACGTCCCGCAATAACATCGCAAAAAAAAAGGCAGACTTCCATATAAATTGAATATAATGATGTCGTCCTTTTCATGGGTCGGCACTGAATGACGAGCCTCCATCTTATTCTGTATTGGGTCTACGAAATATCCCATTACAGAACTCTACTGCCTAATGCCCAAAATGCATTCGCTGGTTTAGATTCCCTGTCTTCACACTAGTTTATAATATAAATGGTTGAAAACAATTTTTCCAAGTCACGCAATAGGTTTTCTGATACGGAAAGTACTTAAGATGAGACTTTGACCATTTAATTTATAAACTGATATAAATTGGTTTGTTATTTTGTGTTCCAGAAATTTCAGTTTTATTTACCACTTTCTTTTTTTGTTTTTAATCCTTTTATCCAAAGGAGCATTGAACTTTTAAAATATTTAAACTTCCGAATTAAAACACATTCATGTGAAAAGATGAGTGGAACACTACACAATAAAATATTTAAAAAACGAAATACACACAAACGCAGTTTATGGGAGTTGAAGAGACATATATCAATTGTTTCGGTAGAAAACAAACGTCCACCTTCTTCATAAATTTGACCAATCTGGTTTCCAGTTTGGACAAATTTCATTTATTTTCCATTAATTAAATTACGTTTTTTTCCGTTAATTAAATTACGTTTCTTTTCCGTTAATTAAATTACGTTTCTTTTCCGCAGAAATAATTGTAAAATGTCTCTCCAACTCACATTAAACTGCTTTTGTGTGCGTTTTGTGTAAACTTTTCTTTTAAATAAAACACAGTTATTTAGTTACACGTGAAAACAGAGTTACCAAGGTTTATCAAAAATGTATTTTTGTATTTTAAACAAATGTTTTCTGTTATGTGGAAATACTATATTCCTTCGTAAATGAAGTGACAATTTACAATTGCACAGCATTGCTAGAAATTTATTCGTGTATTTCTATTTTCAAACACCGGAATTGTTTTTGAATCATTTGCGATATCAATTTTTAAGAAAAATATATTTTATTCGAGAAAGAACGAGAGACTTTATTCGTTGAAAGAAGCATGGGCCCACTCCAAATTGTTGCCACAATGTGGGCAGCGTGGAATTGTCTAAAATGTCGAGATAGCCTCCCGTCTTCAGAGTTCCCTTCAAAGGAATTAAAGTGCCAAGCTCGAACCATGAGAAACCACCCCAAACCATTATGCTTCCACCATCAAACTAACTTGCGGCACAATAAAGTCACGTAAAAAGAATTCACCCGGCATTCACCACACCCAGTCTCTGCCATCTGATTGTCATATAGTGTACCATGATTCGTCGCTCCATAACACTTGACACCACTGCTGCAGGCTCCATGTTTTGCGCACTTTGCACCATTGTAAGCGACGCTTGGCATTGGTTGCGGTAATGCTTGGTTTATATGCAGCTGCTCGGCCATGAAAACCAAGACTTTGCAGTTCCCGACGAACTGTCTTTGTGCTGACGTTGCATCCAGAGGCATCTTGAAAATCCGCACGAACTTTTTCCGCCGATTTCATGCGGTTCGCTTTCACAACTCTTTTCATCACTCTGCGTTCCCTGTCTACTAGACGAAGTGGTCGACCAGGTCGTGGATGCACCGTTGTAGTCCCCGTATGTTCCCACTTTACGATAACATCATTAACGGTGGAACGGGGCACTCGTAACATCACAGAAATCTCACGAACAGATTTTCCACAGCGGTGACAACCAATGACTTCACCACGTTCAAAATCATTTAGCTCGCCCTTTCCTCCCATTTTACTTTTCTAGCTTTGAAATTATAATTGTTAACTCGTCAGACTTCTTTTATACTTGTCTGAGAGCTAGAAATTTGACGTCACTAACAGAATCCACCACGTAGAGGGGTGTCCAGATACTTTTGATCCTTATTTGCATAAATCTGGAATATTTCATTTTCAGAACAGGGGTGTTTGGTAATTTGGAATATGACAATTTGTGGAAAAACCCCTTATCATCTAGCTACTTTCAGAGAATTAGAGAAATACGGCTCACTATATCATCAATACCTTTCTGAATTTTCAAGACATCCCACTGGTATTTTTTTGAAGTTGCCCTATACTATTGACTACAAAATTATGAAAGAAATTTATTCATATCTTTCGCGCATGCGCAGTAAAAAATTATTTTCTTCAAATGCTCATATCTCATCGTGTATTCAATATATTAATTTCTAATTTAAGTATAATATTTTTCTTGTACGTTGACAAATGTTCTGTAAGTTTCGTGAAATTTGACTGAAAATTGTGGATATTATAAGCAAAAAATATGTGACAAAATTTGGGTTTTCTTAAAGAAACGTTTCTATCTTCATGAATATACATGTTTATTTTACAAAAATGCACACAGGCATTAAGCATAGCTGGTTAAATATTTTCTGAAAGTTACAAATAATTTCCAGCTTTTTATGATACAGGGTGATCAAATATATTTTTTCACTTTGTCAATATGTGGGTGGTTTCTTAAATGCACAAGTCACCGAAACTTTATTGGAAAGTGGGCATTCAAGTATGTTCTATATATCTCCAAAGTTAGAGAACAATTGGCCGAGTGGTTTTTTAGAAATTCGAAAAAAAATTAAAAAATCCAAAGTGTCCGGATACTTTTAGGAATACACTGTATATACAGAGTGTCTGTTAACGCCCGGAAGAAAAGCATATAGCGCGATTCCTTACAAAATTCTAAGCAAGAAATGTTAATGTGAAAATGCTGAGAAATCCATATTTCCGTAGTTATTAACGTTTAAAGATTATCCAATCTCGTGCCGTTTTCATTTGTTAACGCCTTTTATAGTCCTTTTGAAACGAATTGAAGGAATCTTGTTTTCAAAAAGGCGTGGAGTAAATGTGTTTAATCGTTAATTCGCTAATTTTACTTTGAAAGCCAAGGCGCATGCGAAATTTTTTCCCCAGTCAATACGAGGAATGTTACGTCATATAAACCGTGATTTTAGTTTGATAATCATCGAAATTTTCCTTTTCGCCAAGAACCAGTAAGTGATGCTAAAAGTGGATGCATAAAAACAATTAGCAAAGGTAAAAATATTTTACTTCTCATATCAAACATACACAAATATATAGCTTTAATATTTTAAAGAAACTAAAATATAACAAACTAAAACAAGCATTAATTTACAATTTATATTAATATCTTACCTTAAAATTATGTTGCTATTGAGCGTGTTTGTGAAACCAGTAGAATTTGCAATATAGTAGGATATTCATTAGGCAGAGACATGTAACTTTTTGAAAGTAAAAAAAACAAAAACATTTTGATCTAATGTATGCACCTCAATAATCCAGAAGTGACGAGACCCTAGCCTTTGGGTCCGCTGAGCTGGGTTTGACATCTAATAAGTTTAATTAGATGAAATGTTTTCCTTATTTCGAAATCACGTTAGGTCATTGGTTACACCTCAGCTTACACCTAGGTGTGGTTCCCGATGCGAAAAAGGTTTAAATTCCTTGGGAACTATAGATCAAAGCTGACCATGGCCTTAGTTGTTCTTGAGGCATAAAACACGGAACAAACATTTTGATCTAATGTATGCACCTCAATAATCCAGAAGTGACGAGACCCTAGCCTTTGGGTCCGCTGAGCTGGGTTCGACATCTAATAAGTTTAATTAGATGAAATGTTTTCCTTATTTCGAAATCACGTTAGGTCATTGGTTACACCTCAGCTTACACCTAGGTGTGGTTCCCGATGCGAAAAAGGTTTAAATTCCTTGGGAACTATAGATCAAAGCTGACCATGGCCTTAGTTGTTCTTGAGGCATAAAACACGGAACAAACTCTAAATAATCTTTTAAAGTTACGTTTGTTTTTATATTCTACCAATATGTTTGTGTTTCTATTTCTTTTACTGCCCTTAAAGTCATTCTTATTCTTAACAACATCCAAACATCCATCAGTTGGTCGTAAGAAGAAAGCAAGTTCCAAAGAAATTTAATTAATTTAGTACCAACGAAACTTTAATAGAAATTAAAAAAAATCTGCATTTAAGCTACCCGGGAGCAAAATTTAAAAATTTTTTTTTTTTCAAAATTTGAACTTTTTTCTTTACAATGATATAAAATTTATTTATCTGGGAGAATCAGAAGTTTGTTAAATTCTTTTTTGCAGTAATAGCTGCCTAAAGAAATGTGTGCAAGAATATTTAACGTTTTTGCTTTTTTTCTCAAAACAGTGTTTTTCCAGATTCAGGTACTTTCTCCAGAAAACTGAAAGTTTGTATGTTCTTGAGAGTTGTACATAATATGTATTATGTCTTTCTACATAAACTGTAGGCAAATTTTGTGAATACGGTGACAAAATAAATTTTTATCATTTTTTCAATATTCAAAATCCCGCGAAGTTCAATGAGTTTTGTTTAAAAAAATTTAAAAAATATTTTTTATACATTAATTACTATGATTGAGATAAAGAGTGTGTAAAAAGGTGCATTTTATATGTGTAGAGAATTTTGTAGCGGTAGATGACTTTTAAATGAATGTTACTGAGGAAAAGGTGCCTAAATTTGGTCAATTTAATATTAGCGAGATAGAGCTTTCCGGGTAGCTTTAATACTTGTAATAGCAGAAGTATATACTATAAAAGTAGCCTAAATAGTAGAAAAAATTGCTAATTGTGGCAGCCAAATTAACTTTGCGTCATAATACGTCATATACTTTACATCAATATTCCAGTTTTCAGAGGAAAAGTGGGTTGTGCTTGAGAAAGGGAATTTATTTTTATCTCCAATGAGTTGGTCGCTTTATATTTCAAAGGGAGAGGTTTAGTAATTCTTCTCGTAAGTGGGTTTTCGCCAAGAAAAGGGTGGTCAAAATTTTCTTTGATTGAATGAGCTTGAGACCTTAATAACTAGAGAAATATAGATTTCTCAGCATTTTTTGCTTAGAACCTTGTAAGGAATCTTGCTATATATTTTTCTTCCGAGCGTTAGCAAACATCTAGTGTGTTTACATAATATCTAGTATTATTAATTTGTTTGGCTTTTTTATGGCGCAAGAGCATCTGGGCTATACTGCGCCAAATTATTAATTTCCGTTTAAAATCGAGGGTAATAAATTAAGCGATTCCAAATGGTAAATCATAATTACTTTTGAATAATTGGAAATATTTAGACCATATGCTATTTTAAGTACAAATATGTTGCATTATGCAATTTATCAGTTTTGTTATGCCCTGAAGGTGAGAGCGCATCAAGAATAGGCAATTTCGCTTTCTTTCCCTAATCATCCTCAACTTCAAAATGAAATGTTATTTTCTCAAGAATGGAAAACGCCTAAGTATTTTGGCTCTTTCTATCTTATATTACGACTGACGTTCTACTTTTCGTCCATAGAAACTTATGCAAAATTTTCAAAGTTCTTCATATTTCCAGAGGGGACACTATTTCGCAAACTCTCTTTTAAACTAAGCACGCAGTAATAAAAGGATGTGTAAAATAAGAGGGGCATTCTTCAAACTAAATCGAAATTTTAGCAAAAAACAAAAACAAGTCCTACTCTAAATTTAATGAAATATATATATCTGCATAAAAGTGAAATGAGTTTTTTGTCTTTCAAAAATGGTTAAAACTTTCCCTGTATATTTCCAGTTTTGCTGGTAAGTATTATTTTTAATTATCATTACCCAGGACGTCTCGTACCCTAAATCCAGCTTCTCTATCCCGGCTAAATCCCTTCCTGGATTGAAAGTAAATGAAACAAAAGTCTTGGACATTAATACAAGTGTAGAAGGTATTGCATATTACGGAGGATAGTCTACAGGGAGGAAAAGGTTGTTTCAGTATTGTCGCACAGTCTTTACAGGATGATCTTTCAGATTTTCATCTTTATATAAATTTATATCTCTTCATATATATTTCATACATTTTCATCTTTATATATATTTATATCTCTTCATATATATTTCATACATTTTCATCTTTATATA
>QLNU02015003.1:69643064-69659732 GCA_006491805.2 Dysdera silvatica | reverse complement strand
TCTTTCTTTATATATTTTATATCTTTATATTTTACATTTCTAGTTCCCCATGTATTAAGGAAAGGCGATCGTCTTTCCTAAATACGTAGGGAAGTAGAAAATTATCTGCATTTTCGCTATATACACAACTTTGGGTTTATCACACTGCCTTCTGCGCATATCTTCCTAGAGTTAATAGGCCTTTCAGTGGTGCAGTGGTAACGAGTTCTACTAACATGTGGTTATCCTCCCATGTAGGTTCGGCTCCATGTGGCCAATCCAAAAGGCAAAGTAATCAGTGGAAACACCAAAGATTGCCAACGAAGAAGAAATGCAAAGCTCGATTTTCCGCTGCGTAAAAGCTGGTGGTAATCGTTTTCTGGGACTCATAAGGGCCTGTACTGGAGAACTCCCTGGAAAAGGATGGGTATACGATCAACAGTGTAAGATACAGGGCTTTTCTGGGCAAAAATCTGAAGCCAGCACTTTTCATCAAACGCCGAGGCCTATTACCTAAGAAAGTGCTATTATTACATGGCAATGCACGGCCAGCCAGATCGTTTAAGCCATTGCCCATTTACATTTCGGGGTGTTGAAATACCGTCTTTTCAATGCTGGAAGCGGTGCATAAATGGTTCGGCGGCCAAAGCGTAAAACTTTTTCTTGGAAGGAATACGCAAACTTGTGGACGGCTGAACCAAGTGCATCGAAAAGAAAGGAGAATATGTAAAAAAAATGACGTACCTGCTCAACCCCAACATTTATATAAATAAATTGAAAAAATAAAGTATTTATAATTACGAGACTTACCCACATACATTAGAGCAGCAGAATTGGCAAGTTGGGCTGCATTTAATTCCAATTATGTTAAAATTTCCTAATAAGTAATTATGGCCTATTACTAATCGAAAATCAACTTTGAGTTTTTTTCTATAGTTCTCAGGTGGAATATAGTTAGATAGCATTTAACCCAAGATTTTCTGGTAGCTTTTTCACGATGTTCGCTTTCATTTACTAATTCGATTTTCCTATTCATCTCATCTTTGGCCTGTTATCAGGTTTTTGGTTTCTCATTCTGGAGTATAGTACTTCTTCGCCAACTGGTCAGTAAGTTTATTTCCACATGTTCTATAACGATTATAAATAAACTGAAACACAATATTTTATCGAATTTCCATAAAATTATTGATCAGAAATTTTAGGTAACTGACTCTCTGCAATTATCACTTGGGTCACTATTCCCACTAATAGCTTATATTGCGTCCCATATATCAACACGAAAAATAGCTTGCTTCATCAAAAGTCACCAAAGAGAGTTTTTTAGCAAGCTCTTGTATGGCTATAATTTCTGTATCACAATTCCTTGCTCTCCTCTCCACTGAAAACTGCCATTCGAAATGACCACTTTAGATGGATACAGTACCCATATATCCAGTTAAATTCATTTCTCTAAAAATAGTGTAACCAGGCAAGCACAATGAGATTAGATGGAAGTGAATGCCTTTCCTTATAGTGTCAAACATAACGATTGACGTACCGTAGGTAAATGATTTTTCATTTAATAGTATTTAATAATCATCAACGTAGAATTCTTAAAATTATTGGGGGGCAAGCACATTTTATGTACGTTTATACATTACAGTATATGTAAAATCGCAATTTATTTCAGATTATTGTGGGGGAATCGGACTCCATTGGCCCATATAACACTAAAGCTATGCTGATAATAATAAAATATTTAATTGTTTTGAGAAAAATAAGTTTGATAATTTAGGAAGCAAAGTCACCTTATTTGAAGTCTTGTAATTCGAAGGAGATTACATTTCGAAGCTCTTCTCCAAGCTTAAAGTAAGCAGTGAAAAAAAAAAAGTCATTGAATAATAAACTTCGAGAAGAATTGAAGTAGGTATTTAGCGGTCAAATTAAGTCTGAGTAAAGAACAATTAGCATAGCGAATTTGTGTAATGGATAAAATATTTATTGTGCAAGTTAATTGAAATTTTAAAGATTATTTGAATACGAAGAATGCACGAAATCTATATGATTTTGATTTAAAAACTTTAAATTAAATCGCTTGACATGCGTGATGGCTTCCATCGTGTTTTTGAATAACCTGTATTTTTTTGTCTGCTTATGTACCTTTATTTTGTTCTAAATAACTCTTCTGGTCTTATTTGTTTTTAGGGTTCATTCTTCATTCCGCATTTTTCTCTTTTGATCGCGGAAAATTACACACAGCCCCGAAAAGACGAAATGGTAGCAAATTCATTTTTCGCATCATTAACCAGAATTTGGCTTACAACGGTGCCTTCTCTCGAAAAATGTAAATAAAAAAATGCAGTCACCGATTAACTGCTAACTACAGTCCAGTGGTTACTTCTTTAGGTTTTAAGAAGTTACAATTCTACGGAAAAAATGTACCTTCTTAACCTCGTGGTAGCGAAATGGTATCGCAATCATCTGTCGAGTGATTAACCTGGCAGGTTCGATTCCTAATGGTACCGTAAAATGTTTGCCGTTTTCCTGCCCTTCTTTGTCTGCGGTTTGGTTACCTTGGTAACAGAGTTTCAGATTCCTTGGAAAGCGATATCAGTCCTCTACCGGTAGCGTAGTCCTCTACCGGTTGCGTAATGGAAACGCAATCGTCTGTCGCGCCATTAAGCCGGAAGATCCGACTTCCAATGGTACCGTAAAACGTTTGCCGTTTTTCTGCCCTTCCTTATTTACGGTTTGATTTCTTTGGTAACGGAGATTCGGATTCCTTGGAAAACAATGTAAGTCCTCTACCTTACGGTGGCGTAATGGTATCACAATCGTCTGTAGCGTCATTAACCAGGCAGGTTCAATTTCCAGTGATACCGTACAATGTTTGCCGTTTTTCTGCCGTTCCTTGTTTACGATGTGGTTCCCTTCGCGGCGATGGTTCGGATTCCTTGGTAAAGTGTAGGTACCGGCTCAGTATGACATTTTCTGTACTTGTGACGTAAAAACTAAGGAACTCTGTCAATTTTTTTTCGTGAATCGTTGTTGACTCTATCTGTTGATACACGTCACATCGTCTGATATGTATCATATAAAACATCATGCATACTTGTCATCAGGTTTTTTTTTAACGTGGCAGTCCTTAAAAAAGAAAATCGTTCAGTTTAAGCCTTATCGAGCCTACGTATTAACGATACTGCCCTGCAGTGTTTTTTTTTCAAGCAGGGGAATATAATCTTAATTGGTAAATGTTCATGTTACATGTACTCCCCGTTCCTTAAAAGTTCTTTATTCTGTATATAGTGGTTTACGTAGGGGATTTCTTTTTTTGCATAATTTCTTTCATGTATAAATAAAACGTGCCTTCGTGAAATCGACCAGCAGAATACCAATAATTCTTAATAAGAAATTGACTCGTAAATATAAATTCTTGTAATAATCACATTTCCTTCAATCCATGTTAGTAACTGAATGTATAACTAAGGAAGTAAAAGGAGTGAATAGCGCAACACAGAATAGATACTCGTTAAAAAATATTTTCCTTAAAAATAGCCTAAAACAGCTACAAAATAATAAGAAATAAATGTGCGAAAATAATTCAGTGCATTCAAACAGCACGTGTCTAGTAACACAAGTTTTGGACGTTTACAAATTAGAATAATACAGTCATAAACTTTTAATTTTCCCAAGTCGTGCGGACTTCATCAAGTGATTGTAAAATCTGAACTTCGTTAAAGTAAACTAATGTTAGTTCTACTTGATATTTTTCTCAATCAATGGAGTCAGAGCCCAGCTACGAATATTGGGGTCCCGGTAAATTACTCTTTTGTGACAAAAGGAGACGATAAATTATTATTATTATTATTAAGTTAATAATAATGTGCCAAATTGCTTAACTTGGATAAATGCACCTATCATTACGCTTATCATTGCTTAATAACCCGTCAGTTTCTTTGCGAAACATATGATTGTCAAATGGCTGTGAAATCAGTATAGGGATGCAAAACACAAAAAAGAGAGAACTAATTCAAACAAACGTAACAAATTTAATTAGGACTAACTACTACTCTAAAAATTCAATGAAATTTTATAAATGGCGAAAGTTTCCACATGGAAAGAAGCATAAATGTCTAGCTAATGCTCTTGCTACCGTGCTGTGGTTTGTCAATACCGGTTGTAATTGGAAGAATTTGCCTCAACATCATAGAAGTTTGCTATAGCCATACGAGAGGCATATCAGTTTGGTCGACATCAACGGCGGAGAACGCACGTAGTCCAAGGGAGCTATTCACCTTTTAAAATATTGCTTTACCATCTTTGGGTCCCATCTGGTACTGATCTCATACTGATCTGATTATTCTCGTCTTATACTGACTCTAATCTCATGCTCTTCTGCCCTGAAAATGATTAAACTTTTTAAAACTTCAAAGTAAGAATGGCGTTTGGACCTGTGATTTGTTATTGGCTTAAGCTATCAGTGAGGTGTCCGTGTTTTGCGGTTTTAGTGCAGGGAGGTCCAGATTTCCCCTGCGGCGGAAGCTTCCGTGAAAAGGCAATAACTTCTATTGACACTTACGAGGTTTCTTCAATTGAAGTGCACGACTTTTATGGATAGAAA
Source organism: Dysdera silvatica (assembly GCA_006491805.2). NCBI lineage: Eukaryota > Metazoa > Arthropoda > Arachnida > Araneae > Dysderidae > Dysdera > Dysdera silvatica. The sequence goes on along the minus strand of QLNU02015003.1, from coordinate 69,655,153 downwards.
TTCTATATACGGTCCATTGAATATTCCATTTGGCAGGGTTTGTATTGTGCAGACGCAACCCTAAAGAGACGGCATGTCCAGGCGCGGTGATCAAAACCAGGGCAGTCTTTATGCGTCTGTTCTTTACTTACGCCATAAAATCTTGGACTATTCTAGAGAGCTTTAGTTTGTACAAAAGGATGAGAGAAATGTAGGAAGGGTATTATTCATGAAATATCTTCTTGCCGCCGTTGCATTGTAAGAGAAAGTGAGTTCGTTCTTTTATGGCTTAACGTACAAATTTAAGGGGAAAATATACAAATTACGAGGGCGAATCAGAAAGTCTTTGCCCCTATTTTTTATTAGCCAAAATAAGGTACATACAGGTAATTACAAATATACGTACTATTCTACGTACCTTACACTATTTTTCCACATAGTCCCCACACCGGTTCAGACATTTGTCCCATCGCAGCACTAAATTTGAGATGCCCCTGTGGTAGAATTCGTCCGGCTGACTGTGGAACCACCGTCGGACTGCTGTCTTGGCTTCATCGTTGCATATGAATCGCTGTCCTGCCAGGAACTTCTTCAGCGGACCGAAAACGTGGAAATCACTAGGGGCGAGGTCCGGACTGTATGGTGGGTGGTCCAGACTCTCCCAGTGAAATGACCGGAGCTTGTCGGCGGTTCTGATTGCACACAGTTAGGACCTCGACCCTAGTGATTTCCACGTTTTCGGTCCGATGAAGAAGTTCCTGGCAGGACAGCGATTCACATGCAACGATGAAGCCAAGACAGCAGTCCGACGGTGGTTCCACAGTCAGCCGGATGAATTCTACCACAGGGGCATCTCAAATTTAGTGCTGCGATGGGACAAATATCTGAATCGCTGTGAGGACAATGTGAAAAAATAGTGTAAGGTACGTAGAATAGTACGTATATTTGTAATTACTTGTAGGTACCTTCTTTTGGCTAATAAAAAATAGGAGCAAAGACTTTCTGATTCGCCCTCGTACGACAAAACTTCGTTAAAGTACGATCTTCCAATAACAGTACTTACAAAGCTGTAGTTGTAAAATTTTGGTAAAGCTAGCGAATAATGTGTGGCATTGATGAACCAATTTTGTGTTTTTGAAAACTCTGCTCTTTTATTATCCAATTCTCAAAGCTGTGGTTATAGTAGTTATAATAGTTGTAATCAGGTCCGTAGCTAAACGCCTGTTACAGGGGGTTCCTAAAGTTACACGGATCTCAAAAAACTACAGATATGCTTAAAATTCGTAAATGTTTTGATGTATTTTATTAATATATTTAATAATACTAAATATATAAGTAGACTAATATATTTAACGTTAATAAATAAATTTCTTAAAATAAATTTTGCATTAAAAACTTATAAATTTTAGTATACCTCTCTATAATTTCTCTTATCCTTATTATAAAGTATATGAAGACTCAAACGTTTGTACAAAAAAACAGTATATACACAAAATCTATCGTAGAAAATTATTTTGAACACATCTTTAATGTAAAGAAGCATTTCCACTGTCACGTATAATTTCCTATAAAACAAAACATTTAAAATAAAATTCTACAAAATTTGATTTTTAAGTAAAAGTATTTTCTAGGGGGCTTAGTACAGTTCCAGGGGCTCATTCCCCTATAGCCCAAGCCTGGCTATGGCTCTTGTTGTAATCAGATAGCAACTATGATTTCGTAGAATACGTTTCGGATTGTAAATCTGGAGGAAAAGAAATATTTTTTTGTATTAATATACTATTATACCACGTTAAACAAAATTGACAAATAAATTTATTTGGGGCTCCTTTATTCGAGGCACGCGGGCGCGTGCCCCGTGATCCCTTTCCATAATCTGGCCCTAAATGGGATAATTTGCAAAAACCTGCTTCGTAATTTGAAGTTTCGTAAAAACAGACGCTCACTGTATTAATGTCTATTTCTAAAATTTGTTTGTGGTCTAATTTGTGAAAGTAGACGTCACGTATGCAGGTGCTCGTATACACATATGAGCATGTGCACAAACAAGTAATTAAACAATATTTATAAAGTATATTAAATATTCTCGAAAATATTAACATGGATTATTTATATTAGGGAAAAGAAATGTGAACTCGGAAACGTTTTCACGTCAAAACGAAACGAAATTAAAAAGCAACACGGTAATAACTGATATTTAAATTTTTCGGTCGTTAGTTGTCACTTTTCTCGCATTTTCTGTTTTAATGTCTGTTAATACGCTCTATATTACGATTTTAATTTCATCCAAAAGTTGTCCGCAAATGCACTTTCACTCTCTCGGAAACTTAAGATATTAAAAATTTTGAGGTCGTTTTATAATTCCGTGTCGAATATTTTCAAGCACTTAGACTTCTTGGTAAAAATTGCTTAGTAATTTAACCTAGGAAGAAGAAAATATATCCAATGCGTACAACAATATGTAGGTTCTTCAAATACCTTCTCTCATTCGGAAGTTAGCGATCAACGTGGATAGTTCCTTAGCTATGTATTCATGCATGATTTTTCTGTATTTGTCCTTGTCACTCTTTTTTATTTCTAGGTTTCATCCCCATGATGGTTCTTTCGTATTATTAGTGGGTTTCAATAGATATTGAACCCGCTATTGCTTTTGGTTTTTCTGTCTGTCTGTCCGTCTGTCCGTAATAAAGAGGTTAAAGTAAAGGTCTTCCGAAAATGATGTCTATTGTCAACACTGATAACCTACCGAAATATTTGAGAATTAGAGAGTTGCGAATTAGAGAGACAAAGATAAGAGGGTCGCTAATAAGAGGGTCACTAACTAGAGGGTTGCAAATTAGGAAACCAATAATTAATATTAATTGAAACCCGCTAAATTTAAATATCGACCTTAGGCAATTTTCTTTAACTTGCTTGTTTTGGTTATTTTGCATAGTTTTCCTTAAATTACGAGGGTTATTTTTTAAGTAAGGTCCGTTTGTGAGTACCGTTTAAAATTTCGAGTGCGCGTGAGAATGAGTGCTCGCTCAGGGTCCTGGCATCCTTTGAGCAAAACCTGACGGCTTTTCCATTCACGGCCTCAGTCCGTACGCTTCGTTAAAATGTTTAAGAAAACCGAGCTCCCCGCTATCCGTAAAATACAGTCAATCATCTGATTCTCTTAACAGCAAGAAGCACGAAGTCTATCAATATTCATCACCAGATATTAGATGTTTACAGTGAAAACGCAATGAGATACTCCAAAGTGTGAAAATGAGTAAGATTGCTTAAGGAAGGTCGAAAAGTGTCCATGACACATCGCGCTCTGGTCGGTCATCTGTAATCACTGATTATCTAGTGCAAGCAATTGATACCCAAATTCACTCAAATAGGAAACTCACAATTTCTAAGGAGTCATTGGAATTCTCAAACATTTCAAGGCCAGTTTCGTTTAAAATTTTGTCTGAGAACTTAGAATAAAAGAAATTGTGCTGGTGATGGGTTCCTAAACTGTGGGAAGAACACAAAAAGAAAAGATCGGCAAGTTCTCTAACACGTTTGACCCTTTACAAAGAGGAAGGTGGTGATTCGATCATCCGCCATACAGTTCAGACCTTGCGCCTAGCGACTACCACCTCTTCGCTTATCTGAAGACCTTCCAGGGCGGCAAGCGTGTAGACACTGTCGAGGCAGTGAAAAGGACCGTGAGTAACTGGCTATCATCACCGGCTGGAGAGTTCTATGACGGCGGTATCTAAACTTATAGATCGTTATGAAAAATGTTCCAAAGGCAAGGAAATTATGTAGGAAAATAAAGAATTATATGCAAATTCAGAATATGAATGGTTGGTTTTTTTTTGAAAAAATATACTTATTCCGAATTTTTTGGGAAACGGACCTTACTTAAAAAATAGTCCTCGTATATGTTCACAATATATTGTTTTCTATATATTACTTTAACAGCGTGCATAACGTTTAAGAACAGTTACATTTTTTTCTTTTATAATAGATTTCTTCCTTAAATGCTTACTTATTGTAGAAAATGCACTCTATAACAAAAAAAAATCGACGCACCAAGAAGGAGTTGTCCGATTGCGATAAAAATTGGTGGATGTGAAGAACATACATAGAAAAAGAAATCATTAACATGTCAGAACAATTGAATGATTTATTGCAGAGTTTGACCGTTACAAAGGGAAGTTAATCCAAGGCGTTGGTCCACCTCTGGCCTGGATGCAAGCTGTCACCCGGCGTGGCATAGACTGATAAAGATCCCGGATGGTGTCCTGCGGAATTTCTTGCCAAATTGTCTCCAACTGTCGGGCTAAATCGTCAACATTCCGGGATGGTTGCAATCGCCTTCCTATAGCGTCCCAAATGTGCTCTATGGGAGAGAGATCAGGAGACCTAGCTTGCCAAGGAAGTGTTGGGCAAGCTTGAAGACAATTCATAGCAACACGTGCCGTGTGCGGCCGGGCATTGTCTTGTTGAAACGTAAGTCCAGGGTGTCGCAAAAGGAACGGTAACACAACCGGTCGTAGAATGTCGTCTACGTACCGCTGTGCTGTAAGTGTGCCAGAAATGACCACCAAAGGGGTCCGGCTATCAAAGGAGATGGCACCCCAGACCATAACGCCCTGTTGTGGGCATGTGTGGCGTGCGATAGTAAGGGCAGGATCCCCACGCTGCCCTGGACGTCTCCAGACACGTCTGCGGTTGTCGTCAGGACACAGTTGGAAACGGGACTCGTCACTAAAGACTATACGTCCCCAGTCAGCGCAGTTCCAAGTTGATCGAGCCCGGCACCACTGTAATCGGACTTGACGGTGTAAAGGCGTGAGAGGTAAGCGGCGTAACGGTCGGCGCGAGCGTAAATTCCGCTCTCTCAGTCGTCTGCAGAGGGTCATGTTGGACACATGTGTGCGGGCCACACGTTGGATAGTTGATAACGACGAATCCGGTGCTGTGACATCTGCTCTGACAATCGCTCTGTCTTCCCGTTCTGTTGTGGCCCTAGGTCGACCGCTGCCGTCCCGACGCTGACATCTGCCGTTGTTGACCCACTCTTGCCAGCACCGTCCAATCGCCGCATCGCTTCGACCCACATGTCCAGCGATTCTTCGATTCGTCCAACCAGCCTCTTTCAATCCGATAGCACAACCTCTTTCAAACTCTGACATATGCTCGTAATGAGCACGAATCTTTCGGCGAGGCATTGTTACAGTCGACGTAAGATATCCGCAGTCAAAATGCAACAGAAATTTTGACCACATATTGAGAATCGCTCCTTATATACACCTGCTGAATGCGCAGTTCCGATGCGCTGGAGTTCCCGCTATTCATTCATTGGACACCAAATTTTAATCATTTGCATGTTCGGTCAAAATGTCTTTGCATACGAAATTTCATTACAATCGGACAACTCTTTCTTGGTGCGTCGATTTTTTTGTTATAGAGTGTACATTGCAAATTACAGTAAAGATTTATTTCATGAATTATTAAAAGGTTATAATTATGCATTTCGCATTAATTTTTGGTAAACTATTTACAAACCGAAATATTGACTTTTGGAGTCCCCCCCCCGGTAAGCAAAAGTTAACATTGAAAATAAATTAACATAGGAAAATAACCAAAACAGCAACCCCATACCCCGAAGATGCTCACATAATACTTAAACATTCCCTATTAAATTTTTTCCATGGTAAATGGAAATACAAGTCCTGCGACCCGGCCACCATGTCAGCGACCACAGTCATAATTCAGAATCTATCAAGACATAAGCGTCATATGGGACATACCCCCCACCTCCCCGCAATTGGGAGAATATTAACACTAGGTGCAGGGGCGGACTGGGTTCTCTCAAAGGGCGCATATCTTGAATTATCGGAGGGCGCGAGTCCTATAGCCCATTAAGTCATGAGTCCTATCATGAGGACGCACCGAACCGGGGGCCTGTTGGCCGGTTGCCCAGTCCACTCCTTTAGTAGGTCTACGGGCAGCTATGATGTAGAAGCAAATCTTTTCATTCGAACCAACCCCTTTTAGGAATTTTCTGCGTACGCTACTGGATCAAGGGTAATTTTTCGATACTAACTTTTATTATCAAGCTATTTATTATTTAAAGAAAAGTAAAACATGAGCGAAAATAAAAGGATCTTCGGAGCATAGAAGTTTATGATTGGTAGGTGGAAGGCATTAACGAATCTAATACGAATCCCAATCAATGAATATACACTGGTTGAAAACCTTTCTTTTAGACACAACGGCAATTTCCTTCAGGATAAACTGGTTCTTCCAAATGCACTCCAGCCAAGTTTAATATGTCTGTTCAGTTCTTTCATAATGTTGCCTTCCATTAAAATCATTTGACCAAGGTAAATATACAAATCAGCAATTTCTAGATTAATGTTGTCCACCTGCATTTTTGTTTTCTCTATAAAATTATTGAACAGGAATTTAGTTTTTTGTAGGTGCAACTTGACTCCAACTTCTCTACTTTTAGTAAAGAGCTCCTGTATCATGTCTTGGAGTTCTGTTGGGTCGGTTGAAAAAATAATAATGTCATTAGCAAATTCAGATGATTTAAATATTCTCCATTTACGTTTCTTCCTTTGTTATTCCAGTTTATCAGCTGAGCAGTCATCTGTAAAGCTGAATTAAAAAGTTTTGAAAAAATGATATCCCCTTGCCTCACCAATTTATCAAATTTCATAATTTTGGTATCTTTATGTAGCTGAAATTTTGCACTTGTATTTTTTTACACTCATTTTACAATGTCAAGGCACACATCATTAAATATAGAGTGTCTTTATAATTAAAGTTCCACTTTGAAATGGCCATAAAATGAAAACTACTGGACCAAATGTTACCAAACTTGGTAATAGCTTACAAGTGGTCATGGGATTTTATTTTCCGCAAAAAAAAAATAAATAAATAAAAATAAAATAAATAAGTAAAGTAAAAAATAAAAATAGAAGTTCAAAAATCACCACCACCGGGAATGGCACTGTAATCAATATTGTTAAACGAAATAAAAAAAATGAAGACATTGGTTTAAAACGTTTTTAATCGTTTCTAAAACGAAACTCTTTGTGGGGTTATGCAAATTGTTTATGGTGATAACATAAACAATTTGGCGGAATTGAAAGATGCGATACACCGACATGTCCGCAACATTCCTCCTGATATGCTAAGAGCTGCTGTTGAGAACGCAGTAATGCGATTTAACTTGCTTTCAGAAAATGGTGGACGCCACATTCAACATGCTTTGTAACACGTTTTAGAAACGATTAAAAACGTTTTAAAACGATGTCTTCATGTCTTATTTCGTTTAACAATATTGCATACAGTGCCATTCCTGCTGGTGGTGATTTTTTAACTTTTATTTTTTTTTACTTTACTTTATTTTATTTTTTTTACGGCAAATAAAATGCCGTGACCTTCTATAAGCTATTACCAAGTTTGATAACATTTGGTCCAGTAATTTTCACTTTATGGCCATTTCAAAGTGGAACTTTAATTATAAAGACCCTGTATATACATAGAATTAAATGGATGGAGAAAGAAACTGGACTTTCCGTTCCTTGTACCCAATTGTTTTACAATCGCTCCCTGAATCAAACCATTGTATTCTAAACGTCAATGTTGTCTACTTGAGAAATCAAAGATTCAAAAAGAAAAACGAATAATATATACATAAAATCGCATTTTTGGATGTATAATTTTAAATTTTTACTCTATAAAATTACTTCATATTAACCTATTAAATAAATATGTATTTCTTGCATAAACATTTTTAATAATTTGGCGAATTATCCAGACAATCAGCTTACAAAATTTTTTAATCATTTGGCGAATTATCCAGACAACCCGCTTACAAAAATTTTAAGTAGCAGGGTTTTACTAAATAACATACTAAAAGTTTTCATATTTAGTTAGGTTCCGCATATTGTGCCAAATTTTAAGTTGTTTATGAATTAACTTCTAAAATAGGGGCTATTTCAGTATTTAAAATATAAATTGTGAATTTCAGTAAAAATTTTGGTAAGGAGAGACATTGCTTTGCCGAAGCATTTTGTGGCGAATTGGCAAATAGCAAAAAACAAAATGCGCCAAAAAACAGCCAAATTGGTCATGAGGCCAGTGGTTATGACTACTGTCTTTGGGCCTATTGGGTTGAGTTTGCTTCTCGGTAGGTGATTCGGGTATTTTATTTAATTATCAATCATGCCCCTGATCATACATAGTGCACTCTCAGAATATACAATATACAAATACATATCTATGTTTGAGTTGTTGCTACACACTGCATAAAACTATGAAGGTCAGAGTAAAAAATAAGGATTTATCGCAGTTGGAAAAACTACTTTAAAAAATTATTTTATCGTTGAAAAAATTTCCTCCATGCTGCAACAAGAGAGGCTACGCTTAACGCGAGCCCCCCCTGTATTAGTTAATTTGTGATTACGGTGATATAAACCCTTCACGTCCACGTATGTAAATAGAGTTATTGCGATTCTACTGATGGTTGCAAATCGGACACCGAAATAGCTATTAACAGAGTTATTAAAATTGCAAGAGTTTTTTTCTTTATTTTGACTTTCATATAAATATGCATCCAATTAACTAATGTACCATCATTTTTCACAAAGTGAATTTCCATTATAGGCAATCAGAAAAGTTAAAACTTTATAATGCTTAACCATAACTTTTAATAAAACACGACAAAAATGGAACGTTTGTTAAAGTCCAATCCCAAAAAAAAATCAATTTTTTTATTAAATTAAGTCCCACTAAGTCTCATTAATGCACTTGTTCTCATTTCCCTAAAAAATCAAGTAATAAGCTAGTTACTTCCTTTATGGATTTTTAATTAAGAAGATAGCAAACTCCATTTCTAATTAATTTTAATAATGATGAAATTAGTGAAATACTTTTCTAAAGAATACGATTACAAAGTATTTGCATAGCCATTATGGCAGATGTGAGCTTAGCTTTAACTTTGTTAAAAACTTTTCGCCGTTTCGAGAGACAAAATTTTAATTTTAAATACTATCTTAGAATAATTTTCAGCTTCTGCTTTTGAAGAGCACAGATTAGAATCTTGAATATCTTTCCGAATTCAGGGATTGAATTCTTTTTATTACTTTAAATAATTTTTACACGCGATTACATTTATTTTGCGAATAAATATATTAGATTTGCATTCCCCCTATATAATTGCAGCGTACTATAATTTGTTTTATATTTATTAAATTGAATTACTAGATACCTGTGAAATTTTTTCAAGATATATATTTTTATTTTAAATTAAACTGGTAAAAATAAATTTACTTATAACAAAATTATAAACACGTTGAACGATTTTTTGAGCGAAGACAATTGTATGGAAATTTAATAAATATAAGCAGTTCAGCACTTATAACCAATTTAAAATACAAAATAGTTTAAATACGTATAAATAACTTACATACTATTAATATATGTGACATTATACACACACATATACATATATATATTAATATATATAACAGTATGGACATAAACAGAAGCCGCCATTTGCTCTGACGACGATAGCTGTTTAACGCTATCGAAATAGCTATCAGCGATGTTATCGTTTTAACGATTCTAAATAACTACACCATAAAAATTGAATTTGATTTGCTTCTATTGATTAGTGCAGTGTGTCGCCATTAAATTGTTTACTATTTATACTTAGGTAAACTTTTAATTTATACTTGAACTTTACAATAACAAATAGAAAAAACAACATTTAAAAGCGTAGTTGAAATTTTAGCCGACAAATTTCAACACGTTTCGGACGGACTTTGGCTGTCCCTCACCAGAAATGCACGTCCGTCTGGCACGAAAATAAACACCGAAGTATTGCCGACTCACAGATGGGTTGCCTTTGAGATTAGATCTCGTTCCTGGTTAAAAATTGCTATTAGGGCCGAATACCGCTCCATATATCGTAGACGAATTCGCCTATTTAACTTTTATCAATTATGTCGGCTACTTTGAATCAGGTGTGGCGGTAGGCGATGGTTGAAGAGCTTGCAGTAGCTGTTTCTAAGCTTGACTAAAGAATGGAGCCAACCTGTAATCATTTACAATGTCCCCGGTGTGTTTGTGAGTAAAAAATGCTTCCAAAAATCTAATTCTGTAGGAGGCTTGGATTGACGAATGATGCTGGCGCCATGAAAATAAAATTTATGATTATTGTCCCAGCAGTGCAAAGGAGGGTTTATTGAATTCAGCGGTTTCGACGTATCTTTAATGCTGTTTTAATCGGAGCAGTAAAGCATATTTCGCCTGGCCAATATTAGAAAGGTTACACTGGCAGAAAATTTGATACACTCCCCAGTGTTGCGACGCAGGGGGAATATCTAACTCTTTTAAAAGTTGCTTTTTCTATTTGTTATTTGTTATATGTAGTGCTACGTCATCACATTAATTACAGTAGATGTCTATCAAAACAGCTAGGCATTCATTCTGGAAAAGTGTTTGCATTGAATATAGTGGAAGATATATAATATCTTAAAAGAAGAAGTAGCATTTGCAATAAAAAGTATGAAGAAAGGAAGAGCCCCTGGTGATGATGGTATTACATTAGATATCCTAAAAGAAGCTGGAGAATATGTAGAAGACATACTTGCAAAATTCTTTACCAAATGTCTTAACAGCGGTAACATACCAAACCAATGGGATTCTGCAACAGTAATTCTTTTGCATAAAAAAGGTGATAAAGAGGATTTGAAAAATTACCGACCAATTAGCTTGTTACCTGCTATTTATAAAATCTTCACAAAAGTGCTAACACATCGCCTGCAGAAAAAATTAGATGCAGCTCAACCAAGAGAACAAGCTGGATTTCGAAGTGGATTCAGTACAGTGGACCATATTCAAGTATTAAGAGAATTAATTGAAAGAACACATGAATATGAACTTCCATTGTGTGTGGCATTTATTGACTATAACACAACAAGCTGGATTTCGAAGTGGATTCAGTACAGTGGACCATATTCAAGTATTAAGAGAATTAATTGAAAGAACACATGAATATGAACTTCCATTGTGTGTTGCATTTATTGACTATGAGAAGGCCTTTGACTCTATAAAAACATCAGCAGTCATCAACTCTTTAAGATCAACAGACATTGAGGATGTGTACATTGACATGGTGAAACGTGTGTATAAAAATGCAAGTGCAAAATTTCGGTTACATAAAGATACCAAAACTATCAAACTTGGCAAAGGGGTGAGGCAGGGAGATACCATTTCTCCAAAACTTTTTACTTCTGCTTTACAGATGATTTTTCAGCTGATAAATTGGAATAACAAGGGAATAAAAATAAATGGTGAATATTTAAATCATCTGCGGTTTGCTGATGACATTGTTATTTTTTCAACGGACCCATTAGAACTCCAAGACATGGTACAAGAGCTCTCAACTAGAAGTGAAGAAGTTGGACTCAAGATGAACCTACAAAAAACTAAGATCATGTTCAATAATTTTGTAGAGGAAACAAAAATACAAGTTGACAACACTGAGCTAGAAATTGCTGATTCATATATTTACCTTGGCCAGCTGATTTCAATGGATGGCAACATTATGAAAGAACTCAACAGACGTATTAAACTTGGCTGGAGTGCATTTGGAAGAAACAGTTTTATCCTGAAGGGGAAATTGCCTTTATGTCTAAAAAGAAAAGTCTTCAACCAGTGTGTATTGCCAGTCCTCTCTTATGGATCAGAGACATGGAGTCTAACAGTTGGAGCAATACGAAAGTTACAGACAACGCAAAGGAGCATGGAGAGGTGCATGCTTGGAATAACTAGGAGAGATCGAAAAAGAAACACTTGGGTGAGAGAGCAAACTAGAGTAGAGGACATCATTGTTAAAGTAAAAGGACTGAAATGGCGATGGGCTGGGCATATTGCAAGAAGAACTGATCAACGATGGACAACAGAAATTCTGAACTGGATTCCAAGAGACCACCGAAGACCTAGAAAACGTCCTCAAACTAGATGGGTGGATGAAATAAGAAAAGAGGTTGGGGTGACGTGGAAACGAATGGCCCAGGATAGACTTGTGTGGAAAGCATTTGGAGAGACCTTCATCCAGCAGT